>MU551567.1:5162507-5179697 GCA_024362625.1 Silurus asotus | reverse complement strand
TATGATTATTATTATTGCTATTATTATTTTTATTATTATTATTATTATTATTATTATTATTAATATTATTATTATTATAGGCATATTTGTCTGAAGATCTTGTTTTGTCTGAAGATCACTGATTCTCGTCTGTGTTCCCTCCCATCTCCTCGTTAGTGTTCTCCAGAAGACACTTATTGCTGAGATTACAACCTTTTTGTTTCCTCTCCAGACCAGGAAGAACCATAAAACCCCCTACGTGTAATGCGTTTAACAACATCTCCACCTGTGACGGTTGGTTGTACACGAGCCTCAGTGCTGCATGGCATCGCTTTTCCCCCCAGTGTTATTCCATTCGTTCTGCCTTCAGCGAGGACCAGATCGGATCGGTGGGGGTGGTGGTGTTGGGGGGGGTCTGGTTGACTCTTTTGACTAAACGGTTCGGTGTGGAATTGGCGTGGCAGGACGCATTGTGGGGGGGATCCCTTCTCTCGGGCCGCATCGCCGTGGCGAATACATGAGTAATGGCACAAAGCCTGGGTTACAAGCGCATGCGATTAGATTGAGGTGTGAATAGGGCAAAGAGACACGATCTACATATCCATTTATCACGGCGTGTCATGTTTCTCGCCTCCTCGTTACGAATACGCTTGTACGGTTCTCTAACCCTGGCCGGAAAAAAGCTCTCTGGCATCGCGCCTGCAGGCGGCACCCTGACTGTGAAATATCTCGTCTATAAAAGCTGTGGTGACCCGACCATAAATAAACTGCGATCGCCAACAATTCAGGAGGCACGGCCTGCACTCTGGAGGGGGAAGATATTAAAAGATTGCTAGCGATAAATAATTTTTCTGGAGATATTAGATTGTGGGATTATGAGCTTTTACGTCCTATTATCAGATAATGTATTGTCATTTTTAATAGAAAAGAGGTGTCCATTTTTTTTTTTGAAAGGATCAGAAAATGTAAATGCTTGGAAATAGCTAAAGAAATGGGTTGAACGAATGACATCATATCCTCAATGCAGAAGGAGATACAGGAACATTTGCACCAATCTCCACCAATCTCCCTATTATATCCATCACACACCATACAGAAGCTTGTGAACACCTGACCATAACATCAACACTGTATGAGCTTCTTTTTTAAACATTCCATTCCACATTTATCCCCCATTTGCTCTTATTTGAAGACCAACTCTCCTGGGAAGATGTTCCACTAGATTTTGTAAGTAAAGTCATGTATTGATGTATAAGTGAGATGTGGTGAGGAGGCCTGGGTTAAACTCAGCGTTCATCTAAATTCATCCCAAAGATGTTTAATACGGTCAAAAATCTACAGCAGGAGATCTTTCGCTTCAACATCTCCATGTAAAACAGATCTTTATGGAGCTGGTTCTGCGCACAGGGGCATCGTCATGCTGGAACAGGTTTGGGTCTACAAGTTCAAGTGGAGGTACAATATCATGGCACCTGCATCCAAATACATCTGATACAATTCCAACATAACCAAAGTATTTTCTGGCCATGTCTATCTATTCCATATCAAATCCAACACTTACTGAAAGGCCACCATTATTTTTGTACAATAGAAATCCTCGTTTTCAGACTTGACCTCATAATAAACCCAAAAAAACCTTTTCTGAAAGTGTAAATGTGCCATTAATCTTTATTCCAGGTCTATGTTTTTTTTTTTAGCAATTAAAAGGAAGTTCCTTGAAATGATCTGAACCCTGGGTGACATCAAAACAACACTCATTTCCGAAAAAAATGAATTTTATATATAAAAGTGTTATAATGTTCAATATACAAGTGCTTCCTTTTTCCACAGACCTACAAAACACACAACGCAATCCTTCGGACATCCGGGCGTTTTTAAAGGTCGAGACGGCGGGAGATCAAAGGGGTTTTTCCATCCGTCCTTTCAAGAATTTTTTCCGGAAGAGCTTCCACGGCATGACGATACGACACCGATCAGAAGCGGCGTGTCGCACACTTAAAGTTAAACCGGCGACTGAGGGAGTGGCAAACAAATCCCACAATGCTTTATCGATTCCTGGCACAAAGTCCGATCCTGCTGAGCGACAACAGATTCCTGAGACACGGAGCGAACGAAAAACAGCGCACACCGTGCTGCTACCGTGTCCCAGTGACAACAAATAAACAAACAATAGAAATAAACACACAAACACACACACACACACACACACACACACACACTTAAGCAATCTCTTTTATATTCGACTTGATAAAAATGAAATGGAAAACTGTGTCTAATTCACTGCTCGTCGCAGAGGGAAAAAAAAGGAAACAAAAAAATTTTAATAATTACAAAAAATTTTATAAATCCAATCAACCTTCTGGACATACCAGACATTCTGACGGTTCAAATCCTTCTCAGTGCACTAAGCAAAGTGTCGGAGAACACAGAGAGGGTCGCCGTGAGTGTCCTTGATGCCTCGGAATGCCTCGGATACGCTCAAATTAAAGAGGAAGAGCACGGAGGACGGAGGACGGAGGAGCGTGCGTGACGCTTTTATGAAAGGCCATAAAGTATGTGGATAAACAAGATATTTTATTTTTTGCAAGGATTGTGTTTTTTTCTATACGCCGGATTCCCCGGACGCGGCCTGCTCTTCAACACGAGGCTCTCGCGAGTGACGCTAATGGTGACCGGTGCTCGCTGAGAGCAGGAAGCAGCTGACAAACAAGCTCTTAAACCGAATCAAGGGACACACACGCCGGCTTCTGAAGCACTGGAACGGGAGCCATATTGGCCAGATCCGGGGCAATACTTGCCAATAAACAAAATATTGCGCTCCTGAGCTTCGGATCTAATCTAATATGGCGCGAAGGAGGAGAGAAGCGATTGAACGTAGGGGAATGAAGCTGTCCACGGAAAAAAAAAAAACGTGCTCGGATCGGTCCTTCGGGAAAGAACCGCGGCATTACTCATTGTAGCCGGATCATTTTGGAAGAAGAGTCAAGGAGAGGGTTTGGAAAAAAAAAAAAAAAAAAAAGAAGGATGCAGTCGCTACAAAGCAGATGGAGTGTATGAGCGAGTTGGCGATGATGACCTCACCTAAGGGCGTATAGGTGGATAGATAGATCAAAAACAAAAAAGAGAGGAAAAGCATCTGAGGAAGAGCTTAAAGGCTCAGCCGGGGCACCTCTAGGCAGTCAGGTGAAGGGGTGAAACAACACACACACACACACACACACACACACACACACACATAATTATGCACACCTCTGCAGCACTGGCCTGAAAGAACTCTTTAGAAAATAAACACACACACACACACACACACACACACACACACTCACACACATAATTATGCGCTCCTCTGCAGCACTGGCCTGAAAGAACTCTTTAGAAAATACACACACACACACACACACACACACACACACTCACTCTCTCTCTCTCTCTCTCTCTCTCTCTATTGTTTTTTTTTCCGAAGTAAAATGACACAGAAAACACGGCCCGCGCGTCCACAGTTAATGAGTCCAAAGCAAAAGCGATCTCAAATCAATAGTCCCAAACGGGACGCCTGATTATACGCCGTTCGGAGCACAGATTTCTATAAGAACTGCACCTGGCCGTGAGGGAATTTTCATGTTTAACGCCGATCGATCGGCGGAACGCAGCGGTTTGTTAAACAGGCTGTCGATCTCACATGCGAACGGCGTCGGGGCGGAACGAAGGCCAGAGGAAATCCTGAGGCCCGGGTTAATCAGGCGAATCACTGTTTTTTTTTTTTTTTTTAAAATCAGCATTTTGTGTGGACTCTGGTTATCGTTGTGGGGTATTAATATCTAATTAATTTATATATGAATTATAATAATAAATACTATTAATAAATATGAAATGATGTATTTAAAAAGTTATGTATGTATGTAAAAATATTTGTATTTGTAATATTTTTTTAAATCATCGTAAGTTCCAAAAAAATCCTGTCGAAAAAATCCTGTCGACTTCAGAAGATTTTTTTTTTTTTCAAGATCACAATAAATCTCACAAAAAATACAATCAGAAAATAATAAATCCATTTATTATTTGGCACACCAAACCACAACATTTTTTGCCACTGATGTTGTACCATTCTTTACTTTTTTCAAGCTTCTTGTAAAGTTTACCCATGTACACGTGCTCACATATCTTATACAAAAAAGACAGAATGTGCTAATCGTGTTGCCGGCCCCCCCCCTCTAACGTCAGGCCGATTTGAAGCACAACATGGCGGATGAAGCCGACGTGTTCTCATAACGATCGCTTCACGCCATTAGAGAAAGCTACGTAAGCGTAAGATTGATTTCGAATCATTCTGTTTTTGCAGGTGAAAGTACTAAAAAACATGCATCGGTAATCCAACAGGACCGTCCCGCTGAAATCACACCATCGACGGAACGGTCTCGATGTAAAAATGTAGCGTCATCGTCTCAGTTACGCTCGCTCTGTAACCTCTGTAAAACTGGTTTCGATTCTCCAATCCAAGTGAGGTGGAATCTAATCCAAACATGGTGCTATTAAAGCTGCTCGAGATAAAAGTGCCATAGAGTACTGAAAACACACACACACACACACACACACACACACACACACACACACACACAGAGACAATGCATGCACTAGTTTTTTTTTTTAATCGTCTGATGTCCCATGGGAGTGATTGGACACACCATCTCACACAGACACACACCACACACACACACACACACACACACACACACACACACACACACTTAGGGCCGAGGATGCTGTTACGGTTTCAGACTCGCGCCGAACTCTAATGATGGACCAAACGCATTGTTTCACCGCAGAGCCCCGGATCGGAGCGGCTTTATCCGCCGCATCGCTTTTCCTGTTCGCCCACGGACGCTCCGGCGGCCCTTGCCACGTAATGCCCTCTTAACGAGCCTCCGAACTTTATGTTTTGATGCATTGCCGTCCGTCTGAAAAGTAATACAGAAATGGACGAAAAGCATTAGCATTTGACTAACCGACGTCGTTTGCCCGGGCTGGGTAGGAAAAGATGCAGAGGAAAAAAAAAACACGGGCGAAAGCCTAATGACCACTTTAGTTCTGAAGCTAACGTGGTTACAGGCGGGGATGAGGGGGTGTCGTGTAAACCGATCCTGAAGGATAGACGGCTGCTTTCAGAGTTGTGGAAATTTGGAGCAAATGAGATTACATACAGATTTAAAAACAATTGATCAAAGACACTCATGTCACTCGTTCGCGGTGGGGTTTAGCAGAGTACGGGCGAGCAGAAGCAGCGTCTACGTCCTCACACACACGAAAAGTTCTTTACAAAGTAAAGGACTCCATTTATTTTTATTTGTAGAGCTATTTTAACATTGGGCTTCGTCTCAGAACATCTTTACCGAGATAAAAAGGTTATTACAAGGTTATTAAAAGGTTATCCAGAGGGACATTATCTCATTCATACAACCGAGCAGCTATAGGGTTAAGGGTTTTGCTCAGGGGTCCAAGAGTGGCGACTGGGTGTGGCTGAGGTTTGAACTCACAACTTTCAGATCCAAAGTCCAATGCCTTGGTACTTAAACGTTTTCTGCCATTAGAGAGGGGGTTTATTTTTAATCCCCATCTGTCCTCTATTACGCCACAATGTGGTCATGAAAGTTTAAAAAAGTCAAATTGATTGAAGTTCTAAATCAATAACATTAAATAAAGGACGCCCCACACTTTGAAAACAACAGCCATAAGCACTAAAATACCACTAATCTGTACACCTTTATTCTTTAAAATTATAAGTATGTCCATAATTAGCGAGTCAGTGGCAACTGTGGCAAGGAAAAGGAAGAAAACCCATCCTCATCAATAAATGTCCATTCATTACAGCTCCATCATAGTTGAACTCGACAGACATTAAAGATCAAGAAAAGTCTTTTTATTTTTATTTTATTTCAAGTCCTCCAAAAAAAACCCGGATGAACCGGTTGACTTTCCACACGTGCAGCGGTTTAACATTCAACCGGCAGCTTATTAACTCAAAAACACAATACTTGAATGTTCCGACGCGGCCGGAGTCAGAAACCTAAAGTGCTCGCCAATTAGACCAAAATATCAAACTCATTAAATTCATCAGCCGAGTGGAGGACTAGGGTCCTGCTGCATGGAGTATACTAGACCACAGCTGTTCAAAGAGAAAAAAACAAACAATGGTGCAGAAATAAACATCTCTAACACACAAATATACACTGCTACACAAAATGTAAAGCTCTAGCTAGAGAATGGCTATGACAGGCTCCGCCCACAAACATAATACCAAGGAGGTGGTAGCTAAGTGGTTTAGTCCGATGTCCAGGTTAATTTGCAAATGCATATTTTTCTCTGTTTTGTCCTTTTGTCCACACTGAGACGGCGCTGTCAGTCAAGGAAAATGTAGCTTTTTGGAAATGTTTGCGAATTGGATGCATTTGAGAACCCTGTTGATTTGTTGTCATCGCCGCGACGTTTCAAAGAGCTGGAAAGTAAACAAACGGCAGACAGAAACGACGCGGGTCTGAGCGTCTTACGTTTTGCTCATGCGCAGTACAGGGATGTAAGCGTTTTCAGACGTTTCAACAACTTTTGGTAATGATTGAAAACGAAAGGAGCGATTCCAGATATAAACAACATGTTTTTAAACTAATTCGGATTAGTTTCGGAGTAACCTAAAGCATTGGACTTTGGATTTGAAGGTTGTGAGTACAAATCTTAGCCACACCAAGCTGCCACTCCTGGGCCCCTGAGCAAGACCCTTAATCCCATAGCTGCTTAGTTGTATCAATTAAATCAATGTAAATCGCTCTGGAAAAGAGAGTCTGCAAATGCCATAATAAGTCGACAGTGGAAATTTCCATATGCTCATGAATGTCTAAGAATTCTGTACCTCTTACAGGATTAATGATCTCTTAGTCTCATATTTTGGTTGTGAACAACTGGATCGCAAAGTCAGCAGAAATCCCTAACTAGTAAAGAACACCTTCATAGAGTTTTACAAGGAGGCATCTCAAAACATTTCAGCTGAACGTCTGGAGAAAGTAAAAGTAAAATAAAGTTTTGGCATTTTTATATTTGTTTGGTCAAAGTAAACGTTCATATCCTTACATGACCGAGTTTGTTGCATAGAAACAAAAGGAACATGCATCACACAAAAACCATAAAATGCTCAGAGATTCCATCATTTTCCCAGCCACTGTATATCTAATCAAGAAGGCATAGTGTGTATCATGTTGATACGAACGAGTCTTTATTAATAAAGAAATATACGTTACTCCATTATTGTTCATTTCCTAAAGACCTTCCTGAGCTCCATGGAAGAGTTTTGCATGTGGTGAAACTCACACAAATCAGGCAAAGCGTTATGAGCACCTGCCTGATATTGTGTTCACTTTTGTCATGACCTATCGAGCATTAACAGCATGAACTTCTTCAGCAGTTTGAGCTACCGGAACTCGTCTGTTGGATCAGACCACACCGACCAGCCTTCGCTCCTCACGTGCATTAATGAGCCTCAGCCACCCACGACCCTGTCACCGGTTCACCACTGTTCCTTCCTTGGAGCACTTTTGATAGATACTTACCACTGCAGACCAGGAACATCTCACAAGAGCTGCAGTGTTGGAGACGCTCTGACCCAGACGTCTAGTTGCACAATTTGTAAAACTCGCTCAAATCCTTACGCTCGTCCATTTATTCTGCTTTTAACTCATCGAGTTTGAGCATAAAATGTTGCCAAATAAATAATTCCACTCACTAACAGGTGCCATGATGAAGAGATCATCAGTGTTCTTCACTTCACCGCTCATAATATTGTAATGTCAGAATTTTTTTTTCCAAACACTGTGAATGGTGAATATGTTAATTTCAAGAAATGGACCAAGGCACAAAAAGAATACGGAGATGAAATGGAAAAGAAAACGTTCGAATGAGAAATAGAATGAAAAACGGCACCAAGTGATAACTACAACAGCTTTATTATCACTCTCATTCTTTCTGTCACTTTCTCTAATATCTATTGATAAAAAATCATATAAACCAATGCAATCTTAATGTAAGCAGAGGAATTGGAGATGTAAGAAGTTGTATAAAAAAATTGAAAAAATAAAAAGCGTTTATTAGTGAGTTCGGTGTGGAAAAGTTGAATTTTAAAGTTAAGTTTTCTAAGTTTTCTGATAACACTAGTGCTACACAATTAGATAAATAAAAAACATTGCTATCGGGCAACTATGAATAAAATCGCGTTAGCCATCGCACGTAATTCGTTTGAAGCGGGCATCTGTGTTGGAAATAGCCGCATGATAAACTCCGGCGTTTCCAGCGACAACACATTTACATCCTCGGGATACACAGATGCTCCTGTTCGCCGGCGGATGCGTGGTGGCACAGGACGTACTGCGACGCCTGCTGTACATGTGGATCTATTTCGGTATCGCGTAATTGAGGGCTCGGTGAGACGGCGGCTTTATTTGGTCTGTTCCCGTTTTCCCTTTTTGTTTTGTAGGTTGCTATTAGCTAGGCACGTTCGCCAGTGATTAGTCACGTCTAAATGAGAAATATAGCGGCGTGTCGCTCGGCTCTCGCCTCTGAGAAAAATCACACGTGCGGAACAATGGCTTCGTTGTTTCTAGCCATGTAAGGGTGATCTTTTTTAGGTGTCCATTAAATATAGAAAACAAAATGAAATAAATAAAAGAGGGAGAGTAGAGGTTTCTCTAGGTCTTTGTGCTGATGCATCGCTCTCAATGTGACATTAATAACTATTTAGCATAAACAATGGAAAGTGAGGAGTAGGGGGAAATAAAGAAGAGAGAGGAGAGAAGTGGGCTCATGGAGGCAACCAAACGAGGCAACAGACAACAGACGAAAGGGCAACGAGGACCCGTGCTGAGAACGGACGCCGCTTTTTCGAGAGGGTATCGCTCACGCCGATCGGAATTAACACGTGCGATGATGACTAATACCTTTTTTTATACGTTCGCTTTAATATCGTTCGCCGTTAGGTCTTCGGTATCAAAGCCGTCGCAGCTGGAGATGACCTGCGATACGAGCCGAGGTGTTTCCCCACCTGTCGCTCTCCGTCTGGCGTGACTAACGTAACGCCGATCTACAGCGCCTCAGATATAACCCGAGATGGTTTCGTGCTTACTGGATGTGCCTCTGTGAAATTGACATTTTGAAAAAAAGACTAAGCGACGACTGGGCTGACATTTTGACAATCTGTTTCCATCCAGCTGTGCGAGGAACGAGTTTTTTTTTTTCTTTTTTCCTTTCAAAATCCAGACACGGGCGATGGTGTTTCGCTGAAAAAATTCACTGTGCCTCCTGTAATTACAGACCACTGGGTGTCTGAGAGGGTAGGAGGGGACGAGGGGGGGTAGAAAGTGCGAGAGAAAGAGAGAGGGAGGGAGGGAGCAGATTAAAAACGAGTGGACACTATTAGTCCAGGTCAGAGTCGCTGTGGCCCTCTCGATCCTCACCACCTCATGACTAGACGTGCGGAAACGCCTTAACGTGGAAATACGGAAACCTGTGTGTTGTGAAAAAAAGCAATGCTATTGCGTTTCCATCTGGTATTTTAATGCGCGCTTGAATGGGATAAAACTGGAAGGTAATTATTGAATGTGTGTAAAAACTAATGCTGGATCGTTTTCAAGGTCAGAGAGAAAATTTGTGTTCCACACAACCCAGATTTCCTGAATTAATTAAGCCTAAAAGTAAAAGATTTCTAGGATTTTCCATCGTCCATACAACTGTTCGTTTGTTTATTTCGCGACACCCGTCATCCATGTACGCACAAACTAACCGCCTGGCAAAATTCTGTACGTCTGGAGACAATCCGAGGTGTGAAAACAACCGTAATTAAGCCTGAAAGAATGTTATATATGGCTGCTTTAACCGAAGAAATCCGTTCAATGTTCCCTTGTATGAGATTTGGCTGGAAAAATAATAATGAAAATAAATGAATAAAATACAGCCCTTATAAGTCTGTATGTATGAGACTGTCACGTTTAGTTGTTATACTGTAATTAGAGAGAAAAAAATTCCGACATTTTCCAGCGAAGCGATCGCAATTTCGCCGCACATGAAAGATCTGCAGGGGGAAAATAGACTGCTCTTGGCAATGCCCTTGTTTTTGGCATAGTCATTAACTCTGATAAGACCAGACGAGATTCTTTCAAACGGTCGCTAATTCTTTGGCAGAATGTGGGCCAGCTAGAATCGCTAACGGTCTTATCATGGGTCCATGTTGCACGCCACTGCGCTTATATCATAAGAAAGAAATGGTAGAGAGAATTAACATTTTATAAACAAGGAAAACTCTCAAAGAAGGTGGAACTTTTATAATAAAACAAATATTAATAACATAGTACATATAAACATCGGAATAGTTGATTGTTTTGAAGTTGTACACTATTTAGCCATCTGACACCAGCATATCTGGTTCTCGCAAAAAAAATATACAAACAATTGTATAGGATGTTTTTAGATGTTGGAGAAACTGTTCAATTCCATATAATACATTTTTATTTGTAATGTGATTTTAGCAATGGACGTTCTCTCAAACAGCTTTACAGATATGAAGCAGTAATACACTTAAATAATGTATAAGTTTAGTGCCTATAACTTTGTTTCTAATGAATGAGCCTGTGGAAAAGAAAAGAAGAAAGCCTGACATAGCATGAGAAAGAACCCTTGAGAGGAACCAGTCTCGTACTCATCTTGGTGGCACCGAATGTTCACTCATTGCAGTTCCATTAATGAAGGTGTGCAGTGAAAGGCGATTAAATGCAACCTTGAGCCATATTAATTCCAATCCAAATCCATTCTCTAAGTTCTTGAGTTGCTCAGTAACTTCATAAAACTTTATGCGAACCCATCCTCACACAGCGTGGCCTACATTTGATAAGAACTCCATCCACTTAAACTACGAGACCCAAACCTGTTCCAGCTGGACGATGCCCCTGTGCATAAAAACAGCTACATGAAGATCTGCTTTAGATCGGGATGATGGACTGAAAGATCTCCCACTATGAAGTTCCAACCCTGTTGAACATAATGAATGTGAACGCTGACTGCACACCAGGAACCTTCTCACCTCATCTACTGTACATCAGTACCTGACTTTACTAACACTCTTGTAGCTGAATGAATCTCACACGAAACGCCACAAAATATAGTGGAACATCCAAACAGAAGAAAGGAGGTTATGAAGATTGAATGTGGAATGGGATACTCAAAATCCAAACGTATGCTCAGATGTTCACTATCAGGGATTTTATTTGGGACAAAGGAAAAAAAAGCCATTTTGTAAACGTCAGAGAAAAAGAAATCTGCAATAACGTGATCAGAAAATGAAAGAAAATCTATCTATCTATCTATCTATCTATCTATCTATCTATCTATCTATCTATCTGTCTGTCTGTCTGTCTGTCTGTCTGTCTGTCTGTCTGTCTGTCTGTCTATCTGTCTGTCTGTCTGTCTGTCTGTCTGTCTGTCTGTCTGTCTGTCCGTCTGTCTGTCCGTCCGTCCGTCCGTCCGTCCGTCCGTCCATCTCCATTGCAATTTTTGCATTACATCTGCTGCTGAATCACTAATGTTCTCCATGTACAGTATTCATTCTTTCTCACACTTCACTGTGCACTGCACTGCTGCACCATCACTCTTTTATTGTCTCATTGTATTATATTGTGTTGATTGCACACCTTTGTGTCCGTGCACGTGATCCGATATCCTGTACATTCCAGTTTATATTGCTGTATGTGGAACCTTGGAGTCTTGGAGGAACACTGTTTCCATTCACACTATATACAGTATAGGGTTTAAATGACAATAAAAACCCACTCGTCTATTGCGTCTACCTCTGCAGGACTTCCCACACGGGCGTCTTTCGTGATCGCATTGCACACTGTGCACTTTATATATGCGTATAGGTTTTTTACATAAACTTATAACAATTACTGATCACTTTTTCATGAGCTAATAGTGACATGCGCCAATCAGGAACTATTTGCTTGGCATTAGTGATACAAGCACATAGCAGTGCTTCTGCACACATCTCTCTTCACACACCTCTTTTCCGTGATCGCACCACTCTCCTTTAAAATTTTGGAATGTTGCTGCAGATTTCATTCTATAACTGATTTAGTAATACATCTTTGATTCATCTATCCAGGTCGTAGGGTTTGGTGATCATTGTTCTACATGTGACAAAGTTTATTAGATCTTGACGAGTCCATTAGTCTGCACAAATACAACAGCTTCCTTGTCTGTGCATTGCACAATGTACAGTTTATCAGAATAATCTCTATTAACAAGAATCATGGGTTGCATGTACAAGGAATTTGTCATAGTGAACTGGTGCTAAAATTATGAAAAGAAATTGGGAATATTAAAATAATGCAATGAAAATTAAAGATAAAGACATTTTAAAGTCAGATAGTGCAATGATCATTTTTCCTAAATAAGTTTGTGGTGCAGGGTTGCATTATAGAAGTGCTTGTTGAATTTAGTTAATGTAACACAATATAGTGATATAGTAGTGTATAGTATTATAGCAATATAGTAGTCTGTGTCGAATTGTGTAAATGTGTTGAATTGTAAATATATATATATATATATACAATATATACATGCACATACTGTATTTTTTATTTTGTATTTGCTCCACTGTAATTTTGTCAATTTAACACGTGCATCTTTAATTTTTTTGTCCATTATAACTGAGGTTGCTTTGAGAATTTGCAAAGGAATTTAACTTTATTTTCTAAAATAGTTTCCTGTACATATAACAGTTCACTTCTGAATCATAAAAATGTACAAGGATTAATATTTCTAACATTTTATTGAAAATGAATATAATTAAAACATTAAACTATAAACATAATTATAAAAAAATTAGCCGGTGTGTTTTATTACATTGTAGTCATTTAAATGTAAATTTCACCAAGGAGCTCTTTATATATTTAAAAATAGATACAATATAAAGGACCAAGTGTGTTTAAGTGCATTGCAAGTGTTCAAAGTGTACAAATGTCAGTTAGTGTCTAAAAAAAATTGTTATACAAAAATAATAAGATAATTTAAATATATACATTTATATAATTCAAATAAAAAATAAATAAATCAATGACCAGGGATGTTCATGTGCATTAGAGTTCATTAACTGTAACGTGTACAAAGTTTCGTTAGTGTCTATAGAAAAATCAGTTTTACGAATAATAATTAACCTCATTTAAATATATAAGATTATATAATAAAGGGTTGTACATAAGAAACATTTCATAACCAAGTTTATAAAATAGCTATAACATAAAAAAGACCAGGAATCTTTGAATACATTGCAGGTGCTCATTAACTATTAAGTGTAAAAATTGCAGTTATTGTCAATAAGAATTGCTATATATATAAAAAAATCTGAAAATTTAATGCGGATATTCCTTACAAAATAAATACGAATTTAAATAATCCGAATATATAGTATTAAACAAAAACCAGCAAAAAATAACGAGGTGTGTTTAAGTGCATCACAATTGTTCTTTAACTATAAAGTGTAGAAATTGCTGCAGGTGCTCATTAACTATTAAGTGTAAAAATTGCAGTTATTGTCAATAAGAATTGCTATATATATAAAAAAATCTGAAAATTTAATGCGGATATTCCTTACAAAATAAATACGAATTTAAATAATCCGAATATATAGTATTAAACAAAAAACAGCAAAAAATAACGAGGTGTGTTTAAGTGCATCACAATTGTTCTTTAACTATAAAGTGTAGAAATTTCTGTTATTGTCTAAAAAAAATGTCTATAAAAAACCTATATAGATATATAATATTTAAATACAATGTAAATACACATTATGCAAATGTTAAAAAAAATTATAAAGTTTTTTTTAACTATAAAAAATCCAGGTATGTTCATTGCGAGTGTTCATGAACTATAAAGTGTAGAAATTCTATAAAACGTCTATAAAAAGCTACATAAATATACAATTAAATATAATGTAGATATCCATTATAAAAATGTATATAATTACGAATCATTTGAAAAAGGCCATAAAAATAACCAGGTGTGTTCAAGTGCATTGCGAATGCACATATTTCAGTCCCTACAAAAGGCCATTATTGTTCAGTTTTTTTTTTGTTGTTGACGTTTGCTGTTTCAGATTTAGTCCCATAAACGTCTCGGTTCTTGATGCTTCCGTAACAGGAAATAAGTGAACTTTATACTGGATGTATATCGGTGGTAACTGCTCGAATCACGGCCGTGCCACGTGCGCACACACGGCGTAGTGCGTATCATCGGTTATTGTACCTGCTGCACGCGCAAATGCCTGTGATTTATCTCTGCCGGACTCGAGCGTATTGTACGAGTCGAACATAATGGGTGGATGTAAAGCGTTGAAGGTCACCTGCAGAGAAAGATAAAAATGTGGGAACCGAAGAAAAGAAAAAAAAAATCTAAGGACAAGGAAGGTAAAAGTAAGTAAGTAAATAAATAAATAAATAAAGCCAACGCCGAGCCTTGCAGCATAATGAGAGGGAACGAGTGTAAAACATCATTCCCAGGTGAAAGGGACCCCGGAGACGCGTCCGGCTCCTTCAGGGCACTGCTCTACATAAAAGCATGCCGGATTTACAATGTGAACTTGTCCTTAAAGTTGTTTTTACACACATTATGGAAAATTATGAGCGGAACAGAGATGCTTGACTGCATGCTACGTGATCTGTGCTGTAAACACCGTTGAGAAAGAAACACAGGCTCGTCGCACACACACACACACACCACACACACACACACACACACACATAAATATATATATACTGTATATATGTATATGTATTATATATATGAAATGTGTGTGTAGCTCGCTCGGGTCATGCTTCGGTGCTTGGAACATGCAAAGTCTGCACAAAATCTGTGTATTGCTCTTCCACAAATAAACCGGCGCGAGTGCTAAGATGAGGCGTGTAATCCACTTTACAGAGTTAGCGAAATCTTTTAAACGGATTCGGTCCTCGCCCGCACCAAATTCAATTACCGCTGCGGGTTCACGAAATCCTCGAAGCTGTAAAATTCCCACTGATTTAATTTGCTTTCGAACTTACCCAAAAATTTTTTTTGAAGGTTAATATATGTTATTTTTTTCTTTGTGTTTGTCAAACATCTCAAAATACTGATGTATTGTTTTGTTTTGTGAAGAAGAAAAAAAACTGCTGATCTCGATGTTAGTGGATGTGCGATAGAATGCTGAGTGACGAGACAATTTCCAGGCTGTCGTGAGAGATTAGAACCGGCGTTATTCTTCGGATTTTGGGCATCAGATTCGGAGTCGGGCGGCGTGTTTTATTTTTCCGGGAGGATTAGCGAGCGCCGTTTTTTTTTTGTTTGTGGTATCGACACCGTTTGTAACAATCACGACCCTTTACTGAGACGGAGAAGGAAGGAAAAGAAGAGGACGTCTCTCCGTATTTCGGCGTACACATGCGCTCTTTTAATACGGTCTCGATTTTTTTTTGGTGCTTCCTCCCATTAAAAAGTGCCAAAAAATGGGTTGAGTGTGTTGTGGTGCACAGCTGGGCTCCAGAGAGGCAGATGGTGACAGACAGCTGGTTCTCACCTCTTCTAGAAAAGTCACTGCGAAGATGGAGGAGTGAGACGGCACCCTGCGAAGACGCAGAGCCACCACCCTCCCTCTAGTATTCCCCACCCCACCCCCAACCATCCTACCCAAGTGCCCCCATCCCCCCCCAGGGGGGTCAGACTGGGCTTGTGGGACTCGGAGAAACAACGGTGACTATGTATTTAGGAGATGCAAAGATCTGGTGTCAAACGGAAATGCTTGCAGCACATTATCACCCGAGGCAAGGGCAATTTTCACTCCCACACGCTCCCGTCTCTACGGAACAGACCAGAAATTGCTGCACGGACGGCGTTCGCTTCACGACGGGCGCATTAAAGCAGACGCTTAACGTGGACACGCAGCAGTGGTTGAACAGATCGAGAAAATGATCTATGTCTGGGAAACGTGAATGCGTGCAAAGATAAATAATACAATGAATGATTTCGACACAAACAACATTTTTTGGGGGGATTTTGGAGTTCATTTGCATGTGTTGAGAGATAAAAGAAAGAAAGCAAGAAAGAAAAGAAAAAGAAAAAAAGAAAGAAAGAATGCAGCCAATTAGGTATTTGTTCTTCTTTGCTAATGTGATTAGCGTCCGTCTATCAGGCGTCAGAGTTTGAAAGAAAAAAGCAAAGAGCAGAAAAAAAAAAAAGACAAACAACAGAACTGTCCGTTATTGCCCGTCCCAAGGACGCTCTGAGCTACGATCAAAGTCTCTCGTTCTGACAGCTAATAGAAAGAATGCGAGCGCTCGGAATACCATGTGGAGAGGTATGTGCTTTTAAACGACGTGGTGTCTTTCATGTCTTTCAGTCGCCATCGCTCTATTCATTCCAATTTCGAGTTCAGTTATCCTTTCACTCCCTATCTCTCCATCCTCTGTTCCTTTTTTATCTGTAGAGGACAAATTCATCAATTCAGATAAATCTATCGAGTTGTCACGTGTTCTCCGGCTACAAGCGAATGGCGTGAGGACAAAACACGGCTGAAAAATGTTTTTTTCTTTGGGAAAGACAGCGTGACAATCTGCCGCCGGGAATGCTGGGAGGATTTCTGGCACGATGAGTACGACACAGGCTTATTGATTTCTGTCTGTCACAAACACTGATCGAGAATTTCTTCTGTCCGCGTAACTAGCGCTAGACTGGAGTGTTGTCCTTAAGATGACAAAACAAGTTGTACAGAAAAATCTCTCTCGTCCTCATCTTTATCTGGGGAGAAGAAAAATTTACTTTTGCTCACTTCCTGCCAAATACCAAACTGTTTTGGAGCTACATCTTCCACTTATCGGCTTAAAATGTTTTGGAAAGGCTTGATGCGATCCGGTGTTCACACACCCACACACACACACACACACACACACACACACACACACACACACACACACCAGACACACACACACACACACACACACACACAGATATAGATGGTGTCCACTAGACACCCAGGATCCAAGTGTGAAAGCAACATCTACTTGTGGCCCCTACAGAGTTGATATGGGAGAAGACAGACAGACAGACAGACTGACAGACAGACAGACAGACAGACAGACAGACAGACAGACAGACAGACAG
>MU551567.1:5129667-5145666 GCA_024362625.1 Silurus asotus | reverse complement strand
AGAGAGAGAGAGAGAGAGAGAGAGAGACAGAGAGACAGGCACAGAAAGAGAGACAGAGAGAGAGAGACAGAGAGAGAGAGAGAGAGAGAGAGAGAGAGACAGAGAGAGAGACAGAGACAGAGAGAGACAGAGAAAGAGAGAGACAGAGAGAGAGAGACAGAGAGAGAGAGAGAGAGAGAGAGAGGCAGAGTACGAGAGAAACAGGCAGAGAGAGAGAGAGAGAGAGACAGGCACAAAGAGAGAGACAGGCACAGAAAGAGAGACAGAGAGAGAGAGAGAGAGAGACAGACAGAGAAGGAGACACAGAGAGAGACACAGAGAGAGACACAGAGAGGGTTCTAGATGTAGATATGTAGTGTATTCGACAGTGTTGTGTGTGAGAGAGATGATCGAAGACGTAAAAAAGAAAATCATGACCCATTTCCGTGCTCATCTGAAAGCCATCAGCGTCGGTGCAGCAGTACGAGTTTAATCACGAGCAGAACAAGGAGGAGCGCATCATGGGTACGAGGTAAACTACCTCACGCCAGAGCCGAATATAATATTCCTTTAACTGTCCCATAGTGACACATTCTCATTACAGAGGCTGCGTGCATCTAAAAGCTTCTCAACACCCGGTCATGCTGCGCTTATTGAAAATCAAACGCTTTATTATGCCGCGGTGAGTTTTATTTCTCCTCCAGCGTAGCAGTTTGGGAATATGTAGTCACCGTCCTCATAAACTCGGCGTAACAAGAAAACTGAGAACGGAATAATAACTCTGAAGATTGCCCTGCGAGTGTGTGAAAAGAGCACACAGGGGGACAACTAGCAGACGCGCCTCAAACTGAGAAAATAAAGTACGCTTTAGCTTTATTGAAATTCCCAGTTCTTTCTGTGTTCAAATCAGAGGCTTTACTCGTGTCTGGGAAATCAAGTTAATCTCTATTTCAACTGTGAGAATTATGCTAACTACCTCTCTCTCTCTTTTCTCTCTCTCTCTCTCTCTCTCTCTCTCTCTCTCTCTCTCTCTCCCTCTCTCTCTCTCTCTCTCTTTCTCTCGTTCTCTTCATCTCTCTGTCTCTTTTTCTTTTTTTTTCTCTCCTTATACGCCATGTCTCCTTTTCCTCCTTTATCCTGTTCAGGAGACAGCACTGTCCAAAGGCCCTTAGTTAGTTCTGCTTGGTGAACTGGCCCGTCTTTTTTTCTTTCGCTCCTGGCTGAGAATCTCAGTCGTCCAGATGACAGTGAACAAGACAACAGCGTCTTCTGCATGCGAGAGAGGAAGCAGACAAAGAAAAGAGAATCTGAGAATGAAATATTAAGTCAGTCTGAATCACAAGCTTCCATTCAATCGGAACAAATCATTATTACCTTCTATATTTACCTTCTTCTTCTTCTTCTTCTTCTTCTTCTTCTTATTATTATTTATTTTAACATTTATATATTTACCTTCTTCTTCTTCTTCCTCTTATTTATTTTAACCATTTATATATTTACTGTCTTCTTCTTCTTCTTCTTCTTCTTCTTCTTCTTCTTCTTCTTCTTCTTCTTCTTCTTCTTCTTCTTCTTCTTCTTCTTCTTCTTCTTCTTCTTCTTCTTCTTCTTCTTCTTCTTCTTCTTCTTCTTCTTCTTCTTCTTCTTCTTCTTCTTTTTATTATGATAATTTATTTTTCCCTTTTATTTTTTACCTTTCTCTTCATATTCTTCTTCTTCTTCCTCTTATTTTTTTTATTTATATTTTTACCTTCTTATTATTATTATATTCTTTATTTATGATATTGATCTTTTTTCTTCTAACTCTTGCTTTTCTTCTTCTTTTTCTTCTAATTATTATTTTTTTTCTGTTTGTGTTTACTCTTCTTCTTCCTCTTCCTATTATTATTATTATTATTATTGTCTTTTAATTGTTCTCTTTATGTATTCACCTTCTTCTTCTTTTACTTCTTTCTCCTCTTATTGTTATTATTATTATTTTTATGATTATAACTATTGTTTATTAAAAAGAATTTTCTACTTCTTGCTTTTTTTTTTCTTTTCATCATTATTTTTTTCTCTTTGTGTTCACTATTTTTCTTCTTCTTCAATTTTCCCCTTTATGTATTTACCTTTTTCTTTTTGTTCTTTTGTATTTTTTTATCTTTAGATTTTTACGTTCTTCCTTATCAAAGTTTGCTTCATCTTTTTTCTATTACTTATTTCTTTCCCTTTATGTATTTAACTTTTTTTTTCTTCTTTATTTTTTTTTCCTTTTTTTTTTCTATATAGTACACTATATTTCTATAAGTCTTGTGTGCATTGTGGTATAAGAAATGATTTATGCTGTTGAGTGTACATTGAGTGCACTGTGGGTATAAATGAATGAATGAATGAATGAATGAATGAATGAATGAACTCAGAATTCAAAGACACTACAAAACATCTGAGTTCCGAATGTTTCAAAAGGTTTGTGTAGCATACGCGACACATTCACGGTGAAAAACGACATAAAAAAACAACGAAACGTGCAGATCAAGAAACAACTAAATGTTAAGGATGACTACACACAAACACACACACAAACACATACACACACACACACACACACACACACACACACACACACACACACACACACACACACACACACACATATGCACACACAAAAACACTCTGCAAGCAAACACCCTCTTTGACATAAATAAATAAATATTAAAACATTTAAGCCCAGTGTGATTTGCAGCTCAGTCGCCCCTGTAGAGGGGAAAGAAAAAAAAAAAAAAAGATTATATATTTTTTCCAACATCACAACTTATTATTTTCTCAGATCTTTTTTTCCTAATTAAGATTAAACATAGTCAGTATTGTCACAGTGTCATTTTGTACCTGAGGTAAATGCAGAGGTGCTTCAACAAAGGTCATTCCCTCAATCTCTTTTATTTATACCCTGATCAGACAGGTGGGTGATCAGATGCAGGGTGATTAAATAAATAGTGATCAGATGCAGGGTGATCAGATGCAGGGTGATCAGTCAGCAGGGTGATTAGACTCAAGTTGATCTGATACAGGGTAAATAGACACAAGGTCATCATTCAGCAGTGTGATCAGATGCAGGGTGATGCGACAGCAGGGTGGTCAAATGCATGTTGATAAGTCAGCAGGGTGATCATATGCAGGGTGCTCAGATGCAGAATGATCAGACACAAATAATCAGATGCAGGGTGACCAGATATAGGGTGATTAGGGGCAGGATAATTGAATGCAGGGTGATCATTCAGCAGGGTAATCAGTCAGCAGGGTGGTCAGATACAGGGTGATCAGATGCAGGGTGTTTGGATGCAAGGGGATCAGATGCAGAATGATCAGTCAGCAGGGTGGTCAGGCACAGGGTAATTAGATGCAGGGTGATCAGACAGCAGGGTGGTCAGATGAAGGATGATTATATGCAGGGTGCTCAGATGCAGGGTGATCAGATGCAGGTTGTTTAGATGCAGGGTGATCAGATGCATGGTGCTCAGATGCAGGATGATCAGCCAGCAGGGTGATCAGATGCAGGGTGACCAGATGTAGGGAGATTTGGTGCAGGATGATCAGGAGCAGGGTGATCAGTCACCAGGTTGATCAAATGCAGGGTGGTCATTCAGCAGGGTGATCAGATACAGGTTAATCAGACAGAGAGTTTTTAGATGTAGGGTGATCAGATGCAGGATGATCAGTCAGCAGGGTGATCAGATGCAGAATGATCAGTCAGCAGGGTAATCAAATGCAGGGTGATCAACCAGTAGGGTGGTCAGACACAGGGTAATTAGATGAATGGTGATCAGATGCAGGATGATCAGTCAGCAGGGTGATCAGATGCAGGATGATCAGTCATCAGGATGATTAGATGCAGGGTAATCAGATGCAGGATGATCAGAATAAAGGTGATCAGATGCAGGGTGGTCAGAAGCAAGGTGATCAGATGCATAGTGATCAAATGCAGGGTGATCAGACACAAGGTGATCAGTCAGCAGGTTCATCAAATGCAGACTGATCAGTGAGCAGAGTAATCAAATGCAGGGCAATCAGATGCAGGGTGTTTAGTAAGCAGGGTGATTAGATGCAGTGTGATCAGATGCATGGTGATCAGATGCAGCATAATTAGTCATCAGGGTGATCAGATGCAGGATGATTAGTCAGCAGGGTGATCAGATGCAGGGTGATCAGACACAGGGTTATCAGATGCAGGGTGGTCAGATGCAGGGTGTTTATATGCAGGGTGATCAGATCCAGTGTGATCAGATCTCGGATGATCAAATGCAGAGTGATTAGTGAGAAGGGTGATCAGATGCAGGGTAATCAGATGCAGGGTGTTTATATACAGGGTGATTAGATGCAGGGTGATCAGATGCAGGATGATCAGTCAGAAGGGTGATCAGATGCAGAGTGATCAGCCAGTAGGGTGGTCAGATACAGGGTGATCAGATGCAAAGTGATCAGTGAGCAGGTTGAATAGATGCAGGATGATCAGTATGCAGGGTGATTAGAAGCAGGGTGATCAGTGAGCAGATCTCTTGTTTGTCCTATATTCTGCATCTATTCTGGCATTTTAAATGGTCATAAACAATTTGAAGTGACATTCTTGTGTTTCTATGGTAATATTACAGTGACTTATATTGTAACTAGGGTTACATACGTAACCTATACGTATCCTACATTTGCATACGTTACGTATGTAACCCTAGTTCCCTGAGGGAAATCGAGCTGCGTCGAAACTCTTTGGGAACGCGCCTGAGTGGTAATGATCTAAATAACGTGTGTGATCTGTCAAAAATTAGACACTGACCATCACTGATGAGGTGACGTCACGACCAGGAGTATAAAGCGCATATGAGAGAAGCCAGCGGCAGCTTCTGTGAGGGAAATGGAAGCGCTGCAGGGATGCCGGAGGTGTGACATAAAGCGTCTCGTTCCCTCAGGGAACTAGGGTTACGTACGTAACCTAGAGACGTTCCCTTTCAGGAACTCGAGCTGCGTCGAAGCGCTTTGAGAAAGAGTGTGCAATCACGCCAGACTGACCAGTCCCTGCCTAGTGTGTGTCTGTCACCACAACTAGAGAAGAACTGAGGTGCCAGGAGCCGCACTGCGGTCTAGGTTGAAGAATCACACAAAGGTCAGTGTGGTGGACCAACCCGCAGCGTCACATAGGTTTCGGAGGGTACTCCAGAGGACAGAGACATTGAAGCGGCCACACTCCGGGTAGAGTGAGCTCTGACACCGAATGGAGCGGGGAGACCAGAGGACTCAAAAAATGCGATTGCATCAACAATCCATCTGCTTAGAGCCTGCTTTTTAGCGAGGAGGCCTCTCCTGGGAGGGTTGTAGCAGACAAGCAGCTGATCGGTCCTTCTCCAAGGACCCATCCTGTGGACGTAGGTGTCCGGTGCGCACAGAGAGTTCCTGCAGGTCCCCTACTCTTTTGATAGAGCAGATGGCCAACAAAATTGAGGTCTTGATTGAAAGGCTCGAAGATGGGTTTAGAAAGAGCCCCCAAAACGACGGCCAGGTCCCACCCAGGCACACTAGTTCGCACCCAGGGCCTCAGCCGCAGGGTGTCACAGAGAAGAAAAGCGATTTACCATAGGGTCTCACCCAAAGATGGATCCAACCCTTGGCAAACCGTCCCTGGAGGAACTCCAGCACTGAAAAACACGAGCAGTGGACTGGATCCAGCTGGTGGTGCTTACACCACAAGCAGAACAGATGCCACCTGGGGGCATACAACCTCCTCATGGAGGGAGCTCTGGAGTGAAGAACGGTCTCTACCACCTCGGTGGAAAGATCAGAACCTCTGAGCTGTGCCCCCTCAGGGGCCACAGCCACAGCCTCCACTCTGAGCAGGGGTAAAATATGGCACCCCTTAGCTGGGAAAAAAGATCCCTCCTCAAAGGAATCTTCCATGGAGGATGCTTGAGGAGAGCTACCAGGTCCTCGAACCACAGTTTGCGTGGCCACCATGGCACTACCAGGAGGAGACTGACCAGTGGGGCTAAAGGAGTAAAGGAGAACCAGAGGGGACAGTGTGACATCTCTTGAGATGCCAACAGATCCACCTGGGCTCTTTCGAATTTCTTTCAAACCTGCTCCAGTGCTAGAAGCATGGCCAGCATCTCTAGGCAATTGATGTGCCAGCGTAGATGGGGCCCCTCCCACAGACCTCTGGGGGAGCAAGCACTCATGACCACTACCCACCCCGTGAGGGACCCACCCATTGTTAAAATTTACGACGACCGGGGACTCCCAGCACAGGGCCCGGAGATAGGAACCGAGGATCTCTCCAAACATCTAAGGCACGTAGGAACTGCTCGGCAGTGAGAGACTGCCCTTCTCTGACCTTTCTAATGGCCATGAGAATGGCCACAATGTGGGCCGGGGAAAGCTGCCCACACAAAGTAATTTAATCCCATATGACACTGAGATAGGTGGTTCTTTGTAACGGAGAAAGCACACTCTTCACATCGTTGAGCCGGAACCCTAACGCCTTCATGTGGGTACGAACGACATCTTGATGCCGGACCGCCCAAATGCTCAGACTGGGCTAGGATCAACCAATCGTTGATGTAGTTGGGCATGCGGATGCCATGTAGATCTAAGATAGGACACAACCCTCCGTACTTCCTGGGAACTATAAAGTACCAGGTGTAGAACCTGGACTCTCGTTCTGATGGAGGGACCACCTCGATTGCCCCCTTCCTCAGGGGTGGAGGAGACCCGAACTGAATCGAGTAGCCTTGCTATACAGTGCGCAGTACCCACCGAGACACGGGAGAAGAGCTTGCCAAGCCGCCAAAAAGCGCCTTAGGGGTATCAGTCTCTCGAGACCGACCTTCAGTATGTCCAGAGCCAAGGGAGCACCCTAAGACGGCTCTAGGGGATCCCTCAGGAAGCAACCTAGATCCGCCCCCAACTCCATAGCTCTAAGAGCCTAGCTCACAAAGCGACCCCCCCCTTCTCCTCAGAGAAAGAGATGCGGAGCTAATGCTCTCGTCGCCAAAAGGCGTGCTTCGAGCCTGCGAACAAGAGCTGGACCGAGCAGGTAAGGTTGGAGAAAGGGACAAGCCCGTCTCAAAACCCTCTGCGAGGTCCATGCGAGCCCAGGAACTACCGCACTTGTAGAAGCTGCTGCTGGCTTCTCTCAAATGCGCTTTATACTCCTGGTCGTAACGTCACCTCATCGGTGATGGCCAGCATCCAAATTTTTACTGATTACACACGTTATTCAGTGCATGAACACTCAGGCGCGCTCTCAAAGCGTTTCAACGCAGCTCCAGTTCCTGAAAGGGAACATCAGTTTGCGTTGCTGTCTAAATATCCTTCTAAATGTTTTCTTGGCCCGTTTTGACTTTCATCCCATGGCTTGTCGTGTCATTGCACTCAAAATGGCAGAGAATGTAACAAATCAGAAATCAGTGTGTGAAAGTGTGTATGGTGACGCAGCCTGAGCAGCTGCTGGAGGAGATTTCTAGCATTTGTTTGGGCTTTGCATGTCTCAGAGGTGTAAAGATTACCGGAAAATCCTACTGCAGTAAAAGTATAGATTCCTTACATGTACAGCGTACTCCAGTACAAGTCACCAATTCCAGATGTGTTTGAATATTTGATTTGAACAGTACTGAAATGTTTGACTCATATTGAATACAGGCTCACAGATCTACTAGCCCTTAACACGGAGACACCTGTTAGTGAAAAGCTAAAAAAAGATTGTGAGGTTTGATTTTCTAGAATACAAATCAAATTGTACTCCTCAACACTACATTCATCATCAACACAACAGTGGCTTTAACACACCAGATTGACACAAATATCAAATATCAATATCAAAGTCCTTCTTAAAAAAAAAATTACAAAGTATTAAAGCGATCTTTCAAAAAACATGTTTAATTAACGAATAAAATGACAGGCTCATGAGATTTTAATTTTAAAAAAAGCTGGTTCTCAAAGTTTTTTGAGAATTTATTCGAGCTTTTAAGGCTAAAAAAGTCGTTTACAGGCAGCAGATGTGTGTAGGGGAGTGTTAATAACATCTTCAACAGAGGTGCAAAAATGTAATTGGTAACGATCATTGTGTAATTAAAATATAGTAGAGCAAAAAGTACAAACCCGATTCCAAAAAAGTTGGGACACTGTACAAATTGTGAATAAAAACAAAATGCAATGATGTGGAACTTTCAAATTTCAATATTTTATTCAGAATACAACATAGAGGACATATCAAATGTTTAATTAAACTGAAAAAATCTATCGATTTAGGGGAAAAATAAGTTAATTTTAAATTTCATGGCATCAACATATCTCAAAAAAGTTGGGACAAGGCCATGTTTACCACTGTGTGGGATCCCCTCTTCTTTTTATAACAGTCTGCAAACATCTGGGGACTGAGGAGACAAGTTGCTAAATTTTAGGAATAGGAACGTTGTCCCATTCTTGTCTAAAACGGGCTTCTAGTTGCTCAACTGTTTCAGGTCTTTTTTGTCGGCTCTTCCTCCAAATGTTTTCTATGGGTGAAAGATCTGGACTGCAGGCAGGCCATTTCAGTACTCGTTTCCTTCTTCTACGCAGACATGATGATGTAATTGATGCAGTATTTGGTCTGGTATTGTCATGTTGCAAAATGCAAGGTCTTCCTTGAAAGAGATGGATGGGAGCATTTGTTGTTCTAGAACTTGGATGTACCTTTCAGCATTGATGGTGCCTTTCCAGATGTGTAAGCTGCCCACACCACACAAACTCATGCAACCCCATACCATCAAAGATGGAACTAAGTACTGATTACAACTTGGGTTGTCCTTATCCTCTTTAGTCCAGATGACATGGCTTCACAGTTTTCCAAAAATAACTTCAAATTTTTATTCGTCTGACCACAGAACAGTTTTCCATTTTGCCACTGTTCATTTTAAATGAGCCTTGGCCAGAGAAAACACCTGCGCTTCTAGATTGTGTTTAGATATGGCTTCTTTTTTGACATATAGAGTTTTAGCCGGCGACGGCGAATAGCACGGTGGATTGTGTTTACAGACAATGTTTTCTGGAAGTATTCCTGAGCCCATATGGTGATTTCCAATACAGTAGCATTCCTGTATGTGATGCAGTGCTGTCTAATGTCCTAAAAATCACGGGCATCCAGTACGGTTTTCCGGCCTTGGCCCTTACGCACAGAGATTGTTCCAGATTCTCTGAATCTTTGGATGATATTATGCAATGTGGATGATGATAACTTCAAACTCTTTGCAGTTTTACTCCAAACCCTTTCCGATATTGCTCCAGTATTGGGGAATTGGTGATCCTCTGCCCATATTGACTACTGAGAGACACTGCCACTCTGAGAGGCTCTTTTTATACCCAATTATGTTGCCAATTGACCTAATAAGTTGAAAATTGGTCCATCAGCTGTTCCTTATTTGTACATTTAACTTTTTCAGCCTCTTATTGCTACCTGTCCCAACTAAGGTGGTGGAATTAACTTCTCCTAGGTGTCCAAATGACAAGTGAAGACCTACCACTTCCTCAAACCCTTGACCCAGTGCTTATTTTCCCTCGGTTTGTTTAATGTTATGTAAATTGTGCTAGTATTCATCCTAAGTGAGTTGTGTGGATTTATTCATTGATGGAGACAATGTAAATATATAGTCATCTGTATTGGTTGCTCTTTTTACTTACAGGTTTTATTTGTATTTCAGATTTGTTTGTTCTCCTGTCTCCATCATAACTCCTGTTGAGATCAGATGTATCTGAGAACCACGGAACCACGACTGACATTTCAGCATGCTTTTTCTTTCTAGACATTATATATTTTTCCAAATGCTTTTTCTTTCAAAATTATTCTTCTCACCCATCAGTCAGGTTGTCCCTTATTAAACTATACCTACAGTCTTACCAGATGATGGTGAAGGCTTTCACATGGTTGCTTTGAGACCTCTGGTGGAAATCATTTTAAATAACTGCATTATGATTTTTCACACAGACTTACACACTCTGGGGAAAATTATTTTTTCACATATGACATTTGGCAGACGCCCTTGTCGAGAGCAAATTACCAATATCTGATTTATACAAGGTTAAGGGCCTTGCTCAAGGGCCCAGTGGCAGCTTGATGGTACTGGGATTTGAACTCTTAACCTTCCAATCACAACTGATGTCTTAAACTGACTAGATCCCAAAAACTCGCTCACATTTTAATTCTTAAATGCTCAAAATGATATTTGATTATGATGACCAGATCAAAATAAACCAAATATGGCGCAATGTGCGATACAAAGGTTTGCGGACACCTGAATATAAGATTGGTATGTGCTAATTTTCAAACATCACATTTAGTCTCCATTATATAATTATAATTATATAAACCATTATAATGAGCTCCACTCCCCTGGGAAGATGTTCCACTAGATTTTGTGGAGATTTGTAAGCGATTTCCACTCCAACATTCCATAAAAAGCATATTTTCATGGAGCTGGATTCATGGTTTGGGCTTTCTAGTTCAAGTGAGTGTAAAAATTAGACAATTATATAATTGTGTCCCTCCAAATTTGTGGTAACAGTAACCAACAGTATTTTGGGGATTTTTGGGGAAGTGAATTTTCAAAAAAACTGTATTTTAACATAAATCTTGAGATCACTGTGTATCTGTACATTCTGAGTTTTAATTTTTTTTTAAAGAAAGAGGTGGTTGAAGAGAAAACAGTTTTAAGTCATTAATATTGCAGTACTTATGTAACAATAGACTGGAATTGGGATTAGTATCAAAGATAGCAAAACCCTTTCATTTATTTTTCAAGCTTGACAAAGTTTTATTTTTTTTTTTATCTATAGTGATGATGCATCATTCATTCATGGCAGTCATTATTTATTGAGAAATATTTTTTATTACAAATTACCTCACTCATGGTATTTCTTAAGCACTGTCTGTATCTATTTCATCTTCCCCATATCACCTATCTGCTCCAGCAACAAATCCTAAGATAATATCTCAATGCCATAACTGAGACAGAAGTACAGTCTGGCCACCACACCGTAGTGAAATTAAACCCTTCAGGGCAAAACACGGAAAAACATGAAGTCTTACTGTAATCCCATTTCCATGATATTGATGTTGAGAACTCTGTATAATAACTTACAAATTGGACATTACCATTCCCGCTTCGCTCACACAGCCTTAAACTAGCCATGCGTCCCTACACGCTACACCCTAATTTAACACATATACACCTATATACACTGTGCTGTCAGTTTATTAGGTACACTGTATTAAACACCTCGGGCCATTAGAGGAAAATACAATTATTTGGGAAACAATATTATTCAGATGTTTATTGGATATAAAGGAGAAAACACACTGTATAGAATTAGAATAAAAAGTGTGATGCAATAAAAAAAAACACTGTGTATGTGGGGACATGAGAGGAAAATAGCCAGTGACAAGGAAATTAACGTAGGTTAGATGATTAAAGGTTACTGTTAGTTGATTTTTTAGGAACAGAATAAAACAAGTATTTTAAATGTATTAACTTTATGCACCTTATTTACTGTGAAGACAAATGTAATTTATTTTTTATTATTATGACAAAATTATAAACAGACCCAAATATTTAATAACTAGATTATGATATTTTGATAAGTAGATAATAATCTACTTGTAGAAATTGTTTTGGGTGGTAAGAAACATTGAGCATACATTTGAGCATACATTTGGCCATGATTAGTATAGCAATTAATTTCTGACATATTCACCCTCAAATACTAATAAAACCAACATATTTACCCTCAAACACAAGATATCAACATTTTTACCCACATACACTATTAAACATCAACAAATTAATATATTCACTATTAAACGGCAACAAATTCAACATATTTACTATAAAACATCAACAAATTCAACATTTTTAAAGCCTGTCACATATAACACCCGGTCCTCACTTCATTTTCAATTAAGCATCCTAAAACCAACTCTGCGTTTGGTCTTGCATCGCGACTGGAATGCTTTGCAAAATACCCTCAAACTGGATAAATTCATTCCAATTTCAACCTTTAAAAATATGATATCATATTTGTTCACAGATATATGCAGTTGTTTTTCTCCAAAATTTTGTTTTAAAATGTATTTATGTAATTGTTAATTTTGTTTGTATTTTTTTTATGTTTTGTATTTATTTTAGCCCTACTTTCCCTAAATGGTTATTCCACTTGTCAGGCCACCACCTGTTCTTAATGACTTGCCTGTAAAAATAAAGGTTAAATAAAAAATAAATCAATCAATCAATTTTTACTGTAAAACAAACAAATTCAACATTTTCACTATAAAAAAAAACCAACAAATTCAACATTTTTACTGTAAAACAAACAAATTTAACATTTATACTATAAAACATCAACAAATTCATCATATTCACTATAAAACAAACAAATTTAATATAAAACAGCAACAAATTTATCAACTTCACGGTAAAAACCCAAATGATTATTGGTACAAAGACCAATGAATGTGCACAGTTTTGTTTTTAAAGTAACTGTTAAACGGTTATGAAGAACTGCTAATATTAAAACAGAACACATTGAAACCTGTAAAAACAAGAAGAGAAATCTGACAAAAATTATTCCCATGTTATATAATTTTCTTTATCTATTTCTTTCCTTTGTCTTTTATTATTGTCAATGCCACCATGGGTCACATTAGAACAAGTACACAAGGAAATATTAAATTAAATTTCTATTAAATTAAATATTTATTAAGTAAAATGCTTCAATAATAGACACTGTCCCAAAACAGCTTCATGGAAATCAATGCAAGAATATTTGAAAAAATTATATATATAAATAATGCCACTCATTACAATTAAAATTTGAAAAGCTCTCCATTTTCTTCTGCTCTTTCTACAACAAGCTGTTCATGTAAAAGTGGAGAGGGCGTGGCTGCAAAAGACGTCTCACCCACATATACCTTCACGTATAAAGCCATGATTTTACCCTGTTCACCTGAAATAAGCATGAGCAGGGCTGAGCTTGAGCAATGTTGCTATGACATTAACTCCAGGATGAGTTTTGAAGAAACAGACAATCCTAGATCAAGTCAAATCCTCAACAATAAAATCCAGAAACAGAAACTTGACAATACATGCTGAAATATCAGTGCTACTCAGGTAAAAGCCGACACAGGTGCCAGTGATCACAATTTCATTACACCCACGACATGTGACATCATATGTGAGAATTTTGCATCTAATATACACAGTACAACAGGCAGTAAAATGTTCTGAACAACCGGTCTGTGAAAATAAAATTGAATTTTAATACATATAGAGTTGTATAAAATAAAAAAATTGATAAAATAATAATATAAAAAAAGAAAAAAGCATTTTTTGATGTAACAATAATGTAAAATATTTTGTAATTGCGATGAAATAAAATAAAATAGCAATTGCATTAACAAAATAAATGCAAAAAAGAAACCCCTTATTTCAAGAATCAGAAATTAGACCATAATTAATAATTAAGAACTGCATTTATAATTGACTAGTTATTGAATTTTCCCTGCAACTTTTGATGTTTTCTTTCTTATTGGAAAACTACAAATGTATACTTTAGAACAGTATTAATGATATATTATTTATTTATTATTATATTTTAAAATGTGTATTTTGCACAATTCAAGCTATCAGAACATTTTATTTATAACTCACACGTTCATTGTCACGTGTAAAAAGTGTAAAAAAACAAACAAACAATAAAGCGCTTAAAATAAGTTAGTAATGATTTACAAAGCAATAACTAGTCGCTTACAAATGCAGTTATAAGCCATTAATTACTGACTAATTTCTGATTCTTGAAATAACTTGATACATAAATACAATCTAAATGCAAAAAAATACAATTTAAAAAATAATAAAATAATCATAGTGATGAAATAAAATAAGATAAAATATGACATAAAAAAATTATTATAATTTTGTGGAAATAAAAAAAAAATATAAAATTAAAGCCAAATAAAAAAACTGAAAAAATTTAAATAGGATATAGAATATAAATATTTATGGAATTCTGTTGTGGGCTGCTGTTTTAGACAATTAATTAATGTCTTTTTGACCAATCTGGGGTACAAGTGAGACATTTGTTTGTAAATATATAAAATTTTTGTTTAAAGGCAATCCATTAATGATGACTCTGTAAAGTTGCATATGTGAAATAGACAATTTGTTGTTAGATATATAAAAGCTTGCTATGATTAGTTTTTTTCAGCTTGGTGATATTATTAGGATTGAGGTGGTTTGATCGATTTACAGTTTAAAGTTCCTGGTCTTAAAGTTGTAATCGAGTTAGCTGAGTGTTCTGGGACTCATTATTGTGCTGAAAGACTTTTTTATTATATATATTTTTTTACCACTTTAATATACAGTGATGCATGAGTCCTGTCTGGATCCTCATCACCTCCGGAGGTGTGCATTACATATGATCAGGTGCACCTCAGGGAACACAGGAGAAGGTCATGGAGCTTCCTAGTTCGCCCTGGAAGACACTTCACAGGCTACAGACGAAGCGTTAATAATGCCGGCGTTTGCATTCCTCGTTGTCATGGTTGTCGCCATGGCAGCAGTCAAGTGCAGGGAAAAAAAGTTAAGCAGAGCCGAAGTCATCAACGCTCTTGCAAAACTTTGGATCCCTGTGGAGTGAAGGTTATGCTTTAAACATTAGATTTTTTATTCTACTTCAACAGGTTTTTTTGACTCCTACAGTTTCAGAAGGATGTTTGCACACTCACTTCATGAAGGACTTTTTACTCGAAAATGTCCTGCGTCTCTCCGGAAACCTTGGCTGCATTTCTTTTTCCTACGTTTGCATTTTTTTTATATGACTCAAGTGCACTGCATATATATATATATTTATATAATTAAAAAATAGCACATGTAACTTGCTGTTTGGCTCCATGAGCTCTACGGTATAAAGCAACTTCTTTGTAAGTGGAACGTCTCCAGGGACTGCTCGCTCTTCTTATACTCGTACATAGACTCGTTTACCTTTTTAACTATATTTTGCTTAAATGGAACTGCCTCCGTAAGCATCTAGGAGAGACAACACAAACGAAGTTTGCTCAAGGTGTCCCACTTTCTACGCATCTGACGTCACATCTCTTTTCGGTGGCTTTCCAAATATATGGACATTACCATAAGATTGGTAGGTGCTTCTTTTTGGACATCCCATTCCACATTTAGGGCCCATTTGCTGTTATAATAACCTTCACTCTTCTGGAAAAGATGTTCCACCAGATTTTGGAGTGTGCTGGTGAAGAATTGTGTGAAGCCTCATTCAGCCAGTTAGTAAAGTCAGGTAGTGATGTAGGTGAGGTGAGGAGGTCTGGGGTGCAGTCAGCATTCCAATTCATCCCAAAGGTGTTCAATAGGGTTGAAGCTCTATAGCAGGGGACCTTCTCCTCCAACATCCCTATGTTAAGCAGATCTTCATGTAGCTGGCTTTGTGCACCGGGGCATTGTCATGCTGGAACAGGTTTTGGGTCTCCTAGTTCAAGTGAAAGAAAAATTTCATGTTGGGCTACACAAAGAAGTCGTTTACAATTGTGTGCCTCCAACTTTATGCTAAAAGTTGAAGGAAGAACTTACATTTTTTGACATGTCTTGATATTATATTGGCATATTTTCTTATTAAAAAAGATAATTTTATATATATAATTTCATATTCCATAATCAACATTGAATAATTTATTGGTAAATACTGTATGTTGAATCAGAATGTATTTGCATTATATAACTTTTGCTAATTTATTTAAATTGGTATAGTTGCATAATTGGAAATTATTATTTTTCATTACCGGGTCATAAAAAAATATTTGTTTAAAGAATCTAAATTTTTTTTTTATTAAATTGATGTGTATGTGTAATGCTTAAACATGAAGAGTAATTATTTAAGGGGATTGTTTAAAAAGATTTTAATATTTATTATTATTATTATTATTATTATTAGTTTTGTTAAATAAATATATATAATATCTCA
>MU551567.1:5099325-5119881 GCA_024362625.1 Silurus asotus | reverse complement strand
TTTTTTTTTTTTTTTTACATAAAATCTTTATTTTAGATCAAATAATCATTTTCTGGGTTTAGGAATGTTAATGAATTCAGCCTGAGTATTTTTTTATTAAACACAACCCTACAGAAATGCAGAATTATTGCAGTAAATAAAGCAAAATATTTTTTTTTTTTTTTTACATAAAATCTTTATTTTAGATCAAATAATCATTTTCTGGGTTTAGGAATGTTGATGAATTCAGCCTGAGTATTTTTTTATTAAACACAACCCTACAGAAATGCAGAATTATTGCAGTAAATAAAGCAAAATAATACCAAATTTAATCGTAATAAGCACTTCTGTATTTCAGAGCATTCAATTATTAAATATTTGTTGATTTGGACGAAAGAAAATTATTTTATTTAGTTTATCTGCTAACAAATGATCAGCAAATAGGGGCAAGAAAAAAAATCGATATACCCCAGTAGCAAAGTAGTGAAAACTACTGAAAAACACATCACATACATGTGAACTCTGACCTCTTCTCTGAACTCCTTCCTGTTTTCTGCTCTGAGTCGATTCCTTTTTCCAGGATTTTACTTCCTAAAGTTTGACTGTGAAATTCCTGGATGAATTTCTTATAATCCTCCTGAAGTGGGATTAATGTTGTGCTGTAATTGAGCCTGAAGGGTTTTGTGTGCAGTTTGCGTGCCATCTGGCCGCCTCGTCGCCGTCGCCGCTGCTCACCTGGACTCCTCACAGGCGCGTATACAAAAGAAACTCATGTTCTGCCTTGTCACCTTGTATTTTCCTAAAGCTCAAATTGATGGAGTGTTCTTGTCAGACATGACAGAGCAGATGTTTAAAAATCAATCACCATCAAACAAAAAAAAAAAAAACTCGTGTAGTTCGGACAGGCCCAGGAAACAAAAACAAGACATGTAGACAACGTAAAAAAAATCCATGAAGTTCTGTCCTGAAACCGAAGGGAAAACTTTATTTTTTTACAGGCTTTCAGCAGTAATTTAAAATGGATCAATTTAGATATTGTGCTTGGTGTGATTTATTTTGAATAAGCAGTTAATATTTGTAAATTTTTTTTTTTGAAATCTATTAATTTCTATTAAATCTATTTTAAAAAAATATTTTAAAAAATCAATTAAAAAATTCCCCCAAATCAGGCTTTTTAGCAACCAACTGCTTTTTTTTTTTTAATTATTCATGTTTGAAAAATGAAAATGTGAATCACATCACCTTCATTTCTTTTCTGGTTTAACACCGAAAAAAAAAATATTTTTATTGTTTCTGAAAACAAAAAAAAGACAAAATGATTTATTATGTTTTCTATTTGTTTAATCACAATTTTTTTTTACAAAAAACAAAACAAACCAAAAATTCATGTGTAATCACATTTTTTACAATAACAAATATTATCAATGCACTAAACTGCATAATGTGTCCAATCTAATATCCAATTTAACCTGGAAGTAAACAGAAATTTAATCGTAGGTCTTTTCCGAGAAGAAAATTTCCAATGTGGAGCACAAATGATACAAATTCACAAATGATAAATAATAAAAAACAGAGCAAAATATTCAGAAATCACAGAGAGTCCAGTGGAACGTGGTATGGAGCAGGCAGGAGCAGGGTGGAGAAGATCAGGGCTGTTCTGCAGGAAGTATGTGAAGATTTCCTGCATGATGTAATATTATAAGAAGAGGACGTGTGTGAGTGTGTTTCATTTCCTGTCTTTCTTGTTGAAAAGCACATTGTGATCCATATGAACATTTAGGAGTGAAACCATTGGATAAAGCGTAGGATCATAAGTAAGCACACTGGCATAACTTTAGTGTAATATCTGTTTCCGTGTCCAATGTTGACTTTTGTATTTTTTGTATTTTGTTTTTTATTATATGCTTAAATTCTGTACAGCACTTTGGCCAACAGCTGTTGTTTTTAAATGTGCTTTATAAATAAATTTGACTTGAAAGCCATCGATGGATCCCGTGCTGACGGTTGATTAATTCTTTTACCTCTTGGTTGTTCATGAGACCTACAAACCAAAATAACTCAAATTCTGATCATAAAATTTTCAAAAATTTAAAACTAAGATGAATTTGGACTATTTTTACATTTTGAGCATTTTTTTTTTTTTTTTACATAAATGGTACATTATTTATTTATTTATTTGAAATATAAAAGTGTTTATTTCTTTATTTCTTTCCAAAAACAATGCAGACACCAACCATATTTATTTTATGTTTTTATTTATGTATTTATGCATTTATTTATTTGTTTAATAAATAGATATATAAATAAAATACCATAATTGATAAACAAATACAATGAATTACTGTATAAAATAAATAATTATCATACATTTAGAAACAGATCATAAATACGGTATTTACATTTATTTTTTTGCAATCTATCTATCTATCTATCTATCTATCTATCTATCTATCTATCTATCTATCTATCTATCTATCTATCTATCTATCCATCAGAAACAAAGAAAAGTGCATGATTATATTTTAAACTGTTGTTGAAATAGTTCGAGTTTTGTCTTTTTTCCGTTACAACCCTCTCAGTGTGCAGATTGTTAATAAATAATAAAGGTTTTCGTGCATCTTTGATTTGAATGCATTATAAAGACGAAGAGAAAGAAACAGATAAATCTGGAGAGAGAAGTTGCAGGAGCCAATAGCAGATTCCTGCTTTAGCCCTCGCAGTCTGCACTCTTTAGGTTTGAGCATATGCACGCCGCAGGCTGCTGAACAGCTGAATTGCTCAGAGATGAATACGCTAAAGGTTTTCCCTGGCATCCTCCACCCTGCGGTGCTATCGGCGTTATTAGCATCACCGCATCCCGCTCGCCATTCTGCAGGCGCAGCACTTTTCCAACTGACTGTACTCACGCACGCTGATGGTCGAGGTTGATTTAGCAGCCCTATGACTAAATTATTCCCCCCTCCAGCTGCGTGAATTCCCACCTGCCTCCTCTTCTTTCCGACAAATTAGTTCCCCAACCATGACAAGCTCATTCACTGGCAGAGCCGGCCTGAGCTAGAGCATTAGCACGCTACAAAATGCTAATGCCGCATTCCAGTAAATAAGAGTGAATATTTGTAAACGTTAAAGTGTTCATAAAGTGACAGGCTGGCTTAATGAATTTGTCACATGGTGCAGATTCGCTACGGCGCCGGTCGGGAGGAAGTTTTCAGAGACACTGATGACACGCTGGTATGCTAATTAAATTCCTACAAACTTTACATAAACTTTTAGATAATCACAAAGAAGTTTCACATCTATCTATCTATCTATCTATCTATCTATCTATCTATCTATCTATCTATCTATCTATCTATCTATCTATCTGTCTGTCTGTCTGTCTGTCTGTCTGTCTGTCTGTCTGTCTGTTTGTCTGTCTGTCTGTTTGCCAGTGTTTGTTTGTCTATCTCTCTATCTCTCTATCTCTCTATCTATCAGAAAAACGTGCATGATTATATTTTAAACTGTTGTTGAAATAGTTCGAGTTTTGTCTTTTTTCTGTTACAACCCTCTCAGTGTGCAGATTGTTAATAAATAATAAAGGTTTTCGTGCATCTTTGATTTGAATGCATTATGAAGACGAAGAGAAAGAAACAGATGAATCTGGAGAGAGAAGTTGCAGGATCTTGCAGCATCTATCTATACGATAATATACATAATGTCGATATTTTTACAGTAATAAATGAATAAACAGCAGTAATATTACTAAATATTAAATATACAAAATATTTGAAGTAATATAACAATTATGAAAATAATTTTTAATTATATGTGTCATATTATTATTATTATTATTATTATTATTATTATTATTATTATTATTATTATTTAGAGATGTTATGTATAATTGTGGGATGTTTTGTTGATTTTTGACTTTCATTCCATATGTCCAGCGCTCGCTGCTGAATGTTCCATCCTCCAGGGGGTCAATCTGAGGCTCCACACTGCTCTGTACACCTCTTTAAAGTTTGATGAATGCCGTGAGCTGTAGAATAATTGCTGTGATTAATTAATAGATTGGGAGCGGATTCATTGCAGTAGTCAGTAGATTAAACATCAGAAGTACATTCAGCTTTATTTCTTCTCAATATAAATATGTCAGCATGAAGGGTAAGGGTGATGAGTCATTAGGATTCATTAGGATTAGGGTTTGTGTTTAGTACTGTTAGTTCTTTTTGTAGATCGGTATGTACAGTATCTTTTCATTCTGACCAGTAGACTTCCACTACAACCCATATATGTCATTTTTTATTTTATACTGCCATATATTTATACCCACCAGGTAAAAAATGTTCTCCAGACCACCAACGTCCACCTCTTGTCACATCTATATGAACAAATCTCATTTCAGACGACCAGAAGGATTGTTCTGTCATGCCCACTTTGGACAGTTTCATTCCAGACAACCGAACTGCACCCCTGGTCACAACTATATGCCCACAATTTGACTCCAGACCACAAAAATAAATTTCTTGTCATAACTACATGGACAAATTCCTCTCCAGATCACTATAGGGTACTTCTTGTCATGGCTACCGTAGACAAATTCCTCTCCAGATCACTAAAGGGCACAAGTCTTTACAGCCTCCTGTGGAGGAGAATGTTGTTGCCATACTGTAGTTACAAATATGACTGTCATCATAAGACGAAATCCATATTGCATTTCAGCTTTTAATAATAAAATTATTACTATTCTCTTGATTTATTTTTCCACAATTGATTTACACCTCAATAAGAATTTATTTAAATCCATAAATGTGAAAATGCATCAATGTTACACTCATCAGCCATGTTTGCAGGGTGCATTCGCCACAGACTCCAACCCCTTCAAGCACAGAAATCATCTCCAAAGTGTCCATCCATATATCCATATATATATTGCCAAATGTTTGCGGACACCTGGTCATACGTGCTTTTTTAAAGCATCGCATTCCACATTTAGTCCCAATTTGCTCTTTTGATTCTGGAAGGATGTTCCACTAAATTTTGGATTGTGCTTGTTGATTTTTATGTTCATCAGCCACAGGGTGTTAGGAAAGTCAGGTAGTGATGTAGGTGAGGAGACCTGGGGTGCAGTCAGCATTCACATTCATCCCAAAGGTGTTCAATAGGGATGAGATCAGAGCTTTATAGCAGCAAGATCTTCCTTTCCAAGGCATGTAAACCAGATCTTCAAGGAGCACACTTTGTGCACAGGGGCATCACCATGCTGGAGCAGGTTTGGGTTTCCAAGTTCAAGTAAATGCATAATTTTATTATATCACATCTACAGACGTCCTGTACAATTAAGTGCCTCCAGATTTGTCCGAACAGTTTGAGGAAAGAACCACGTACAGCAGGAAAGGTCAGGTGTCTGCAGATATTTGGCAATTTAGTGTAAATATTATACATGAAAACTCAAAATCCCTCAATGCTACAGCATATAAAAGGCAATCAAAAGCTAGAAATCTGAAAAGTGAATTGGGAGCATAACACTGGCTAAACGAGACGGTGCTCCAAGTCGTCAATAACCGAGTCACAAGCAGTGAGTAATTACCTATCGATCAGTGTATTACAGCTGTGTATTGCCTTCTACTCCTCATCTCCGCTGTACTCAATACACTCATGTTCTCTAGTCATTCTGCAGTGATTGCCAAGCACGCCATCTGTAACCAAACACAAGCGGATTCGGGGTGTTTGAATAAGAATTTAGCGTATAAACCTATACATATTATAGCAAATATTTATCTTTTCTGTTGTATTTTGTGTTTTATGAACTTTTATAAACAATAAAATAGTAACTCAGGTGTTGATGCTCTCGATTGTTGGGTAGAAAGGTATGAGTTCAACCCCCAGCACTGCCAGCTGCTGCTGTTGGGCCCTTCAGTAAGGCCCCTTAACACTATATATACGATAGAGATGCTGCCTGGTTTTAGGACAGTCTAGTGATATGTATACTTTAGCGTTTGTTCAAAAATCCAGTTTAAAAGGAGAAAATCCTGACAATTCCACATATCGAGGAATCGAATGAATGCAGGATGGAAGGAATCAAGACATGAGTCCAAGTATTGTGCAATAAGTAGAACAGTTAAATAGATAATTTCTTTAGAAAATGTTATATTAAAATGTAAAAAACACACACACACACACACACACACACACACACACACACACACACACACATGCATCAGTATTAACCAACTGTGGTCAAACAAATGTATAATATGTAGTTGAATTTTTCTATTTAGTTAATTTAATTTAATCATTTTTATTTGTGTCAATTTCAAATGATTTTGATTGATAATTATATTTTTCTATTTTTTATTTCAATCAGATATCATAAAACATGATTTTATGAATTAAATGCATTTTATTTAAAATTGTTCTAAAAATGTAACATGTTGATGTTCAAAAATGTTAAAAATAATAATAATAATAAAAATAAAAATAAAAATAATAATAATAAAAATGACAAGCCATTTTATGTTTTTAATTTCTTCCCCCTTAACTAAAACCGCACCGAACCGTCACTCAAACACTAAATTATGTAAGAATTTAGTGTACCACTCCACCAAAGCTGTATAGTGAAAGATTTTCCACTTTTACCCATTCAAACCATATCTTCATGGATCTGGCTTTGTGTACAGGGGTATTGTCATGGAGCAGGTTTGGGTCTCTAAGTCCAAGCAAAAATCTCATGCCAATGCATCCAAAGGCATGCTGGACAATTGTATTCCTCAAACAATGTGTTAACAGCTTGGTGAAGAACAGCACAGTCTCACCCCACATCGTCACATATCGACGCTCTGGATGTTGCGTCCGACGGCGTCCACTTCCCCCTTCGCGACGCTTTTCCCTAACCCTAACCCAAACCCTAACCGTAACCCAAACCCTAACCCTAACCCAAACCCTAACCGTAACCCGCAAATGGGGTCCCGTCCATCTGCGTCAAAAAGCGACTTGAAGGGTTTCCCGTGCCTCTACGTCGAAAAGCGACGCGAAGGGGGTACCCTCGGCATCGGATGTGGGCGCTGTCGGACGCAACATCCACAGCGTCGATATGTGACAATGTGGGGTAAGACTGTGTTGTGAAAAACCACATATGGCTGCAAAGTCAGGTGTTAAAATACTTTCTTCAATGGTGTATGTCTCATTGTGGTTCATTCAGGTGATGTTCAGTAGTTTGTCCTTTTTTTTTAAATATAATGTTATATGACTATACTATATATTTAAATATGGCTTTTCAAATAGGAGAATTTATATAAGGTATAAATATAATACTGCCTGATTCTCCCAATCAAAGCGAAAAATTCAACTCCGAAAGGTTACAATGATGGTGACTTGTCATGATTAAGGAGAATTATATACAGCACATACACACCAGTGCTTGAGACGAACCAGACGTCGTGACACACTTACACGTTTTGACGGATATACAGCAATTCCCCTGCTATTGCTTTATAAAAGATTTATGCACTGCTCATGAATGTCTAATGAAGGTCCAATGCAGATGAGGTTTTAAATAAAGTGTTAGTGGATTTGGATATTGTGATGAATTATGACAGTATTCGAGTCGTACTTGGGTGAACATTAGCGATCGGTTCGAAGATTTACAGTGAAGGAAAAGAATTATTACCAATTTCTTATTGACATTCAGAGTAATAATGTACCATAGCAAACGGTTTAAATGCTCTATCACATGCATCTCTGTGCCTATTCGCTTTTTTATGCATGAGGTGTGAAAATGAGGATCATTGCAGTGCTGTTTATGACTTAGGTTTAGCTTCTGTTCCTGCTGCTTTCTGGTTATCCTGCAACTCATTTTGAATAACTTCTCGTTTTTTTTTTTTTTCTATCTTTGCAACAACTAAAAACCAACAAGGACTGGAATTAAAAAAAGTATGGCTAAGCAAATGCTAGGCAAGACGAGACAATCAAAATAAATTCCATTCCAATTCCACAACAAAATAGAAATTACCAAAACTGAATGAGGGTGCCCTTTAGTGGTAGGGAGGGGAACTGTCTATGCGGACATGACATTGAATGCTTTCTGGGCAACTTGAGGGGAATTATCCTTGGTGCTCATGACAAGGGGTGCCCACTGCTGGTCAGAAGGGGTGTTGTTCATGTGGCTGTGGTGAGGAGTGCCCTTTAGAAAGTCTGGAAGAGAATTGTCTATTAAAGCAATGACAAGGAGTGGTCTTTGGTGGTCTGGAAAGGAATTGTCAATGTGGCAATATATTGTTATAACAAGGGATGCCTTTTGCTGGACAGGAGAAAAAATATAGAGGAAGTTGTGACAAGAGGTGATCTTTAGCAGTCTGAACAAGAATTGTCTATGATGGCTATGACAACATGTGCCATCTGTTGGTCTGGAGGGCAATTTGACCCTTGTGGCCATTACAAGTGGTGGCCCCTGGTTGTCTGGATGTTGTTTTTTTTCCATTGTGGCAATGACAAGGGGTATCCTCTGGTGGTCTGGAAGGAAATTTTCATGGTGGCCATGATATGGATGGTGGTAACTGTTCTGTGATGATTATCAGATAAACAAAGGAAATTATCCTGACAGGCATGTTTAAGGTCTTTGCTAATGTTTCTGATTTTTTTTTTTTTATGCATTTGACAACAGGTGCTGTGGGCATACTTATGGGAAGATATAATAATAATATATACAATGATTAAATAAATATTGCAAAATGAAAAAAAATTACCATTTGAGTACAAACAGATATTACAAATTAGATTTATTTATATTCTTATTAATGTTCATGTTAAAAATCTAACTGATAATTAGCATGATGCATCAGATTAAGAATAGTTCTTGCACTTGTATTTATTATTTTTACATTTTCTATGAATATTCCTCCCATTTCTATTCATTTATTCTATTTATCTTCCACACTTCTAAAACCTGACTTTAGCCTCCAGTTATTTTATTTAATAAATAAATAATTACTTTAGATTTACCGCTTTTGGCTAACACCCTTATTCAGAGGAAGTTATTATTTACAATATCTTTTAATCTCATTTATACATCTGTACAGTTGAGGGATAAGGGCCTTGCTCAAGGGCCCAGCAGCAGAGAAAGATCATAAACTTATGATCCATAGTCATAACAAATGTCATAAACGCTGTGCTACTATTTCACACTTAAAGAAATAAAAATCATTTTTTTCCCACATTTTATTCTTTACTGAAAATAAAAAGAATTTACTGTTTATCCATTTATATTTACATCTAGTAGTGCCTGGGAAATAAGTCAGCTCCTCTGTTATGTAATGCACTCATTGTATAATAGCAGAAATGGATACAAGTGCAGGGCAAAGGCATTTTATTAAAACACTAACAAATCTAAATGAGCAGGCAAAAATCAGACAACTGAAACCTTCTACAGTCTGAACAACCAACAACCAAACACATATCAAGAACAAGAAATGAGAAATAGAATCAAGTAAAAAAATAACAACAGGAAAACAATGAAGCATAAACAGCCTGATAAAATGACAGTTACTTTGCGACCAGGCGATGCACAAACAGGGGTATATGCCCTTGCCAGTGGTTAAGGCTCTAGATTACTGGGAGGAAGGTTAGGGGTTTAAGCCCCAGCACTGCCGAGCTGCCACTGTTGGGTCCTTGAGCAAAGCCCTTAACCCTATCTCCCCAGCTTCCTGAACAGCTGGGATATGCGAAAATCTAGGGAGGTGGTATCTCAGTGGTCATGGCTCTGCATGATCGGAAGATTGGGGGCTCAAGCCCTGGTATCATGAAGTTGGCACTCTTGGGCCCTTAAACAAGGCCCTTAACCCTCTGTGCCCCTCTGACCCCAATGTTCTAACATTGTACATATGAAAGAAAAGCACACACATTTACAGTATGTCACTATATTGCCAAAGTATTCAGTCACCCAACCAAATCATTATATTCAGGTGTTCCATCCACTTCCATGGTTACAGAAGAACAAAATGAAGCACCTGGGCATGCAGACCGCTTCGGCAAACATTAGTGAAAGAATGGGTCACTCTCAGAAGCTGTGCAAGTCCAGTCGTGAAATGTTCTCTCTACTAAATATTCCACAGTCATCTGTTAGAGGTATTATAACAAAGTAGTCCAGGGGCTCCAGATTCCTAACATAGCTTTACCATTTTTAATATTTACCCATATACCTTCTGACCAATCAGCATCCAGAATTGAACAACACTGTAGAAGAAAGTGCATGTAATAAACATAATATGGTAACAAATTCTCCATCTGGATGAAGTTTATAAGCATCACCCAGGAAATCGTACAATTTTGCTTATCCGATTTCACAAATTTTTTATAAGAGGCACACATCATTTCAATCCGACCTTCCGAGATCCCGGTTTGTTTTTAAACACTGCAGCACCCGAATTAATTCCAGATGACGGCACAGGAATCTGAATTGCCACTGACCTGCAGGTCTGAAATGAAATTGGAATTGACCTCGGACATCTCCGCTGCATCGTTCTTTCAGTTTGTGTTACAAGGAAACGGTGACGGGGATGGAAAAGTGAACGACAGAAAGTCTTTATCTACGTTCGGTTTTGGGGAAAGGAGACGATGGGTGCTTTCTTTGTGGAACTGTAGCTTCGTGGTTGATCTAGGTAAAAAAAAAAAAAAAAGGAAAAGCAGCTTTGTACACTTTTTTTATTATTATTGATTTTTATAACACAATGATCAAAGTAGGAATTATAGCAGGCATCTGGTGGAGACTCTTTTGGGTGTTTCTCATACCTCAGAGAATGGAGGGCTTTTGTTACACTATATATGTATGCATTCCCTTTATAAAATTTAGGACAGAAGATCAATGATCTTCACACTCACAATTCAGCAGCGAGAGGAAAAAGAAAGAGTTCAGAAAAGCATTCAGACCTTTCAGTCTCGGCCTTGGTGTGGAAAAAAGAATCTTCTTTCTTCTCACTGTATTTCTCATGGACTTTTTATGACGCTCCTCCTTCTTTGTGATTGCACTCTTTAATTCAGTTAAAGACTGAACTGCACTTATTTCCAAATGCATGGATGAACAGACTCCATGGACACAGTGAGTTGAATGTGTAGCACATGGTTGTAGGTCACTTCATTATGATTATGCCAGTATTCTCTTTGTGTAATTATCTAATCTCCCGGAGGAAATGAGAGCTTCCTAGTGCCTCAGTGCTTACCTGGCCTTAAGCTTCTGCACACAGCGCTAAGCCTCATGGGAGATCCGGCAAAGACGACAAACATCATCATCATTTAAACCGAAATGGAAAGTGTGAAACACGGAGGCATGAAAATTCAGAACACAGGTAGTTTGCGGTGAGTTTTATGATCGTTCTTAATCAAAGTACTGCTTATAAACACGTAACCATATTAACATCTGGTTCCTGTACCGTAGAGAGTGAAACAGGTATCATAGACTTTTCCTGATGATCTTACTGAGCTCCATGGAGGTGATTTTGAGAAAAAAATGTCATCAAGCGCTAACAACAACAGCCTCATTGTTAGTGTAAGAGCTAGTTTAAAAGAGTTAGTTTTACTAAAGCGTCTCATATACTTTGAGTGGTGATTGCTTACACAAAAGTGTGTGTGGGTGTGTGTGTGTGTGTGTGTGTGTGTGTGTGTGTCCTTAGAGAAAAAGGTGTGAATAATTTAGTATAATAATAATTTAGTAATTAGGTGAATGTAAACAAATGGGACAGAGTCTGGTCACGGTGTTCTGTGACTTCTGTTTGAAAGTTCATCAGTTCAAAAGCCAACACTAAAAACTCCACTTGAGCAGGCTTTTAACCCTCAAATGTTAAGTAGTACAAATGAGATTATTGTACGTCAGTTTTTATAAATATAAATGGGTTAAACACAGAACAGGTGCACACAAATAGAGAACAAGCCAATTGGCAGGATAAAGCAGAGATGGGGATGGGACTGAGACTGAAATAATAAAAATGTAGGTGACTAAGAGCAAGCTGGTGAAAAGTCTCTGTGATTGAGATGTTCTGTAGAAATCATAACTAGAAACTTTAACTCAGAATTAGAATTAGAATGTTCATATAAATCTGAAGATACTGTAAGAGCTGCTATGATAGAAATTCCATCAACACCAATTATAATCCATGATTCAACAGCAGTGTCGTATAGATACGGTACACCAGACATGCATATTATAGTAAAAGTCATGAGTTTGTTTGTCAAATACACTATTTGTATAACAAAATTGGCAAACAAGACCAGAACTATATCTGGTTCCTCTTCAAATTTGTACCACAAAGTTGAAGGCACACAGTTGTACACAACATCTTTGGATGCAGTAGCAGTGAATTTTCTCTTAACTTAAACTAGGAAACCCAAACCTGAACACTTTTGGGATGAATGTGAACGCTGACTGCACCCCAGGCCTCCTCACCACATCTCACCTACATCACTACCTGACTTTATTAACACTATTGTGGCTGAGAGAGCACAAATCTCCTCAAAATCTAGTGGAACATCTCTCAAGAAGACTAAATACAGTGTATCTAAAGAATCTCACAATCGTCACTGATACTTATATACACTTATATGATCAACAGATTTTGTGCATGTGGTTGTTCTAACACGTTATTGTATCTTTGTGGTATTGAAGGCACTTCATTAGACCGACGCTTTAACCTAAACAGATTTAAACACGTTACTCAAGAAAGAAAAACGTTGGGGTGATTAAAAACTCAGCTACGTGTTTAGGCTCATCACCGCACCCCAGCATGGGTTATATGTGTATCACTGAGCAGTCAGGAGTGTGTTGCAAAGTGTATTAAATCATTTAAAGGCAGGGATTATGCAAGTAACCAAATTACACACAAGGGCCTAATGAATGATTTCGATGAAATCTTTTCTCTCCCAAGGTCTGAGCACCAGGACAGCACACTTTGAGGAATCGAGGGTAGCTGAAGGGCTGAAGGGCTGAACACCACCAGCCATCTCAAAAACTTCTGATAAATAACCCACAAACACAACCAACACAGAGACTCAAACAATTCGAGAAGTGATGTAACTACCTAAAATCTACTTATTCTACTGTATTCCACTGTATATATATATATAGATTCACATACAGTATATACTATTTTTTTATAGATTCATTATATAGATTTATCACACACACACACACACTGATATATTTCAAGTGTTTATTTCTTTTAATTTTGATGATTTTGGCTCACAGCTAATGAAAACAAAAAATTAAGTATCTAAGAAAACTAGAATATTGTGAAAAAGACTCGTGGTGTCTCACTCTAATCAGCTCATTAAATCCAAACACCTGCAAAGGTTTCCTGAGCATCTAAATGGTGTCTCAGTCTGGTTCAGGTGACCATTCATAGAGGAAGAATGCTGACGTGACAGTTGTCCAGAAGACGATCATTGACACCTTGTACTTGAAGGGTCTTTACTAAAGAAGCTGCTGTTCACAGAGTGCTGTATCTAAGCACATTCATAGAAAGGTGAATGGAAGGAAAAAATGTGGTAGAAAAAGATGGAACGAAGCTCATTCAAGAATTCGGGCCTCCACACACAGACGTCTTCATGGGCTACAACTGACTCGTTCCTCGTGTCGAGAACCCAGAGACAACGTCAGAGGTGTCTTACCTGGACAAAGGACAAAAAGGACTGGACTGTTGCTCAGTGGGACAAAGTCGTCTTTTCAGGTGAAAGGAAATAAGATTTTGCATTTAATTTGGAAATCAAGGTTCCAGAGTCTGGAAGAAGAAGAGAGAATAGGAGAGGCACAGAATCCAAGCTGCTTGAGGTCCAGTGTAAAGTTTACACAGTCAGTTGGGGTTTGGGGAGTCATGTGATCTTCTGGTGTTGGTCCACTGTGTTTCATCAAGTCTACGTTCAGCACAGCCGTCTACCAGGAGGTTTTAGAGCACTTTATGTTTCCTTCTGCTGACCAGCTTTATGGAGATGCTGATTTCATTTTCCAGAAGGATTTGGCACCTGCTCACACTGCCAAAAGCACCATAAGTTGGTTAAATGATCATGGTGTTGGTGTGATTGACTGGCCAGCAAACTCACCAGACCTGAACCTCATAGAGAATCTCTGGCGTATTGTAAAGAGGAAAATGAGAAACAAGAGACCAAAACATGCAGATGAGCTGAAGGTCGATAGAATAAATAGAATAAATCTATTTATAAAATACATGTTACATAAATATGGTTATTTATATATTATATGATTTTAGTTAATTAATAATAAATATGGACTATATATATATATATATATATTACTAGGGGGTTTTAGAGCACTTCATGCTTCCCTCTGCTGACCATCTTTATGAAGAGGCTAATTTCATTTTCCAGCAGGATTTGGCACCTGCTCACACTGCCAAAAGCACCAAAAGTTGGTTAAATGATCATGGTGTTGGTGTGATTGACTGGCCAGCAAACTCACCATACCTGAACCTCATAGAGAATCTCTGGCGTATTGTCAAGAGGAAAATGAGAAACAAGAGACCGAAACATGCAGATGAGCTGAAGGTCGCTGTCAAAGAAACCTGGGCTTCCATACCACCTCAGCAGTGCCACAGTCTGATCACCTCCATGCCACAATCTGATCACCTCCATTCTACGCCCAATTGAGGCAGTAATTAAAACAAGAGGAGCCCCGACCAAGTAAAGTACATATACAGTAAATAAACACACTTTCCAGAAGACAAAGTTTTTTTTATGAATTTGTGGGTTTTGGTTAAATGTGAGCGGAAATCATCACAATTAAAAGAAATAAACACTTGAAATACATCAGTGTGTGTGAGGAATCTATTTAATATACCAGTTTCAGTTTTTGCATTGAATTACTAAAATAAATCAACTTTTTAATGATATTCTAATTTATTGAGATGTATATCTATCTATCTATCTATCTATCTATCTATCTATCTATCTATCTATCTATCTATCTATCTATCTATCTATCTATCATTATGTTGTAATGCAATTAATTAATCAGTCTCTCCATTGCATTCATTCATTTTATTAGAATGTGAATTATTTATTTTCCTGCTGATTAGGTGCTGATGTTGCACTACTTCTGATAATTACACACAGAAGGTCTACTTTCATGTTGTTACAGGAATTTGATTTTTGTAATTATCAACTCGTTTTTAGACTAACTCCGCCTCCTGTGTGGTGATTGGCTAACATCTACTTGAAACTGGTGATTGAATTACACATACATTCCTAATAAAGTATTTTGTGAATGTTAACAATTATTATTATTGATATTAATAATATTCATTTCAATATTAATTAAATTGATTATTATTACATTTAAATATTATTCAATATTATTACTTAATATTCTTTATTAAACACGCTGTTCATGTATGTAAAAATGCTGTAAACTCGTCTACAAAGGAAAGTCGTTCGTAAATGATGTCCCAACTTTTGTGTTATTTCTTTATTACTTTTTTTTATTTTATTAAAAATGTACAGGAACGACCCTGACCTCACCCAGCACACATTATTTCTATTTCATCATATACATTGAAACACAAAATAACTTTAACACAAGTGCAAATGAAACCTACAGGAAGAAGGAATAGTTTGTTTTTTAAGGAGAAATCACAGCATGTACATCCAATTCACAAAGCATTATTTACATTTTTTTTTTTTTATATATTTCTCAGCATCTGAGAACTGACGAGGCATCCAGCAGGACTCATCGAGCTCGAGGGTTATTTTTCCTTCTAAAAGGAAATAAAACAGAAAACAGGTGGGTTTCAGACATTTTATTGAAACGTGTAAAGAAAATTATATTTAGAAATATTTACCTTTTCACTGGAGTCTCCGTTACCCGTGCCTGTACAAATACATACACACACACACACACACACACACACACACACACACACACACTGTTAACACTTCAATGACATTTATTTCCTAATACAGCATGTTCTAATGTGGGTTTTTTTTTTATATTTTTTCATTTATTTATTAATACATTACATATAAAAAATTTTGTCCAATTGATGTTACATTTAATATTCAAACACCTGTAAATTAAGATTCCTGTTCTTGCATTTGGCAGATGCCCTTAACCATTATCTCACTGAGCAGGTAAGAGAATATTAATATAATTACTATAATATATAGTAATAAATTTAATTCAATTAAATAAATAAATAATATTTATTCAACGAGTTCTTAGGTTTAGGGGGCAAACACTTTTTCACACAGGGCCACGTAGTTTTGGATTATGTTTTTTTTTTCGCTTAATAATAAAAACCTTTATTTAAAAACTGCATGTTGTCTTCACTTGTGTCATCTTTTACTAATATTTAGTTTAGTTTGATGATCTGAAACATTAAAGTGTAACCAACATGCAAATAAAATAAGAAATCAGGAAGGGGGCAAACACTTTTTCACACCACTGTTTATGTGTGAATGTATTTAATAAATGTAATAAAATAACCAGAATATTTATTTATTATTATTATTATTATTATTATTATTAATTTATTCTATTATTTTTGTAACAGATTAGTGATTTCAAAAAAATTGTACCTGGAAAGAAAAAGAAGAAAAACTAAGAAGAAATGAAAAGAAATAAAAAACAAAAAGAAAAAGAAAAGGAAAGAAAAGAAAAGAAAAGAAAAGAAAAGAAAAGAGAACTAAGAAGAAATGAAAAGAAAAGACAAGAAAAGGATGAAGAAAAGAACACTAAGAAAAAAGTATAAGAAAGTTAAAAAGAAATAAATTTAAAAAAAGAAAAGAAAAGAGAAGAAAAGAAAAGAAAAGAAAAGAAAAGAAAAGAAAGAAAGAGAGAGAAAGCTGGGGGGATTGTGAATGGGAGGTTTATTGGTTTCTGGACTTTAACAACATGAAGGGAAGAACAATGAGAGAGAGGTTCATCAAATCAGAGCTACATTTCTCCTTATCGTTTATACAGTCTACACACAGAATCTCTCTCTCTTTCTCTCTCTCTCTCTGTCTCTCTCTCTCTCTCTCTCTCTCTCTCTCTCTCTTCTTTCTCTCTGCAGTGACATCATAGCCAGACGGAGAAGAAAAGAAGGTGCAGCGAGGAGTCTGGAGTTAGAGAACAGAACAGCATTTCCTCCTTCTCTGCATGACAGAAATCAGGAGAAAAGAAAAAAACAGACAGGAGGCTCATAAAATAAAAAAAAAAGGAAGGAAAGCACTGATAAAGAAAAGAAGGCTGATATGGAAGAGCAGTTGCAAGTCTTGTGATTGTTGTTGTCCCCTTTGTGTGACCCAAAGTTCATCTCCAGCAGCGAGTGTGTATAGAGGCGCACAGCCAGCGGCCGGGTGTGGAGCGTTTCTCCGCAAATGAGACCCATCAGAGGCTTGTTCCACTTTGTAAACACTCGCGAACAAAAGAGCGCTCGCTGCTGGAGGAAACGCACCTGAACGAGGCGCGATGTGCCTGAATGTCAATTCCAACCGCCTCTTAAACACCAAGCCAACGGCCTTTGTGTTCGACGCGCCGGCCGTTTATTGACTTTAAGCCGCCCACCTGCCGCCCCCCCTTACCTCACCTCCACGCCCCCCCCAGCCCCCTGCGTTCGGGCAGAGGGCAATAATTCCGCAGATCATTTGCGCTGATTGATGGTAAGTACATTCGCCGGCTTGACGAATGAATATGAACGCCTGCCTATCTCTGACCCAGATCTCGGGTTATAACTCACGCCCGAGCCCATGCATCACGGCCAAATTGAAAGGTCACGAGTTTATTGGAATCTGTCAGCAGGTTGAGATTGATAAGAATAATACTTGCTTAATTCTGTCTGTACTTTGCAAAAAAAAACCTCCCAATGTATAAATCTTTCGTCTCTCCCGAGTCCAAGGCGTGACGTTTTGTCAGCACTGGTTACTTCTAGGCTGCGCTCCGTCTGGAAAAAAAGGCATTAGCGCGTGTGGAAACGCGGTTAGGATGATGGCTGATATATGAACCTCGCTGAAGTCTTCTTTTTTAACTTCTTCACCTTTTCACCTTCAGTGTTCATGAGCTCCACTGAGTTCCTGCTGACTGGACGTTTTTCTGTCACGCTCCGCTGATGCGAAGGTCAGGTCGAGACCCCGTGCTGCCGAACCGAACCACATCCTTTTAATTATTTGGTTATGAGTTCACTCTGTACTTATATATGTTAAAAGAGTTGGTGGGGCATTGGTTCTAATGTCTCCCACACACACACACATATGTAACCTTTATACACATACACTGCCTTCAGAAAACGTTCAGACCCCCTTCAGTTTTAGAAATGTTGTTATGTTACAGCCTGATACTATAATCATCCAACTTCTCATTAAGCCACACTCAGTGTTTGTACATTTTGTTAAAATTGAAAAGAAACTGAAATGTAACTCAGCACTTAGTTGAAAAAAACTGGCAGCTGTTCGTTTTGATGCAACAAGTTTCACACATCTGGATTGGGTGAATTTCTGCCATTCTTTAAACGAACATTTTTTATTGAGGATATTTCTGTACTTTTGTCCATTCAGCTTTTCCTAAACCCGGACCAGTTGCCCAGTCCCTGCTGCAGAAAAACACAACCACAGCATGATGCTTCTACCACCATGCTTCACTTTTGGGTTGTTTTGTGCAGGTGGTGAACAGTGCCAGATTACTAGATTGAACAAACAGTTCGGTAAGGAGAATGAACATTATTGAAGGCCATAGATCGAGTGGTCAGGTGGTAGTTTGGTGGTAAAAGGCATTGGACTTTGGCTCGGGAGGTCACAAGTTCAAAACTCCTGGTCATTCAGTAGATTCAGGAAGTCAGCTGACCTCATTCATTGGGCACATAATGTTGCTGAACTGAGACCTGACCAACTGCAGCAACCCCAGATCATAGCACTGGCCCACAGGTTTGTACAGTAGGCACTAGTCATAATGGGTGCATCGGTTCATCCACCTCTCTTCTTACCCTGGTGCACAAATCACTCTGGAACAGGGTCAATGTGGACTTATCAGACCACATGACCTTCTTCCATTGCTCCGGAGTCCAATCTTTACGCTTCCTAGCAAATTGAAGCCTTTTTTTTTTTTAGATAAGCCTCACTGATACTTGGATTCTTAAGGCTACACAGCTGTTTAGTCCCAATCCCTTAAATTCTCTTTGCATTGTGCATGTGGAAATACTCTTTCTTTCACTATTAAAAATAGCTGTGAGTTCTATTGTTGTTTTGATTTCACCAAACGTTTAAGTGATCGCCGATCAAGATCATTCAAGATTTTTTTCAGACCACATTTCTTCCTCGAAGATAATGGCTCCCCACAATCCCTTCAGTTTCTTAACCCAATTTTAGCAGTTTCAATATTTTGAGTCTTCTGAAACAGATTTACATCTTTTTCATGACCACAGGATGTGTCAGTTGACATGGTTAATAGGAAAATGGAGAGATAGATAGATGACCGAGAGAGAAAGGAATGGCAAGTTTAACCTCAAATGACCACAACCTAATGAGAATTCTAAATTCACAAGGTCACAAGTTCAAATCCCACCACCACCAAGCTGCTACTGCTGGGCCCTTGAGCAAAGCCCTTAACCCTCCCCTGCTCTGTGGTAAATCGCTCAGGATAAGGGTGTTAATGTAGTCACAGATGAATAAACTGGAGTTTTAATTAAATCTGGGCAGTGTTGATTGAGATTGACTGAGATTCTTCAGTTCATTTAACTGGATTATACAACAAATCAGATCAGATCAACTCAAGTAGAAAAAGCAAGAAAAACATGGAAATACAACAGTTTTTAGGGTCCAAAATTATTTTCTTTGACTACCACTGGTATCAAGGATAGAAAAATAAACAAAAAAAATGAAATTTTGCTCTATTAATGGTTAGAGAATTAGTTATATTAGCCATAATGGTGTACACTCCCAAAACACAGAACCATCTCAGACAAAAAATAAATTCATAAATTAATATTTGAATCTAATAATCCAGAAAATAAGCAATTATCCATTCTATTTAGCGAAGGAAAGCAGGATAACAATAGTTTGCTGGGTATTTGTGAAAGCTAACATGCCAAGTGCTCCCTCCCTCACACATCATCTTCTCAACATTAGTATATTTACTGCATGATTTATACACCCCCTGTACCTCATTACACACTCAGGAACCTGAACGGTACACACTCGATACACGTCAAATCGAGTTGAAGAGTTTGTCAGCGTCGTATTTTTTCCCATAGAATATTGTTTAATACATGATTTTTCCTCAAACACACGGGAATATACATATATTTAATTCATTTCAAAATATGTCAGTCACAATCGTGCAAATAACATCAGCATCGAGTAGCGAGAACGCAAACACTGATATAAGGAGTGTTAACGCAATAAATACATTCTAATCGTATAGATAACACAGTGCTTATTGTTCTTTAATGATTGGTTGTGTGATAATGCAGGGAAATAAAATGATGTAATCCGTTTACACATATTTAATCTATATGTGAAATACACTATATAACCTCCACTCTTCTGGGAAGATGTTCCACTTGATTTTCTTGAGATTTGTGGAGATTCATTTACGGGGGGTTGGGGGGGGGGGGGGGGGAAAGA
>MU551567.1:5081930-5099283 GCA_024362625.1 Silurus asotus | reverse complement strand
CATTTCAACATTCCAATGTTACCTGTTGGTCTAGTGTTTGTGGATGTGGCGCTCTCACCGCTGCCCGGGTGCGATCCCCGGTCAGGGAACCAAGCCCAGCCATTAGGGTTGCACAAGCCGGTGCACTCTTAGTGCCGGTCCCAAGCCCAGAAAAATGGGGAGGGTTGTGTTAGGAAGGGCATCCAGCGTTTGTGACAAATCAAACATGCGGATCATGAATACGGATGATCCGCTGTGGTGACCCCTAAAGGGAGAAGCCGAAAGAAAGTCTCGGCACAATGTAAAGCAGCTCTTCGTGTGGGCAGTATTATACTTGACCAGGTTTGGGTCTCATACAAGTATATATATAGTTCAAACTTTGTGCCAATATTTTGGGGAGTAAGCACATTAAGACTGGACAATTCTGGTATCCTGAAACTTTTGTCTATATCATGTATATGTGGGTGCAAAATTATAAGATAAATAGATTATATAAAAGTGAAATAATGTCTGGAAAAATGTACAAATGGGGTATGCAGAGGTGTTTCCAAAATTTGCGGATTTTCGGTCCCCCACCCAAGGTTCCCGGAGAGCACTTTTCATAGAATAGCGTTTTTTTTGGTGGCGCTTATTTATTGTCGTTTTTAAACGTAAACACTACAATAAATGGGGGGTTACTGTATCTGCACTCCATGTCCCAAAAGAAAACGTCACACTTTAATATTTTGTCAGATCACCTTTAGCTTCAATTATAGTAGGCATTCGCCGTGGCATCGTTTTGATGAGCTTCTGCATTGTCATAAAATTTATTTCAGTGGAGTAATTTTTACATAAAAATCTTGTATTGATGATGAGAGAGTCGAACCGCTGCACAAAGTCTTCTCCAGCACATCCCAAAGATTCTCAATTGGGTTAAAGTCTGTGGTGGCCAATCCAAGTGTGAAAATGATGTTTCATGCTCCCTGAACCATTTTTCACAATTTGAGCCCCATGAATTCTGGCATTGTCATCTTAGAACATGGCCGTGCCATCAAGGAAGAAAAAATCCATTGATGGATTAACCTGGTCATTCAGTAGATTCAGGAAGTCAGCTGACCTCATTCATTGGGCACATAATGTTGCTGAACTGAGACCTGACCAACTGCAGCAACCCCAGATCATAGCACTGGCCCACAGGTTTGTACAGTAGGCACTAGTCATAATAGGGTGCATCGGTTCATGCACCTCTCTTCTTACCCTGGTGCACAAATCACTCTGGAACAGGGTCAATGTGGACTTATCAGACCACATGACCTTCTTCCATTGCTCCGGAGTCCAATCTTTATGCTTCCTAGCAAATTGAAGCCTTTTTTTTTTCAGATACTCCTCACTGATACATGGTTTCTTAAGGCTACACAGCTGTTTAGTCCCAATCCCTTAAATTCTCTTTGCATTGTGCATGTGGAAATACTCTTTCTTTCACTATTAAAAATAGCTGTGAGTTCTATTGTTGTTTTGATTTCACCAAACGTTTAAGTGATCGCCGATCAAGATCATTCAAGATTTTTTTCAGACCACATTTCTTCCTCGAAGATAATGGTTCCCCACAATCCCTTTAATTTCTTAACCCAATTTTAGCAGTTTCAATATTTTGAGTCTTCTGAAACAGATTTACATCTTTTTCATGACCACAGGATGTGTCAGTTGACATGGTTAATAGGAAAATGGAGAGATAGAAAGATGACCGAGAGAGAAAGGAATGGCAAGTTTAACCTCAAATGACCACAACCTAATGAGAATCATCAAGGAGTCTTAATTTACCTAAATAAAGAGGCTTGAACGTAAACACGTATCTAGATAGTTGGTAAACGGTTACTTGCATCGGCTTTGTTGCTAAAAAGAGTCCGGATGCGGTAGACAAATGAGATTCTTGATGAGTCCGTTAGGAGGAAGTTGGATGTTACGCCAGGTTCTCCTGAAGATCAAAGTTTCAGAAATTCTTAAATGTAAAGCTGCTGGAAGCTCCGAGATTTTGAGAAAATCTGTCCTGTCTCAAAGGAGTATTAAAAGTGTATTAAAAAACAGTACAGTACACTTCACAATCACATACCATGTACCATTGTTTAAAAAAATTTGAGTCGATCATTGTAATACCAGGGAACAAAAGATTGAGGTGGAGACTCAGTCTGTAATGTATATGCTGATTTTAAGTCAAGTCGAGTCAAGTTTATTTGTATAGCGCTTTTCACAACAGACATCGTCTCAAATCAGCTTTACAGAAATCAACAGTGAAGGTGAATCGTGTGTATTTATACCTGATGAGCAGCCGTGGGGACTGTGGCAAGGAAAAACTTCCTTAGATGTTATGAGGAAGAAACCTTGAGAGAAACCAGACTCAAAAGGGGAACCCATCCTCATTTGGGTGACATCAAGAGTTTGATCATAAATCTTTCAACAATACAGAACACTGGAGAGTGAGAACTAACATGAGTACTGGAGTATAAGATCATAAGTGATGTTCTTTCTACAGTCTTATACAGTCTTTATGGTTATAAAACTAGGAGCTACTAAGCTCAACATTTGTGATCATCACAGATGAACCAAAGCACATATCAACATCAATGAAGACATGGCTTTAGAAAATGATAATCAAAGTCCTGGAATGGCTCAGCCATTTTTTTTTTTTTGCAATGAAGAATGGGATAAGATTCCAAAGTGGACATGTATAACGATGAAAGGAACAAATTCATAAAGACCTGATGCTTTAATGTAGACAAGAGGAGCATCCACATGGTGTAAGTTGTGGTAGGTTTTCTGTGGTAAATTTTACTGGTATTTTTTTCCTCTATAGATTTTTGTTTGTTGGAATATTGCATTAAAGATGTTCAAAGTCTGACGTTATTTCTGGCTTCATGTTTTATTTATATATTTAATTTATTATATATGTAGTATGTTGGAAACTTTCCTTTTGCATAACTGCAGTATGTATTTAATTCTGCATTGATGGTTTTAAGGTGTCAGTGAGGCAGATCTCAGCTCTCGCGTTCCCACTGCACATGGAGTGGATTTCCGTCTCGTACAGTAACGCCAGAGCTGCAAGAGTTTCCAATAACTGACCAAAAACAAGAGCAGGACTGTCAAAATACCCCGAAATAGCTCTTGCACACTCTCACACTTACACACACACACACACACACACACACACACACACAGGTGGTATATCAGCTAAACAGAAGAGTGAAAGCAAGTGAGACTATTCAGGAGTGCAAGACACACACATGTGTACACACATACACGCACACACACACATTGGAACACACACATACACACACACCTTTTACAAATACACACAAACATGCGACAGTCACATACATATCTTTGTAAACACAAAATACACACATACACACACTGGCACACACCTGCACACACACACACATTCTCTCTCCCTCTCTCTCTCACGCACACACACACACACACACACACACACACACACACACACACACAAACCCACATTAAAATTTAAAATGACATTAGAGATTCAGTGAGCGAGGGTGAAATCAGGAGCCCACCTGTCATCACCGACACAATCAATCACTTTTCCTCATGAGCCTGAGGCGGCGTGAAAACAGCCGTTACCTGCAATTAGTCCCAACTAATCACACATACACACACACACACACACACACACACATGTCCTATTCAGGATACATGACAGGGCTGGGGATGGCAGCCGGAACTTTGCAGCCATGTGAAAACCCTTACACAGGAACAATTCAGACACACACACACACACACACACACACACACACACACACACACATACACATACACACACTACAAAAAAAATTGGGAAAAATAAAAAAAGTAAAAAAATAAAACTGACAAATTTGTAAACAAATGAGTGAAAGAAAGAAGAGTGTAATATAACTAAATAATAAAATAAATTGTAGTGACATGTGTGCAAGCAGTGTGTGTGTGTGTGTGTGTGTGTGTGTGTGTGTGTGTGTGTGTGTGTGTGTGAGAGAGAGAGTATAGCATGTGTTTTGCTCTTATTAGTCTGCTAATTAACCAATTATCCAGCAACATATTAGCTAGCAATTCAATAGCTACAAACTTTTTTTCCAGAAACCTCGTCCTTGTGCCACAGCTTTGACACTCGACGTCCCAAACCATATGCTCCCGTACGCTGCCTCGACAGGCGTTACTCGTTAGCATTAAATTCTGTCTCAGCTACTAGCATTCGGGGCTCACCTCAGAGCAAGAGATTTCCAAAGTGTAATGAAAGCGAGACATTGTTTCTGTTTTGCTCCGCCCTGAACGTCACCGCTCGCACCTGTTCCCTGTAATTAGTCTTGTTGTGTCTCATTTGCAATGCACACTGGGAAACATTTACGCTTCAAACCCTAAACACTTGGAAAGTTCTAGAAACAGACACTGCTGCAGTTGGAAATATTCAAGATGGCCGACATGCAGCTAACAAACATTCTTCAAAACAGACACGATGTTTTGTATGGACTTTTGATTTCTTTCATGTGAACTTTCATGTGTGTGAATGAGTGTGCAAGTGTGTGTAGGTCTGATGCCCTGTGATGACCTGGAATCCCATTCAGAGTGTATTCCTGCCCTATGTCTCAAAGAGTCCTCGCCAAACAACAAGAGAACGAGAAGTTCTTTTGGAATATCCATGACCTAGAATCCTACTGGACTTGCAGAGGCCTCAATGAAAACTATTGACTTCTGAAAAATCACAGCTCACCAAGCTTCCAGCAGCAGGAGCTCCATCAATCTGAAAGAAGAGCAGCTGAAACCTGGACATGCACCTCAGCAATGCATTGATTTTTAGGAGATGTGATGCTAATTCCAGATACTGTAGGGTGAAACAATAAAAGACAATCCCCCATAACAGGAGTCGGACCCAGGACACCAGCATTTCTAGCTACATGGCCATATGAGACCACAAAAAAAATCTGCCTATGAAGAACTGCATTTGTCAGTGAAAAGCCAGGAGTAGAAGCAATGTTTTTGAATTGGTTTGTGCTCTGTGGCCCTGTACAAGTAGAACATTGGATGGGGAAAAAGATAGTTGAGCCGGCTAGGAGGCAAACCTCGAGCCCTGGATTAATGTATATCAAAATCCTGCCTTATTCTACTTTTCACCTGCTGGGTACAAGGCAGACATTCATTTAGGGTACAAGAGGGTTTTTGATGCTATGATTTATATCTGAATCAGGGTTTCTAAAGCCACAATTTAGAGTATTATCCAATAAATGATCATGCGTTATCAGACATCTGGCATCCTGAGCACCAAAATTATCTTGCTTGATTGCTGAACCCCAATCAGCTTGTTTGATGAACTCCAACTATCTTATTTACAGAAACCCCAATAGCTTTCATGCTAAAACCAAGCCTACCTTAACCCCAACCCTCGTCCCCATGCCAGAAGTCAAAGACCCTAAGTAAAAACCTGAAATCTCTGTGATTAGTCCACAAGGAACACCTACCGATGAAGTGTTGCATCAATCAGAGTGAGGCCAGGGCCTTTACAGCTGAGTAGAGGGCTGTTCTGTGCTGTGTGGCGTCTACAAGTGCCGTTATCCAGAACATAAAAAGCAGTAAAAGAGATTTGAGGCAGCAAGGCAGAACTGCACTGTTCTAGTCCGACACATTATCTGTTGTACTTGTGGCCCAATGAAAGTCATAATCCTGCCTTATTCCATTTTTCACACTGCTGCTTACAAGGCAGACCTTAAAAAAAAGTGGAAAATCCATGCCATGACACAGATCTGAATCAGAGCTGCTCTGTCCACAATGTAGAGTACGAACAACTAATACATTATACAATTTTTCGAATAATTGAAAAGGTTTGCTCATTTCAAGGCCGAGTTCACAGTCGAAGCAGAGCCATCTGGGTGAAAAACAGGAATCCTAGCCACTAGACCATATGGAACCTCATGAGGGATGTGGAGAATCCATGCCATGACCCACATTGCAGAGTACTAACCACTTTATCATCCCTAACTTCAGTTATTATGAGATCTGTTTCTCTGCTGGGTAAAACCTATAAACCATAAGCAGTCTTTTGGTTATCAAATGCATGTATCATTACCAGAAGATACCAAAATGTTTTGTAGCAAGTGTTAAATAAATCCTATTAATCCCATCAGCACAAAGTTATTTCATATTCATTATACAACCTCTTAAATCTTACAATTAACTCAAATACGTACAAAAACACACTCATTAGTGTCTTTTTTTCACTTTAGTTTTTATCAGTCTTTCTTTCTTTCTTTCTTTCTTTCTTTCTTTCTTTCTTTCTTTATATATATGTATATATATATATTGAAGGAAACAATATAACAATTTAGAGAATTAATTATTTTACTCATTTATTCATTCATTCATGTTCAATTAATTTCTTTCATTTGTTTTTTTTTTTATTTATATATATGCTTCACTTTATACTTTTCTTCCTGCTCTTTTTCAGGCAAGCAACAATATAAAACATATATAAAAATCTTTCTTTCTTTCTTTCTTTCTTTCTTTCTTTCTTTCTTTCTTTCTTTCTTTCTTTCTTTCTTTCTTTCTTTTTTTCCTTTCTTTCTTTACTCAATTATTTTCTCTGTTCAATTAAATAATTTCTTGTATTTACTTTTTATATATTTTTCTTCCTCTCTTTATTTTTCTCTTTCCCATATTCCTTTATCCTTTTTTCCTCCTTTGCTTTATACTTCTGTTCTTGCTCTTTTTTCAGGCGGGTAACAATATAAAACAAATTAATAATTCTTTCTTTCCTTCTTTTTTTCTTTTCTTTTTTTCTTTCTTCCTTTCTTCCAAAGTTATTTCATATTCATTATACAACCTCTTAAATATTACAATAAAATCAAATTCGTACAAAAACACACCCATTAGTGCCTTTTTTTCACTTTAGTTTTTATCAGTCTTTCTTTCTTTCTTTCTTTCTTTCTTTCTTTCTTTCTTTCTTTCTTTCTTTCTTTCTAAAATAAAAAGCATTATTATTATACATGTTGAATAAAACCCTCATTCCTTGACAAATGACAAATGTTTTAATTACATTCTCATATAAATCCTTCCCACACTTATATTTGATGTTTTCTGTAATTTGATCTGTAGATCTTTAAAGCAGTAATTGTATATTATATTTAGCTCAGTATTATAAGAGGATAATTGGAATATAATTACTAGGTGGCACAGCGACATTACTGATTGGTGTTGAAACACCCGATCACTTGAATACTTGGGTATTTATATGGTGGAAAATATTATTTAAAATCATGATGTTCTACTGTATTCAGTCCGTTACAGAGAAAAATATCTTCAGCAGGTCAGGATTCTTCAGTTTTCTCATGGTGGGGAGGTAATTTCAGATAAAACTCCCAACTAAAATATATACTGTATATACTTCTTAAAATATTACCTTCAGCTCATGAATGGGCGAACCCATAACACTGCTTATACAATAAATCATTTCATAGTTGCATACTGCATTTTAAATATATTTTAATTGATGCTAATTTAAACAAACACAACTCCATTCAGGTCCATCATACTTCATCATGGAACGCATATCTTTTCACACAGCAGTGTCGCCTTCTCATGATAAATCAAATATAAATCATTTAAAAATAAAAACATTTGCCCTTTTGCAGTATTGAAAGACAATTACATACTACCCAAAATGGATCCTAAAATAGGTTTGTAATATTTTTCTTTGCTAATAAAATATAATAATAATAATAATAATAATAATAAATCCTATAATAATTTAAAATATATATATTTTTGTAGGATAAAATAATATTATGAATCTTAGTGTTTGGGCAAAAGTGGGCATGGAGCAAAAAAATGAAAGTATATTTTGTAAAGGAACAAAAAAAGTGCAAATTCAAGGTTAAAAAAAACTAAGAATTCTGGATATGATTGCTGGTCGTGGTCAATATGGAGAAGGATTTTTTGCAATTTTTTAAGCTACAGTGGGTTCAGTGGGTGTGAACAGCATTAGATCTCATATGTAGACTGATGGAGGCAAATCTGCTGTAACAGACAGACAGCAATGAACTATTGAATTAAAGTTATAGCTGTAGAAGGTCAGGTGTATTCGATGGTGGCACAATTTACAGAAATGAAAACTAAGCAGATTATTTTTTTTTTAGCTTTCAAAATCTTTTATTTTTATTTTTTTTGCTACAATTATTTGGAATGGTTTGGAAACAAATGTGTATTCTTTGGCATTAAAGATGCTAAAATTAGCATTAAAAAATATTAAATCTGACTTCTACCTGTTTGCGGTTGTAGATCAGTGGGTTACTGTCACTTTGGGCCCTTGAGCAAGGCCCTTAACCCCTCTAATCTCTAGGGCTGCTATCTCATGGCTGACCCTGCACTCTGTCCCCAGCTTTCTAAAAAAAATCTGGGATATCCGAAGAAAAGAATTTCACTGTGCTGTAAAGTATGTGACAAATAAAAGCTTTTCTTCTTCTTCTTCAATCTTCTGGGAAGATGTTCCACTAGATTTTGGAGTGTGCTTGCTTGTGGAGATTTGTGCTCATTCCGCCTTAGGGGTGGTAGTAAAGTCAGGTAGTGATGTAGGTCAGGTGAGGAGGCCTGGGGTGCAGTCAGCGTTCACATTCATCCCAAAGGTGTTCAATAAAGTTGTGGTCGGAGCTTTACAGCAGAAGATCTTCCACTCCAACCCATGTAAAGCAAATCTTCACGGAGCTGGATTTGTGCACAGGGTTTTCAGTGTCATCATGGAACAGGTTTAGGCCTTGCTATACAATTGTGTGTCTCGAAAAATAGTTGTAAAAGTTTGGGGAAGAACCACATTTGGCTGGAAAAAGTCTGTTGTCCCAATGTTTCAGTTTGAAGGTAATTGTTTGGTGTATACTAACAATCCCATTACTGAATCTGCAGGTATTCGTTAAACCCTCAGCGTTGTTATGAAAGAGCTGTAAAATTTTCATTCTGGGAGCTTTTCTGAAAATACGGCACCCTTTTTCGTTACTTTGCCATTAGAAATGAAATGCATTTGTCAGCATTACGGACGTGTTTATAAATTTGCCTTAAGGGATTTCACCCAAATTTCTCACTTGAGTGCCAGTTAAAAGGCTGCCAGGAAACACCCTAATCACCCAGGAACAAACGAGAGCCTGCTTTCCAGCCAAAAAGAGAAAGAGAGCGTGACAGAAAGAGAGAGAGAGAGAGAGAGGGAGCATGTATAGGGTAAGTCGTGCTGAGAAAAGACAAATAGGACGTGGCCTAAATGCAGGAGAAAATAGGAGGAAGGATACCTAAGAGACTCGATGAGAACGGATATTGAATTTCAAGCCTCTGAACTAAATCTGCAGTCTGGCGCTCTCTGACAAAAAGCTTTTAATTGACGGTGGTGTACGCACCCCCCCCCCGATCCTGAGCTGCCAGCCACCTTCACCTGCGCACTACAAACTTCCCCTGGATGACAGAGCTCATTTAGGCTCGGTGTTCGATTATGCAGGTGATAAACTGTAAACAGAAACCTGCAAACTGTTCCGGAGGTGACAATTACCCCGACCTGGCAGGGAAGACTCGCAGGTGAGAGTCGGAAAAGCAAAAGCAATCTTTATGATTAAAGGCTGTTATGGAGAGGAGAAAGGAAGGATGGCAAGCGAGTGTGTTCGTGTGTGTGTGTGTGTGTGTGTGTGTGTGTGTGTGTGTGTGTTCACATCGAGGTTCCCGGGGTGAAGGTATGTAAATGTGGAGTATTTGTATTCATTTATGGGAGGCTGTAGATCTAGAGAGGAAGCCATGGGTAATTCGAAACAATCCAAGCCTTTTTTCTTTTATTTACTCTCCACAAAGGATCGCGCCGCCTCGGGAAGCTTCGGCAGCATCGACGTTAGAACCGCTCATTCATAATTACTCGGCTTTTCCCAGCAAGGATACAAATCCAATCGTCCAAACCGCATCGTTTTAACCGATGAGAGAGAGCGAAAGAGAGGGGGCAAAAAAATAATATCTGTCAATCACTAGATGCAATAATGAACAGCTTGCGGATAATTACATCATAACATGATGCAAGACGAGCCTTGATTAAATATACCGTCACCTGAACAGCTTCTTTCCCCAGGCCATAACTCTCAGAAATGAGCAACCTTCCCACCTCCCTCCTGCGAGACCCGTCACGGCATATTGTTGCGTTTAACCGCACACACTCTTTCTTTCTCATACACACACACACACACAAACGGTACGCATCCTTTAACTCTACACATACAGTAAAGTGGTGTTTATATTGTTACTTATTACCTCTCATTACTTACATTCGTTCTGTTGTACGTAAGATTTCTATATGAACACAGCCGCATTTCCTACACTGTATATAAGTACGATTCCATTTCTCGAAAGAGCGTAAATTCTTTTTTTCTTAGCATCTGTCAGTGCGAGAAAACTAATATATGTAATACAATTTTTAGTTATATTCCTTCTTCATATATATATAATTTATTTGTATTTTTTATGTATACTGTATGGATTTTTTATTTTTTTACATCCCAATCCACACATAGTCCCCAATTTCCGTTTCCTATTTTGCTAATCTCCACTATTCTGGAAACATATTCCACTAGTTTTCTGAGTTTTGTGCTCATTCAGCTTGTTAGTGAAGTAAAGTCAGGAGACCTGGGGTTCATTCACCGTTCCATCTCCTCCCAAAAGTGTTCAATAGGGTCAGATCTCTATAGCAGGAGATCTTCCACTCAAACACCTGTAAAGCAGATCTTCATGGAGTTGCTTGGTGCACAGGTGTTGTGTCACGCTGGAACAGGTTTGCGGCTTTTTGTTGAAGTGAAGGAAAATTGTCATGCTCCTGCATAAGTTGTGTTCCTTCAAGAAATACATACGGCTGGAAAAGTCAGGTGACCCAATGCGTTTGGCCCCACAGTGTATTTTCATGTATTTATATAATTATTATTATTATTATTATTTTTTTTAATTTTTTTAGTCTAGTTTTAATATTTATTCATTTATTTATTTTTAATATTTAAACTTCTTTTTTTAGAATTTTTTAATTTCAAAAATTCATCTTCAGGTTATCATTTATTCAGGCCAAACCCTTCATCAGCGCCTCCTATCCTAATATTATGGGATGAAAATAAATCCTGTTGGGTTTTTTCAGTCCTTTAAAGCAAAAACGTTCATGCACATTGAACCTCCATGTGTTCTTTTCAAAATCTTTCCATTTTCCACACTCCTAAAATCCTAATAAAAGTTATGATTCGAATTTGCATTTTTACTATGGCGAGTCCATTTTTCCTGCTCGTTTGTTTTGCGAGCAAAAAGGGGACGTTGGCCGTCGCCACGGGAGCGGATTATGAATTCTAATGATCATTACTTATTAATTTGGGGATGGCAGACTATTTAGTCTGTATATATAGTTTTAATTTTGTGTTTGCATATAAGATTTTTATTTTTTTTTATCTTAGTATTATTAGAGGAGAAAACTGGACTCACTGCTCTGGTTGTTAAGATGTTGAATATTTTTTTAACAGGTTTAATTTTTTTTGTTTATTTTTCATTTATTTATTTTTTATTTTTTTAGAGAAATGTGGGACTCGCTCTCTTCGCTCCCTCCGTGATTTAGAAAGTCTTTTGGCTGTAATTTCGGGTTTTTGGAAACGGCTGAAATCAAGTATGGCCCAAGGCGTTTATATCCTCACAGAGTTTCTGAGACGAGCGGAAAAAAAACCTGAATAAACATGTGAACCCCTCTGACCTCCTACAGACATTAAACACCACTCGATCTCTAAACAGCCAGGAAGGCAAAGAAGGAAAATGCAGCATCATGGGATTAGTGATGGTTGCTGATGGATGATAATTACCACCGATCGATAAATGTGCACAGTGTCACTGTTTGTCTTGAAAATAATTAATATATATATTAATATATTTAATTCAATAAAAAATACAAAAAAATTACAGATTATCCTGGGATGAGAGTCCTACTGAAGATTGATTTGGGATGCATTTATTATTTTATTTTTGATTCCCAGCACACATAGAAAAGGAGAAGTTATATTGTTAATTATTTACACTGTAATTGCATTTGTCTGGATAATATTTATATATTTCTTTTTTTAAATTCGTTCCTAAAGACGATTCATGTTCCTTATTTTTTTTTTATTTCTAAACAAGATGTAGGATTGATCGAGACATAATGAATGTGTCCTTATTGATTAGTGTTTGTTTAAGTGGGTAAGTGAATCTGTGTGTGTGTGTGTGTGTGTGTGTGTGTGTGTGAGAGAGAGAGAGAGAGAGAGAGAGAGAGAGAGAGAGAGAGAGAGAGAAAAAACACAAAATAAATCCATGAACCTGTTTATTCGTTTCACCCTCTGAGAGAGAGCATGTTAGTGTGTGTGTGTGTGTGTGTGTGTGTGTGTGTATGAGAGATAGAGAAAGCGAGAGAAAACAGGCGCTGCATTGCCTCTGGCCTTCCCTTAGGGTCATATGTTATGCTGTTTGACCACATCATGACTTTCTCTCCCCAGTGTGTGTGTGTGTGTGTGTGTGTGTGTGTGTGTGTGTGTGTGTGTGTGTGTGTAGGTGGGAGCCCTGGTCGAAAGTCCTGTTAAGATGTAGTCGTCTATGCTGTATTCTCCAGCGCCTGCGTAAATAATTTAGCAACAACACACACTGATTCCATCCGATCAATTCTTGTGGTAATAAAGCGCGAGGAAAAATAAAACGAAGACGAAACCCCTCGGAAAACATCAGCGGGGGGAAAAAAGAAGAAGACGAAGAGCTGTAAAATGCACTCCCCTATTAATAGTCATTGCTAATGATTGCAGTGTAGTGCATTTGATAATTACCAGCATATTTCCCTTATTTATTATATTTATGCATTTCATATATATTTTATATAATGTTTTTTTTTAGCATTTAAAATAACGCACACTGACACTGAGCAGTTTAACAGAATTATACAGGAAACTTTTTTGTTTTAATTTTATTTTCATTAACTTCATCGCACTCACTATCAGGAAGTCGACATGCCTGAGCAATACACACGCAAAAAAAGTGTAAAAAATTAACTTTCAATACTTTTATTTATGAATGACTGCCAATAAATCCACTGTGCTTTGTGTTTCCAAAATAAATAAAAAATAATAATAAAAAAATAATAATAATAACATTAATTATTATTATTATTATAATTATTATTATTTATATTTTTTTATTACAATTTAATTCTTACTATCATATTGTAAATGTTGTAAATACACTTTTTTTTGCAGAGCAAACTCCATTTATTATTTATGATCCAAATGCCCTTTTCCATACATTTAACTTCATCTCATTCATAGACATGAGCTACTCCGGGGTTAAGGGCCTTGCTCAGGGGCCCAGGAATGGCACTTTGTTATGCATTGGATTTGCATTGGCTAAATTGTTAGCGTCACCACATACTCGAGGATTATTGACTGTCAACACTTTGATTTCTTTATTTCTTTATTTGACTAAACATGTAAAAGTGCTATTTAAATGATAATATATTACAGGATCTAAAATGATTGGGTCTGTGAAAATCACAGCTATTAATAGTAAGAGGGAAAATATATATATATCTATTTGCGTTATATGCAATTATAACGGAGGTAAATAAAATAAAAAAAAAACAAAGTTCTATAAATATTTAATAGCATAGTCATGGCGGAGTCACTTCCCGAAAATATTTATACAAAAACTCATCAAGTGGAAATGTGCTGTACATAAGCATAAAGTCGGACGGAGGCTTATCTTGATTCGCAATTTACATTTATGACATTTGGGAGACACCTATGTCAGGAGATAGGGGCCTTAATCAAGGGCCCAGCAGTCGCAGCAATGGTGGTGCCTTAACCACTAAGCTACCACTTTCCCTTAATTAGATCGGTAATCTGATTGGTTTGTTTTATAAATTAGATTAATAGCATGCTAATTAACTCTAATTAACGAATTAACTAACGAATTAACGAATAAATACCCTACATAACATTTCTATCTACTCTGTATTTTGAAACCATTGCAGTGGTATCAGTGTAAAAAACTGCGGTATTATTCAATAAACTCTAACCAATGACACTCTAGATTTGCCAGCACTAACTTTTCCAACTCCAATAACACAGAAGTGCACACCTTACAGAAATATAAATGATAGATATATAAATAAATATTGCAGGATCGTTCTATACGTCCCAACCTCTTGCTCAGGTAAAGGAGCCTTGGCTGTGAGACGTATTGACATGTGTGCCGGCTGCAGACAGACATCAGCGCTGATTGGGGCGGACAGGTTCGCTCTCGCCCAGGGATTAATCATTAAAATTACATGAGCTCATGCAGGACCAGCGCTGGTCACTTCGAGCCGGTCCGGGAGAGGATTTCCGCTCCCCCCCGCTTTCCCTCGGCCTTTGTTGATTTCCTATTAGTGACATGGCGTCTGTGAACTTTGCCAGCTTTGCCAGCTCCACTCTTCCAGCCTGTCACACCTGAGCCGTACTCCTCTCGCTCTTCTTGCTCTCCTTCCTTTTCTCTCTCTCGTTTTTCTCTCTCTCGCTCCCTAAAGTCAATCTGCACTCACTTTCCCCCTCCACTCTGAGCAGACGAGCGCTGTCACCATCGGCCCTCTCGCTCTCCCTTTCAGCCTCTCATATACTTTTAGACCTAATCTGAGTGAGAGAGAGAGGGAGAGAGGGAAAGAGGGAGAGAGAGAGAGAGAGAGAGAAATGAAGTGCAAGGGAGGTTTTATACACTCACCATTGGGTATGTCAAGCCTTAAGGAGTCGAAAGACCTCCAGAGCCTGTCACAGTCACACTCTCTAACTCTGTGTGTGTGTATGTGTGTGTGTGTGTGTGTGAGAGAGAAAGAGAGAGATCCATGAGAACATCCAAGAGAAACAATGTGTATTTGAATGGTGTGTGTATGTGTGTGTGTGTGTGTGTGTCACCAGAGCTGCATGTCATTTCTCCACCATCTTCACTCCATTTTCTAGCCGCAAACTGGGCCTGTCACTCTCACGGCCCAGTTCATTAGCCTTGGCTCTGATGCCAACCACTGACAGCCACTCTCTCTCTCTCTCTCTCTCTCTCTCTCTCTCTCTCCCTTTCTCTCACTTCCTTTCTCTCTCTTTCTCTCGTTTTTACCGCAGTCGGCCCACAGTCTGGAGAACAAGTGCCACGTGAACGCCGCATTCAGGACCAACATTTCCCCAGACTTTGATCAAAGCTTCACATTTGCAGAAAACTAAAAGCTGCTGCTGTTATCATAAACAATTTATTTTTCTCATCCCGGTTTTCTTCTTCACAAAGTGCTCATGCTGTAAACACACTCTTCTTCACCTTTAGACTCAACTTATTTTTAATCACACTTTATGTTTTCTTTCAATCTCCCTCATGTTATTTTAAAGACTTCCTTGTCAGTGTTTGCTCTGGAATTAAATCTACCTTTGGATTTCTCTCAGTAATTTGTCTAAGGAGTTCAACTGAGCAGAAAATGGATCATACAGATGTTCACCTTGACCATGAATGCAGTTTTGCTCTAATGCAAATTACCAATCAAATTCTCACATTTAGCTCCTAAACTCTGGCATAGTCTTCCTGACAGTGTTCGGGGCTCAGACACACTCTCCCAGTTTAAGTGCAGATTAAGGACGTATGTTTTTAGCAAAGCCTACACATTACACACATCACATCATAACCTTGTGCTCCAGAACATCTGATCACATGCACATTATCAACTTTTGCTGTTAATATCATGTACAGCAGCTACGCTAATTCCTCTCTACTGCTTCTCTTTCTCTCCCCATCCCGAGGCATCCTGAGGTTGCTTCAGCCACAGTCACGTCCCACCTAATTAAGATTGTGGATCTTTAAAAAAGTAGATGCTACAAACATCCCGAACCATCTAGGAGATGTACCAGTGCCAATAAGATCCAACCTCATGTGAAGTTTGGACACTGGACCTCTTTGAGTGTTTAAAGGCTCTGGCATGGAGAAGCTGGTGTTGGATCTGTGATGATCACAAATGTTGAGCTATTTTATGAGTTGCTCAGTAGCTCCTAGTTCCATAATCTCAAATGACTGTAAAAGACTGTAGAAAGAACATCACTTATACTCACACACTCCAGAGCTCATGTTAGTTCTCACTCTCCAGTGTTCTGTATTGTTTAAAGATTATAATCACACTCTTGATGTCACCCAAATGAGTTTGGTTCTCCTTTTGAGTCTGGTCCTCTCAAGGTTTCTTCTTAAAAACATCTAAGCGAGTTTTCTTGCCACAGTCGCTGCTCATCAGATAAACACTAACCAAGTTAATATGATACGATAAACACAAGTCCTGTAAAGCTTTGAGACAATGTCCATTGTGAAAAGCGCAATAGAAATAAACTTCAACTTTAACTTGAACCACAAAATCTAATCAATAAATCATGAATATGTATAAATAAGTCATAAATACTTCCTTCCTTCAGCTCCAGACCACTGCTTTCATGGGATCTAGTGGATTATTTTCTTGGTTCTTTCCAAACCAAGTTCCATAGACTTTATGCTATTTCTCATTTAAGATGATGAGAAAGTGGATTGAAGACAGGCTTGATAAATGGTTGAGAAGATATGATCAGACTCCCTCACCCTCACAGTCACACATGGAGGTGGAAGCTTAAAAGTTTGGGGTTGTTTTGCAGCAGGAAAGATCCCAGAAAGTGAAAGGAATCGTGAACAAACATGGTTCCCATTTCATACTTCAACACGATTTAATTGCATCTGGACTGCGGCTCATTGAAACCGATTTCACCGTACAACAAGACAATGAGACAAAGTGTACTGTATGTATGAGTTCTGTGTTATTTAAAGAACGAACAATCATCTGGAGTGATATCTATCATGGACCTAAAAGCACCTACATTTTTAGAATTGCACTGGGATGAACTGGATCACAAAGAAAGGAATCTTCAACTACAACATCATTGGCAAATTTTACCAGAGGCACAGCTAAAATGTTGCTTAGTTCACTTAAGTTTTTTTTTTTATATATAATATAAAAAACATGTATTCGTATCGAAAATTGGAAAAAAGGTTTTCCAAATTTTGACCCTGTAGGTCATGGTTATAAAGCAAAACTTCATCAGCCTGTTGATTCTATTGGTATCAGAGGGAACGGTTCTATAATAAGTCCCGATCAATAAAGTACTTAGATCACATACCAGTTTGAGCAATTATCATGTCTGTAAGCCAACTCCATTAAGGTCTGGTGGAACAACCAGCTTGCCATCATCCCCTGAAAGTTTGAGAGTTTAAGTTCAATCGCTTTTACTAGATGAAAAATTGCCAGATGTGCCAAATCATATATATATATATATATATATATATA
>MU551567.1:5066469-5081097 GCA_024362625.1 Silurus asotus | reverse complement strand
AAATATGTTAACTATATATATATATATATATATATATATATGTATAAATAATGTAAACAAATATATATTTTATATGCACTACACATTTGCCCTTAAAAAAAATGAGGATATTACCTTAAGCCTTTCCCAATTTAATTATATATTTATTTATTTGTTTGTTTGTTTGTTGGTTGATTGTTTTTTTTTTTTTTTAAGTATATTTTAAACACAAAACAAAGAAACAAACAAGTTTTTGGACACCTGACCATTATATTGGTATGTGCTTTCTGAACGTCCCATTCCACATCTAGTGACTGTGTGTGTTCAAGTGAAGAGAACATTTTCTTCTACAGTATCCAATCCGTCCTATACAATTGTGTGGCTTCAGTTTGGGGAAGAACCACATACGGCTGGAAAAATGGCGTTTCGACAATACATGTGGTTTTGACCGATATTGCAGTATGTCAGGTTTACATCCATCCACAACCCCAGATACAGATACATTGTGTTACACCCCTGCATGCTCGTAAACACCTTTGGTGATATTGTCAAATCGGGCGGAAGGAGATACAGCAATGACTTGACGACGCTACGCGGTGTAGCTAACGCTGTAAACTTTGCATAAACAAAAACAAAACAAAACAAACAAAAACCTCCAAAGGCGGTTTGATTGGTGGCGGAGTAAATATTGGTCGTCGGAAATTGTCATCCTCCGTCGAAGGAATCTCACTGATTAATTTGAACAGGTTGTACGTGGACAAAACCAGTTTGTCGGGAGGAAAAACAGCAGTTTTAAGTATTAGCAATAAATATTAATAGGGCCCTGATTTACCTTATCCTGTGCGAGAGTTAGTGGTCAGAGACACAATTTCCATCGCATTTTAATTATTCATGATGACCGTAGCGTCTCCTCCAATCACGCGGATATACACTGTTTCTTTTTTTTTTTCCAGTCGATGCAAAAAATAAATAAATAAGGAAAGAGAAAAACGTATTCAGAGGAGGCTTTGGCGTTGAAGGCTTTGCCGTATGCTTAATTATAACCTGCTGCTGTGGAATATGGAAAGGTGCTGAATACATTTTAGGGTTCAGTGAAAAGAGGGAACAACATTTGCATCGCTTTATGCAGGTGCTTTCTTTGACCTGTCAAAGTCCAGTCATGTTATTGACTTGTAGACTTACCATACTCCTGCTGCTATCCTTGAGCCTCAAACAAAATGCCCTTTTCCAATTTTACACATTTTTCTCACTAATAAATACACTTTTGACATTTTTTTTCTTTCCGAAAGCATGCAAATTGGAACTGTTTTTTTTTTTTTTCTTTGGCAGACAGAGAAAATATTTGCTGGAAAGAGAAAAGAAAAAAAATGCCAAACTGTATATGTATATATATTTATTTATTCACCATAAAATAAATGGAACATTAGCATGACATTATCATACGCTCGCCGTTCATTAAACCGAACGGAAGCAATTAAATCAAATCAGTTTCGTACTTTTTTGGACATTACGCTGCAAATTCCAGCCCTACAGGATGAGAGCAGGAAAGATCCCAAACTCATTTGAGACCTTCGGAGCGAGCGTAGCCTCTGGGTACGCTAGGAATCATCGTTTACAGTCTAATTTATAACAGAAAATGATCCCATTTTCCAAAATGGAAAAAAAAAAAAAGTGAAATGGTTTCAGCAGATCTATTATCTCTAATGATCCCAGAGACAAATGGAACGGCCGTACTATTGAATTCTACATCTCGATGATTGCTTTAACACAATTTAATGTTAAAAAAGGCACTAAGGAAAACAAAACAATCATTAGAAATGAATGAACGGCTGCCTCGGTTCATAATTGTGCACGCGGGGCGATATTAAACGTGGTTGCCGGAGAAATGAACGTCTAAATGAGCGAAGGACAATTTACTCCTAAACTCTCATCATCCTGGATGTATATAAGAACGACAACAACATGTTGGAAGTGACAGAAACCTCAGCAGATCATGACGTGCGGAGAAGCGACACCTCGGAGATTACACGCCGACGATAATCTCGGATTATAGATCACGCCGCGGAAAAAAGGTGAAAGTGTGTCGTAATCTCGACCTCGTTTTTCTTCTTTTCCTCCATTGCCAGTGCCACTTTTTATTAAATTGTGCGAGTGATGAAGTGAATCGAGGCCTCATTTGCCTTCATTACCACACCGATTCTGAATGATGGCCTTTCCCTGCCCTCGTTAATCGTATGGTGGTAATTATAGCGTCCTCTAGTGAGCTGCTGCAATCTGCCTCTTCTTTTTTTTTTGCCAACCTTGTTTTAACTCGCCCTCATTGACTTTTGAATTTGACGCAAATGTGCGTGATTGTAATCATATAAGTGGCTACTTGAAACTTGAGAGGATTAATCTATGTGTGTGTGTGTGTGTGTGTGTGTGTGTTAGGAATTAGGTTTTCAATCTTTTTAAAAAGTGAAGAAGGGGTCGCTCAGTGGTTAAGATGTTGAACTTCGGATCAGAAGGTTGTGAGCTCAAATCCCACCATCACTGCTGAGCGCTTTAACAAGGCCCTTAACCCTCAACTGCTCAATTGTATGATTGAGATCATTGAAAGTCACTCTGGGTAATGGTATCTGCCAAATGCAATAAATAAAATGTAAATGTGTAAAGTATAAATGTTCCAAATAAAATCTATACCAGTGATGAAAAGTTCGCTAGTTACCTTACATGATAAATAGCATGTGTATACATTTTTCTTTTTAATTTATTTAATACATAATTGTTCAATTAAACAACCTTTTTGCAAAGTGCTATAGTTACCTCCAGGTCAAACACATGAGAGAAAGCGTTCACTGTCTCTAGGCATCCAGGCAGATGCAAGTAATCTTATATTTAACAAAACGTAAAACACTAGCAATAGAAATCAGCCAGAGCATGAGAAGGACATGGAAAAACAAATTTAAGACAATGAAGTGCTAATGAAGGTGACAAGGAACAGAGAGTAACAGAAAATCATTCCTGAGTAAAAGTATAAATGCCTAACTGCAAAACTTACTCCAGAAACTCCAAGTTAAAGTCAGCAATTCCAAAATGAGTAAAAGTCTTCGAGTATCTGATTAGAACAGTTCTTAAGTATTTGACTTATATTGAATATGAGCTTAAAGATGCACAAGTCCTCGACACCAAGACACGTGTTAGTGAAAACACAGTTGATTTTTGAGGTTTTATTTCCTTAAATTCTAATCAAATTCTCCACCTGATCACTGCATTAACCATCAACACAACAACCTCTTCAACACTCCAGAATTAAACAACAATCTAACAAGTCATTTAAATAAAATGACACAGGATTAATGCAATCTTTTAAAAAGGAGGAATTTTCATTTATCTAATAAAAAGACAGGATCGTGTCATAAAAGAACTGTTAGTACTCAATGGACTAATTAAGTCTATAATTGTAGATAAAATGAAAAAACGATCATTAATAGCTGACTGTGATTTGAGGGGAAGAGGGTGATATTTTTATCAATATGGTATCGATATGGATTCTTTTGCCTTTTATGTATGACCACAAAAATGTCTCTTAAAAGAAGAAATTATGAATAAAATAAATAAATAAATAAATATTGTGTGTTTCTCAAATGTATACATATCAACAGTTATATATTATATATAAATTAACAATTATATTCAAAATGAATGTATTAATGAATTAAACTTGGATATATATTTTAGAGCAATTATTGTCCAAATAACTGCGAACAGAAGTAAGTACACCTTCAGTTATAACAGCTGTATGTCGTGCAAACATGTAAAGCCACATTAATACCTATTAATGTTCATATTTTTGTCTACTTGACTGAACCATACAAATTGTGTATATTGTATTAGCAGTTAAGATTTGGTGTTTTAAATTAAATTCTCTTATACTGACTACTGGATTTCTACATGCACTTCATAGTTAAGAGTCTCTGAGGATTTGAGAATTAGAATTGTTGCTTTTCACAAAGTACAGTAATCAGGATCATACAGAGGTTTTCCAAGATAGGTTCCACTCGGGAACAGCCCTCACAAGGGTCCATCAAAGAGCTTGTGCGGTGCATCAGGTGCAGAAACTGCTTCAATAAACAGATGCATTAATGCTGCAGCACTGCTTTAGAGGTTGCAGAAGCTGAAGGTCCACTTGACAGTGCCCAGGCCGTACTCCACACACTGCAACAAGTCGGTCTGCAGGTCGTCGTCACAGCAGGAGCCTCTTCTGAAGCTGCTCACAAGAAACCCGTCAACAGTTTGCTGAAGACGACCTGTCCAAGAGCACAAATTACTGGAATATGTCCTGTGGTCTGATGAGACTAAGATAAACTTGTATGGCTCAGATGGTGTCCAGCATGTGTAGCGACATGTAGGAGAATGCTGAGGATAGAGAACCCAGGAAAGAGGAAAAAAAGAAGACCAAGGAGGAGGTTTATTGATGTGGTGAGGGAAGACATGCAGGTAGTTTATTTGAAGGAGACAGATGTAGAGGACGGATGTATGGAGACGGATGATCCTCTGTGGCGCCCCCTAATAGGAGCAGCCAAAAGAAGAAGAAAAAAGATAGAATGGATACAAGGACCACTTGAAATCAAAATAGCAATGGATTAACATTTACATTTAGAGTTATATATCTTTGTCCAGAGGGACTTACAAGTATCTAATTTATACACCTGAGCAGTTGAGGGTTACGGGCCTCACCCAGGGGCCCAGCAGTAAAAGCTTGGCAGTGCTAGGATTTCAACACACAGGTAAATTCAATATTTTAAACACTAGCCTATCTGGGCTACTGGGCTACCACTGCTTCCTGCTGGATCTTCTCTTTCTAAGATCAGACCAGATGATCCACTGCAACTTCACATTTCAGTAGTGCTGTAGCATTAGTGAAGTGGATCATTGGATGCATTGAGAGTAGATGAGCAGACGAGCAGGTCACCAGTAATTTACCACTGAAATTTTTTATTTAGCAGAAAACCAAAGTTTCTTGAAAATGGATTTTTAAATGAGGTGAGTTTAATGCTGATCTACACACAAATAAACCTATGTCACATTAATGGAGCATGAAGTGGCCTATTAGTGGAGTAGAACCTGAAGCCTAGTAACAGGCTTGCAACTTTTACAGTTACACAAAAACATTTTTAAAAATCTGTTATATGTATTTAAAGTTAATCGAATGTTATGCTAATTCTTAAACTGAAAAGTTCCTAGTATTCCGGTTATGCAGCTGCCTAATATCCGTTATATAGTAAAGTTTACAGCTGTTAGGTTGGCAGACATTTCTTGACAGTAAGTGCTCACGTAACCAAATGCAAGAAAAATGTGTTTCAAAAATACTGTATTTTTGGGATATCTGACTTTTTCAGCCAAATGTGGTTCTTACCTAAAATGTTGGCACAAAGTTAAAGGTGCTTAAATATATAAGATGTCTTTGGATTGAGTAGCAAACTTTGGATTGACCCAAACTTGTTCTAGCTTGACAATATAACCATGTGGACAAACTCAGGTCCTTTATGATATCCTTTACACAGTAGATCCCTTCCCAATGTGAAGCAACTTTTTGGCAAATTCTAGAGGTGTAAAGTTCATAGATAATCATTCACAAAGACCTGGACTGCTGTAATAAATGCAAAATATGCTCTACAAAGTATTATTTGGGAGGGTTTAAAGGCTTATACAGTCAGAGTGTAGTAGTTTTTAATTTTTTGAATAATATCAGTAATTCAAAATATTTTTGATGTTGGAATATTGCATTAAAGATGTAACAAGTCAACAGTAAGTTGTTATTTCTGTCTTTATCGTTAAAAAAACTGTGTATGTATGTATATATATATACACGAAGTACTACTTACAGTTATTAGTGACTTCATTCAAAAAGTAACTCAGTTACTTTGTTGATTACTTACACCAAAAAGTAATGCGTTACTTTCAAAAGTGACTTTTTAGTAACGTTATTTAGTTTTCCCATTAATGCCCTTTTATGCGTTATGGTCTATACAAACACAAAACTGACCTAAACACAAAGTCATTTTTAAACACTATTTTATTTAAGTCAGACCAGCACAAACGTCTCTAGGTTACGTATGTAACCCTAGTTCCCTGAGGGAAAGAGACGCTGCATCGAAACGCTTTGGAGACGCGCCTGAGTGTTCACGCTCTGAAATAATGTGTGTAATCAGTCAAAAATTGGTGAGGTGACGTCACGACCAGGAGTATAAAGTGCATAAGAGAGAGGATGGCGGCAGCTTCTGTAAGGGAGAAGGAAGCGCTGCAGGGACGGCGGAAGTGTGGCAAAGAGACGCAGCGTCTCGTTCCCTCAGGAAACTAGGGTTACATACATAACCTAGATATGTTCCCTTTCAGGAACTCGAGCTGCGTCTAAACACTTTGGGAATAAGTGTCCAATCACGCCAGACTACCAGTCCCTTCCTTGTGTGTGTCTGTCACCACAGCTAGAGAAGGACTAAAGGGCCAGTAGTGGCACTGCGGTCTAGGTTATAAAACCGCACAAAAAGTCAGTGGGGTGGACCAACCCGCAGCGTTACATAGGTCTTGGGGGAACTCCAGAGGACCGGGACTCTGAGGCAGCCACACTCCAGGTTGAGAGAGCTCTGACCCCAAATGGATCAGGGAGACCAGAGGGTGCTTCTGTTTAGAGCCTGCTTATCAGCAAGGAGGCCTCTCTTGGGAGGGTTGTAGCAGACGAGCAGCTGATGGGTCCTTCTCCAAGGACCCGTCCAGTTTTTCCTGGTCTGTGGCCTGAAACAGAGGAGAAAAGAATGCTGTAATCTTATGGGTCGTGGGACGACCGGGGGCACCTTGGGGATATAACCCCCTGTACAGGGGTACAGGAGGCACCAGACATACCTGGGGTAAACTCCAGGAAGGAGGGGGGCCCCTACTCTTTTGATAGAGCAAATGGCCAACAAGAACAAGGTCTCGATTGAAAGGTGCCTCCAAGATGCCTTGGCTAAAGGCTCGAAGGGGGGTTCAGAAAGAGCCCCCAAAACAATGGCCAGGTCCCACCCAGGCACTCTAGGTTGCAACAGGGGGCTCAGCCTCCGGGTGCCATGGAGAAAACGCGTTACCATCGGGTCTCGCCCAGAGATGGCCCTGGCCCTCAGGGGCCACTGCCTCAACAGCTCTGGGAGGAGGTATAATATGGCACCCCCTAGCTGGGAAAGGAGATTTCTCCTCAGAGGAATCTTCTTAATGATCGCTCCCCACCCCGTGAGGGATGCATCCGTCGTTAGCAATAAGTGATGACCGGGGACTCCCAGCACAAGGCCTGGAGATAGGAACGGGGGAACATCTAAGGCATGTAGACATCGCCACGTGACCTTGATAGTGCAGAGGGGGTTGCCCCTCCATAAAGACCCGTGGGTCCTGAGCCACCACTGAAGGGGTCTCATGTACATCTGGCCAAGTAAAATCACACTGGATGCAGCTTCCATAAGCCCTAGCAATGTCTGGAACTGCTCGACAGTGAGAGGCTGCCCTTCTCTGACCTTCCTGACGGCCGTAAGGATGGCTACAATGCGGGCAAGGGAAAGCTGCGCACACAAAGTAGTATCCCATATTTACATTTACATTTGCACCCTTTACCAGACGCCCTTATCCAGAGCGACGTACAAAAGTGCTTTCAATCTCTAGTAATGAAGGCCATATGACACAGAGATAGGTGGTTCTCTGTAATGGAAAAAGCCACCTTGATGGCCCCCCTCCTCAGGAGAGTGTCTACTTCCTGTTCCATGACCAGAGCCTGCTGGCTTCCCACCACCGCTCTACAGTAGACAGGACCCACCAGGACACATCTGGAAGAGCTTGCCAAGCTGCCAGAAGGCACCTAAGGGGTACCAGTCTCTTAAGACTGACCTCCGGTCCAGAGCCAATGGAGCACCCTGAGACAGCTCTAGAGGAGGCAAGATCTCCGGGACCACAACGATGCCGGGTGGAGACCAAGGAGAGGGCTCACTGGAGCTGGCTGTGCCCTGAAGCACCAAGGGTGGCAGGGTTAACAGACCAGGTCCCTGAGGGGGCTGGGACAGTGCGGGCACCGGATAAAACAGTATGGGATGCCCCTTCACGGCCAGATCCCCAGAAAGGTCTGTGTCAGGATCTCTTCATTAAAGTCATCCTGTTGAAGATGACAGTCCTCAGATCTGTCGCCTCACTTGGCCTCGACGTGAGCGCCATGCAGGATACCTCACAGGGGGAAAGAGCGATTCGCCACACTGTGTTTCTGCACCTCTCGAAGAGAGACGAGGGCTGCAGTCAGGGCTTTGCCTGCCAACAGGGTCTTGAGAGAGGAATCAATCCTGGGAGAGAGATAGCTCGCAAGCGTCTCTCCAACCAGCAGCATTGCTCCATACCCTAGTACTTCCAACCCTGTAATGTTCTTTCTTTGTTGTTGTTTTTGTTTTTGTTTTTTAACACAATGTTTAAAGCGGCCGAAGGGGCCATGCTAATGACCATGAAAACTTAGTGTACAGGACTTGAAAGGATGGGAAAATCCCGACATGGAGGTTGCGATCTGGTATTAGAAAAAGTGCTCGGAGGGACTTTTCTGCTCATGAGGTGGCCAAGTTATGTAGCTTGGCCATGGCTTACATATACAGGGAGTGCAGAATTATTAGGCAAGTTGTATTTTTGAGGATTAATTTTATTTGAGGATTTAATTTGAACAACAACCATGTTCTCAATGAACACAAAAAACTCATTAATATCAAAGCTGAATATTTTTGGAAGTAGTTTTTAGTTTTAGCTATTTTAGGGGGATATCTGTTTGTGCAGGTGACTATTACTGTGCATAATTATTAGGCAATCTAACAAAAAACAAATTTATACCCATTTCAATTATTTATTTTTACCAGTGAAACCAATATAACATCTCAACATTCACAAATATACATTTCTGACATTCAAAAACCAAACAAAAACAAATCAGTGACCAATATAGCCACCTTTCTTTGCAAGGACACTCAAAAGCCTGCCATCCATGGATTCTGTCAGTGTTTTGATCTGTTCACCATCAACATTGCGTGCAGCAGCAACCACAGCCTCCCAGACACTGTTCAGAGAGGTGTACTGTTTTCCCTCCTTGTAAATCGCACATTTGATGATGGACCACAGGTTCTCAATGGGGTTCAGATCAGGTGAACAAGGAGGCCATATCATTAGATTTTCTTCTTTTATACCCTTTCTTGCCAGCCACGCTGTGGAGTACTTGGACGTGTGTGATGGAGCATTGTCCTGCATGAAAATCATGTTTTTCTTGAAGGATGCAGACTTCTTCCTGTACCACTGCTTAAAGAAGGTGTCTTCCAGAAACTGGCAGTAGGACTGGGAGTTCAGCTTGACTCCATCCTCAACCCAAAAAGGCCCCACAAGCTCATCTTTGATGATACCAGCCCAAACCAGTACTCCACCTCCACCTTGCTGGCGTCTGAGTCGGACTGGAGCTCTCTGCCCTTTACCAATCCAGCCACGGGCCCATCCATCTGGCCCATCAAGACTCACTCTCATTTCATCAGTCCATAAAACCTTAGAAAAATCAGTCTTGAGATATTTCTTGGCCCAGTCTTGACATTTCAGCTTGTGTGTCTTGTTCAGTGGTGGTCGACTTTCTGCCTTTCTTACCTTGGCCATGTCTCTGAGTATTGCACACCTTGTGCTTTTGGGCACTCCAGTGATGTTGCAGCTCTGAAATATGGCCAAACTGGTGGCAAGTGGCATCTTGGCAGCTGCACGCTTGACTTTTCTCAGTTCACGGGCAGTTATTTTGCACCTTGGTTTTTCCACACGCTTCTTGCGACCCTGTTGACTATTTTGAATGAAACGCTTGATTGTTCGATGATCACGCTTCAGAAGCTTGGCTATTTTAAGACTGCTGCATCCCTCTGCAATATATCTCACTATTTTTGACTTTTCTGAGCCTGTCAAGTCCTTCTTTTGACCCATTTTGCCAAAGGAAAGGAAGTTGCCTAATAATTATGCACACCTGATATAGGGTGTTTTTTTTTTTTTTTTTTACAAACACTCTGACAGACAACACAACATACAGCGCTTTCTGAACAACAGAAGCTGCCGCTGTCCTCTCTTATATGCGCTTTAAAACTTTTGACTGATTAGACACATTATTTCAGAGCGTGAACACTCAGGCGCGTTCCCAAAGCGTTTCGACGCAGCTCGAGTTCCTTAAGGGAACTGAATATATCACAAGTATTTCTGAAATAAATAACAAAAAAAGCTGAATAATATATTTAGAATCAAAAACTAAAGTAGCTTCTGCATCATGCTTGCTTCATGCTGCTTCTAGCTTCTAGTTTCTCATGCATGGAGTTTCTGGAGGAGCTTCGACAGAATAGAGTTGCTGTTTATCGCAGTAGATACGAGCTTCGAACCGGAGTCACAGCTTACATTTGACTAAAAAGTTTTTGTCTTTATACTCAACTAAAGTGAAATAATGAGCATATTTCCACTTTGAGAAACTCGTCTTGCTCTCGCCTCGACTCGCCATTATTGCCGCACAGACTTGAATAAACAGAGACACGGCCACATTGCGTCTTCTTCGTGTTTACAGTGGTTCATCCACCAATAATACAATGTGTCTCTGCTGCAAACAGGTTAGACTGTAGTCTACACTTCAGCCCAAATGCATTCAATTAAAAAAGTAAAGGACAAACGCACCATACGGTAATGGAGTTACTTTATTTAAAAAGTAAAGCGTTACAGTATTAGTTACTGTCAAAAGTAACTGCATTACAGCAACGCGTTATTGCCCAATACTGTATATTTATATATTTGTGTATATGTACAATATGTGTGTGTTTGCTTGGACAGCAATTACCTTACAAATTAAAATCTTTCCCAACCATCACAACACTATTATGCTCTAGAAATGTACCAACACATCCACACTATATACACATAAGTATGGGGATTCCTGTCTGTTCTGTCTATATGTTCTTCTCCCTCAAACTGTTACCATTAAGTTGGAGGCACACAATTGTATAGCATGACTTTGGATGCTGTAGCATGAAAATGTTATTTCACTTGAACTAGCAGACCCAAACCTGTTTCAGCATTATAATGCCCCCTGTGCACAAAACCAGCTCCATAAAGATCTGCTTTACATGAAAATGTTGGAGTGAAGTTCAATCTCCTGCTGTAGATCTCCAGCCCTATTGAACACCTTTGTGATGAACTGGAATGCTGACTGCACCCCAGGCCTTCTTACTTCACCCTACATCAGTACCTGACTTTACTACCACTCTTGTGGCTGAATGAAATTTAAGCCGGATCTCCAGAAAATCTAGTAGAACATCTTCCCTAGGAGTAAAGGATATTATAACAGCTAATAGGAAATAAATGTGGATTGAGATGTTCACAAAGCACACACCAATCTTATGCTCAGGTGGCCACAAACATTCGTCAATACAGTCATCATTTATTTAGTTAGCTAACTAGCCTGCAATGAGAAAGCTCCTACAATCAGTTTGCTATTTCTTTTTTGGAAATTTTCATCACACTAATAATGCCTTGTGGGCTGCTCCTGCTCCTGAGGTGTATCTGATCTCAAGTCGATCCCTTTGGACTCCAAGAACTCATCAAACACACTTCACCTGCGATGATAAACTATAGTAATGTGCCGTAAGATGGCGATGGGGAATCCAGCGAGAGAAAATGATGAGGGGGAGTCGATGAATGCTGTGTTAAAATCAATACTGGAGCACGGCCCAGACTCCGATTTCCTCCAGCATTGTCACACAACAATCACGGTTATACAGTGCTGAGGGACGCTGGTGGTCTTCATCACGGTTAAACTCATCACCGAGCTGTCTTTACCGTTCTCTGGAGAACAGATAACGTGTGCATGTGCAGTTTGAGGTCAGTATAATTTGTCTTTGGGAGATTATTGAGTTATTACCACCTGATTTTTAAAAAGCGTATGATTATAAGCAGCAGGTTTGGGAGAAAACTGATCGGAATGTGGAGACCACGGTCTTTTTTTATTTATGGAAATGTGAGCATGCTAACAAATCCAGTTTATGTTTGCATAATGGATTTACTTACTCAAGGCTGAATTCTAAAAACAGATAGTGATTTTATTTATTTTTTTACTAAATTGTGCTTCTATTAGTAATATACTTTTACATCATTTTCCATGGACACAGTATGGATGTTTATCTATTTATACTAATTTCTGACCTTGATCTGACTTTGTGTCTGCTACAATGTGGTGTAATAAATCAGTTTACAAACACAGCAATAAAACCAGACAGTGAAGGTAAATTAAAAAAAGAAATGAATATAAAGCCTGGTTATATAAAATAGCTGTTCACACAAAGACAGACAGACAGACAGACAGACAGACGATAGTTAGATAGATAGATAGATAGATAGATAGATAGATAGATAGATAGATAGATAGATAGATAGATAGATAGATAGATCGATCGATCACCTGTCTCCCACCCCTCATCCTCTTCTGTCTTACCCTCCTGCTCATCATCATCATCATCATCATCACCATCATTATTACTATCGGATTTGTCATCATTGTCATCATCATCATCATCATCATCATCATCATCACCACCATAATTATTTCCACCTGCTCATTATCATCATAATCATCATCATTATCATCTGTCACCAACCCTCATCTTGACCGATCATCCTCTCCACCTGTTCACCCTCTTCATCCTCCTCATCATCATCATCACCCTCATCATCTTCCTCCATTCCTTACTTCTTGTCTTCCTCCCATTTATTCTTCTTTTCTTACTACTTGTTTCACCTCCTCCTACTTCTCCTCCTCCTTATAATCATTATCATCAATATCACCCTTCTCCATGACCTCCCCTGCATCATCATCCTTCTCATAGGAATCATCATCATCATCCTTATCCTGCTTTTTCCCTTCCTCCTTCTCATCCTCTTCCTCCTCCTTCTTCTCATTATCATCATAACCCTCATCATCTTCTTCCTTCCCTTTCTCCTCTTCTTCCACCTTTTCTTCATATTCCTTCTCCTCCTCCTCATCATCAACATCATTTCCATCATCGTCCAAACAGGATGTACAGTAATAAGAAGATATGAGTAAGAAGAACTGACTCCCACAGGACAGAAGTGAGCAGTGATCTGCAGGGAGTCTGGTGTTTATGGGGTTAAATAAACTTGTACAGTATACTTCACTTAAAAAAGTGTAATAACTAAAAGACTTTAAAACGAGGCCAAGCTAGAATATTTCCCAAGAGGGCATGTTTTTCCGGTGCCTGACGGGGATCAGAGAGCTTTATGGAACAGGGATATTAGATTACTCTTACAGCGTCTGTTTAGACTCCATGCTGATCGCTGTCAACCATGAATAATCACCTTCTGCCAGACTGCAGGTTCTGTCCATCAGGGGGTCAAACGGCAATACGAGTCGGCAAAAAGTCGCCGCGGTAACCAAGACACCATTGTGCATCTGTGTGTGTAAGTGTGTGTGTGTGAGAAAGAGAGAGAGAGAGAGAGAGAGAGAGAGAGAGAGAGAGAGGGAGAGAGAGAGAGAGTTGTTTGTCTTATGTCACGAGATGGATATGAGATTACACAAAGTCTTATAAAACATATTTTCTGTTATATGTAACAACAGTGATGTTCAGTGTCATGCTGTTACAGGAACATAATCAAAGCTGATCATTTACAAAGAAAAACACAATTCCTTTCATCTCACAGTATTTTACCACCATTTCCATTTTTTTATTCATTAACCTACATCATGTTTTTTTATACATTTATAGTTACACTGTTTGGACAAGAGTTGGTGGACACCTGACAATAAGATTGAGATGTGAAAATGGAAATAAACAGTAGGACAGAAATTCTGTACTCACAGCTATAGGAAATGTAGAAGTAAATTCACTACAAAACATAAACTTCTTAAACATATCATTAAGTCATAATAACTAATAAAAGATACAGTTATTAATTGATGGAAGCCTATTAGTGTTTTACATAGATTACACAGACGGAACGGACGGACGGACGAAGAGTTGGTGGACACCTGACAATAAGATTGAGATGTGAAAATGGAAATAAACAGTAGGACAGAAATTCTGTACTCACAGCTATAGGAAATGTAGAAGTAAATTCACTACAAAACATAAACTTCTTAAACATATCATTAAGTCATAATAACTAATGAAAGATACAGTTATTAATTGATGGAAGCCTATTAGTGTTTTACATAGATTACACAGACGGGACGGACGGACGGACGGACGGACGGACGGACGCACGGACGGACAGACAGACAGACAGACAGACAGACAGATAGATAGATAGATAGATAGATAGATAGATAGATAGATAGATAGATAGATAGATATACATCACCATCATCATCATCATCTGTCTCCCACCCATCATCCTCTTTCTTCTTATCATCCTGCTCAATATCATCACCATCACCATCATCATCATTACTATCGGCTTTTTTCCTTATCATCAACATAATTAGTTATAGATTACACAGAGAGGTTGAAAAATAGATAGACAGACAGACAGACAGACAGACAGACAGACAGACAGACAGATAGATAGATAGATAGATAGATAGATAGATAGATAGATAGATAGATAGATATA
>MU551567.1:4996469-5061469 GCA_024362625.1 Silurus asotus | reverse complement strand
TGACTGAATACATTTATGTACTCTATCTATCTATCTATCTATCTATCTATCTATCTATCTATCTATCTATCTATCTATCTATCTGGTACAAATCAGTAACAAATAAGTAACTCTATCTTCATCGTAATTTTTTGATTAGTTGATTGATTGATTTTTTCTTTCTTTCTTTCTTTCTTTCTTTCTTTCTTACTTTCTTTCTTTCTTTCTTTCTTTCTTTCTTTTTCGGTCTATCTTCCCCTGTTCGTCTCTCTAAGTCTCTGTTTTCACATCCTAATTTGTCTTTCTCTTCTTTTTATCTTTTCCATTCTTGAGAATTTTTTACAAAGAAAACTGAAATTAAATTAACAAATTAAGATAAATGGTTAGAAAATGACACTAAACAGATTAAGTCATGCTGTAACACAGTACTAGAGGTGTGAATACCTGGCTATAAGGTGTGTATGTGCTACTTGAACAACACTGCCATTTTGGAACAGGTTCGGGTCTTGTAGTTTAAGTGAAGGGACAATTTCATGCTTCAGCATTTACATTTACATTTGCGACATTTAGCAGACGCCCTTATCCAGAGCGCCGTACAAAAGTGCTTTAAATCTCTAGTAGTGAATAAATCTACACTGGTACGCAAGAATACAAACTCAATATAAATATAACTCGAATTCTACAAACTTGGAAAGTGCTAATTTAAGTATTTCAGGAAGATGAAGGTCTTCAGTCGTCGCTTAAAGATAATCAGGGACTCTGCTGTACGGACATCTAGGGGAAGTTCATTCCACCACCTCGGTGCCAGAACAGAGAAGAGCCTTGAATTGTACTTACCTCTCAATCTGAGAGAAGGTGGTACCAGTCGAGCAGTGCTGGAGGATCTCAGACAGCGTGGTGCAGTTCGAGATGTGATGAGGTCACTGAGGTAAGTTGGTGCTGGTCCATTTTTGGCCTTGTAGGCATCATCAGTGTTTTGAATCTGATACGTGCAGCTACTGGAAGCCAGTGAAGGGAGCGCAGCAGTGGGGTGGTGTGGGAGAACTTGGGCTGATTGAACACAAGTCGTGCAGCTGCATTTTGGATCATTTGCAGTGGACGAATAGCGTTCAGGGGAAGACCTGCCAGCAGAGAGTTGCAGTAGTCCAGTCTTGAAATGACAAGAGACTGAACAGCATCCAAAGACGTCTGATACAAGTGTATGACAAAAGCACTGTATAAGTGGGAGAAGTTTGGGGAAGAACCACATTCGGCTGGAAAAGTCATACAGTGTACTGTATATATGGTATTTTACTTTACAGACTTGAAAAAAAAAAAAAAAAGTAAGGAACTGGAATGTTCTGAATGTTTTCCAATGATCAGCTCAAAGAAGAAAAGGACAAAAAAGAAAACAAAATGCAGGAAAAAGAAAAAAAAATTAGAAGTTTAAGTGTTGGATGAATTCAATAAAAAATTTAGAAATTTAAAAGAAAAAATAAATAAATTAAACAATGACAATAAAAAGAAGAATACAATGGAAAAGAAGTTCAAAAAGAAAAGAAAGGAATATATATACACACACACACACACACACACACACACACACACACAGTACAGGGTAGGGCAAGGAGATTCACACACACACACACACACACACACACACACACACACACACACACACACACACACACACAGTACAGGGTAGGTCAAGGAGATTTCAAAATGTTTTTTAAATAAAATACCGAATACCTGGACTTTAAGTATGAAACGGAAGGAGCATCAAAGTTCTTTGTGAATGATCTATCAATTGTTCTGTTCTTCACCACCTACACAGATTCATCTGATCGAGTAAACAATGTTTATAGCAACAGCTTTTCTCTGGTCAAGACATGCAATAAATCTGAAACCTGTGATCTCCCAGATGAAGGTTAGTTTGAAGTAACCAACAGTTTAATGTTGATTAGTTTGCTAATGAATCATAATTGTATCCTAATTAAGTTGCTGATTGTTTGATAACGAAGGGCCGCTTTACATCAGCAACACCAACTCAATGACAAACAAGTCATCCATTAGAAGACGCCTGATGGCACCTGCGTTCACAGTTTCTATCATTTGATTGTTAATCATAAATATAATATGTGTCAGGCAGTCATTCATGCAAAATCATTATCCTACTAAACAGCTACTTTAATTAGGGAACAATATTCAGCAATCAAATATTTATTTATCAATCATTGGACGCCTGTTTAAAAGCTGTTTCTTATCTTCACCGCCTTCTTCCATACGGATACATTTTCTGTTCTGGTTTCAACAAATCTCAGCGAAATACTGAGCAGGCACCAATCAGAGGTGGCATTTTTTCATCATGTAGAACTTACAAAGTATTTTGCAGAATTTTTCAACTACAAAAATTTAAATTATTGCAGTATTTTTATACAAAATATAAAGCCATTTTCATCAACACTTTGTTTTATTAACAAAGAATTGAGAGAATAATAGATAAAAAAAAATTTAATAAAAAGAAGAAGGAAAATACAGAAAATAAATATGTGTTCATTAAATAAAAACATAGTAAATTAAATAATATTAGGAAAAAAAAGAAAACGTAATATCTCGTTTTCCCTCTCCCTCAGTGTGACATTATCTGACAGAAAGCCGCCTGATTCCAATGATAATTTGTCCTCTGTGTGTCGAGGAGGATTTTTGCTTTGTTGCAGTTGGATAGAGGGATAGAGGGACGGACGGATGGGAGCTGCTGTCGAGGGATCAGATCGTTGTGAAGGGATCAGAGAGCGACAGAGCGCAAGCTTCCTCTCCGTCATATCGTCATGTGGGAGAATGGATGAGGGATTTACACGTAATAGCCCAGATTTGGAAACGGACAATGCACAAAGTCAACACACGGCTGAGACGCTCGTCCATCAGCTTATCAGCCTTCTCTCATATTCACCACGCCTGGACATTAATCTCTAACACTCCAAACTTCTGACATGTCTTCATGGAAATATGCACCAACACACACACACACACACACACACACACACACACACACACACACACACACACACACACACACACATCTATCACAGTGAGACAAGCAGATGGTTTTACACAAACTCTGAGTGACACACACACTGTACACTCCGCTTCCTCACATGCTGTCCTGCGTCCTGCAAAACAATTTTAATTAAAATTAAAATAAAACTGAAATAATGTCAAATAAATTAAAACAAAGAACAAAATAATTAAATGTAATTTAATTTAATTACATTATACTTATGCAAAAACATTTTGCATAATATTCATAAAATAATGAAAATATATTAAAAAAAACTCGGTAAAAAAATGTAAATAAAAAAATCTAAATCAGCCGCTCATTGTCCTGCCCTGCCCCGCCCTGCCTCCCCCTTCCCCTCATTGACCTGCCCTGCCCCGCCCTGCCTCCCCCCCATTGCCCTGCCCTGCCCCGTCCGCCACCATGTTTTACTAGATTGTCTGTGATCTCTGAATATATTGCTCTTGTTTCTATTATATTATTTTGCATTTGTGTAATTGGCTCCAGAGACATTTCTTACCAAAAAAAACCTGTCAATAAAATTCCCTTTTACTTCCAGGTTTAGATTGGATATTAGATTTGATGATGGGTTGGGGTATTTGCATTAGAGGATTTGGATTTTGGATGCTATAATCAGAAGTTAGGTTGAGATATAAGATCGGATGTTATGATTAAATGGTAGATTGGAATGTTAGATTGGATGTTAGAATCAATGTTTATTTTTAATGTTAGATTGTAATGTTAGATCGGATGTTCAATTTTAATGTTGGAAAGAAATGTTAGATTGGATGTTAGATTGTATGTTCAATTTTAATGTCTGATTAAATGTTAGGATTCCATGTTTTATTGGAATGTTAGACTGAGTGTTAGACTAGGTTGTGAGAGTGGATGTTAGATTGGAATGTTCGATTGAGTGTTGGATTAGATGTTAGGACTGGATGTTCGACTGGAATGTTCGATTGGGATTTTAGGCCTGGATGCTAGGTTAAAATTTTTTAATGGATGTTTGATTAAGTGCTAGATTGAATTTTATCTTGAGTGTTAGATTGGGTGTTAGGATTGGGATTTTAGATTGGATGTTAGAGTAAGTGTTAGATTGGAATGTTAGATTGGGTGTTAGATTTGATGTTAGGATTGAATGTTAGATTGGGTGTTAATCAGGATGTTGGGATTTTGATGTTTGGATTGTTAGATTGGATGTTAGATTAAATGCTATGATTGGGATGTTAGATTGGATGTTAGGATTGGATGTTAAATTGGATGTTAGGATTCTGGATGTTAGGATTTGGATGTTAGATTGGGTTATTGGATTAGATGTTAGGATTGGGATGTCAGATTAGATGTTAGGATTTAGATTTTAGATTAGATTTAAGAGTGATGTTAGATTGGGTGTTAGAATTGGGATGTTAGACTGGAATGTTAGTTTAGATGTTAGGAATGGGATGTTAGATTGGGTTTTAGGATTGGGATTTTCAATTGCGTGTTTGGATTGGAATGTAAGATTGTGATGTAATGTGAGATGTTAGGATTGGAATCTTAGATTAGATGTTAGGATTGGAATGTTAGATCGGATGTAAAATTGGATGTATATTAGAATATTGGTATATTGAGATTGTGATGACTACATCCTGTGTGATATATTTATATGGACAAAATTAACTAATTTTCTTAATTTTTTGTTGCTCAGAAACAATAAAAACCCTTTTTCTTCCTTTAGTATTAAATCAACAAATGAATGAAGAAGTTGTAATTCACATTTAGTTTTTTTAATCGTGAATACAAAATCTAATGAATGCAACTCACATGGACTGAATAAACTCAACATTTTAGAATGTCTTCTTCTTCTTTCGGCTGCAACCATTAGGGGTCGCCACAGCGAAACATCCGCGCAAATTTTAGAGTGTAAAATATAATTCTAATAATGAACTTAGTGTCACATGATGCAGAGTTTAAAATGGTTGCATATTTAAATTAGGATTTAATTTTATTATACTGCACCTGTTATTATTTCATTTATATTTTCATTTTGAAAAACTTTGCAATTACTATATCAAACAATGCAGGACATAAATTACTGTAATTGTTGTATTTAATTAATTGTTTTAAACAAATTGAATTACACCATATAAGGAAATGTTCACAAATAACCAAAAAAAAAGAAAATACGGCGTAAAATATTTCTAAAGATATATGATTAAAAATAAATAAATAAACTGAATATAATTATAAAATAATAATAATGGTAAAATAAGATTTGAAGCATATTACATTATATTTTTTCATTAAATTTTTTGTGGAAAAACACGAATAAATTACAACAATAATAAAAGACAAATATATTTTTTTATTATTATTCATTTTATTACATATTATATATTATGTTATCCTTTTTTCCCATACTGGTGCTTGGCTGAAAAGCAGACATTTGATCAATAATAATTATATTATGTTTATTGAGTAAGACTTCACTTGATTCCAGTCCTGGGACAAAAACACACAAAATTCCAACCAATTTTTCCAATTATCTGCACTAGCGGATTTCTTCCACCCGGGAGAGCAGAGGTACGTAAACGGCGAGGATATACCTGTTCAATCCAGAGGAATGGTGTATGATGAGACTATTGTGGAAAGGTTTTTTGGGCAGCCGTAGTGTCAGGGTGAGTCTGCCGAGTGACAGTGACACGAGTGATACACCAGGCACTATAACTGACACATCCTGTCACCGGAGCAGCTCCAACATGCCACTGAGATCCCCAGCACTGCAGGAAATCCGTAATTGGAAAAAGACTCGAAGAGGAGGAAGGCTTCACCCCCAACCAGACGCAGTAGCCTCACTTAAACACTTCCACACAGCGTCACTTTGGCAGCCTCCGAGTCGGGGGGCTCATTACTGAGAAAAGTGGCCAGCAGAGAGACTGAGGGAAAAAAAACAACACAGTGGCTAGTTTTCCTCATTAGTGACCAGAGAAAGAAGATGATAAAGAAGAAGAAGAAGAAGAAGAAGAAGAAGAAGAAGAAGAAGAAGAAAAAGAAGATGAAGAAGGTGTAAACATGCTTAACATGGCAACCTTTTATGTATTAAAAAAAAAATTATAATAATAAAACAAAAGAATTCAGGAATTTGATATAACTTAACAATGAGACCTTCTATAACTTGAAGACAAGAAGTTTATTTTGACCACAAATTATTTCAATGCAAAAAGATAAAAAAATAAATACACAAACTAACTAAATCATTCTAAATGGTGAAACATTACCGAAAATGAATGATTCAAAATAAAGATTTCATAAACCTATATAAGTGTAATGTTTTATTTAAAAATAAAAATGGGAAGAAGAAAGGAAAAAGATGCCAAAAGAAGAATTGGAAGAAGAAGAAGCTGATGATGCTGAAGGAGTAAACATGCTTAATATGGCAACTTTTCTTTGTTTTCAGCAAAGAAATCGAGGCAGGAACTTGTTACTTATTATTAACTTTTATTATTAATGCAATTTAGGTATTTTTTGATCTCAGATTATTTTTTAATTAATTAAAAAAGTAATATTGCATAATTTATTTTGGCCATGAATCATTCCAATATGCAAGAAAATAAATAAGTATATTTAGGACAATTATGGAAAAGGTATAATATTTTTTAACATTTAAAAAGAAGATTAAAAAAATTAAGTACAAATAAAAAAAAATGTAATCATTAAAAGAAGAAGAAAAAAAGTTGCCAAAGAAAAACAAAGAGGAAAAAAATGTTACTGCACTACATTCTTACTCAAAACCCACAGTGCAACCTGGGCAAGACTGGACTACAACTTGCTCCTGGTAGGTCTGCCTTAGTCTTCAACCACTGCAACTGATCCAGAATGCAGCTGGATTCTCTCAAACCTTCTCGCTTCTCCACTGGTTAACTGTAGCTGCTGCATCAGATTTAAATCACTGATATTCATCTTCTGTACAAAGCACAAAAAAGAACTCAATCCTCTATCCCTTATCTCACCACACACTGCTCCACTGATCGCTCCATCTTTTACCACTGATCCCTGCATTCTCTACCACTGCTCCACTGATCCCATCATCTTTTACCACTGATCCCTCTATACTCTACTACTGCTCCATTGATCCCTCCATCCTCTAAAACTGCTACACTGATCCCATCATCTTTTACCACTGATCCCTCTATACTCTACCACTGCTTTACTACTTTGGGGCGCAGCTTCCTTTCAGCAGGTGTCTCCCTCCACTTTTGCCCCTAAAATTGCTGCGGATGGAGGAGACCCACCACCTCTCAGGAGGCACCGTCGGCTGAGGTCTGTTACAGGTCTGTTAGCCCTCTCAGGAGGCTTCAACAAAGGCAGGGCAATGCTCCAGCCGCTCTGGAAGGGTCACAGGCCAGCCTCAAGAGGTTTCACTTTCAAGAGGTTCCCCCCTCGGTCAGAGAGTTGCTTTTGGGGCGAACCTTACCAATACCAGGTCCTACCATTTAGCCGATCTTGCCCTGATACAATCTGGCATGACGGATCCTCCTGTGGTCCCAGCGGACACTCCTCTCACTGAAAACAGTTTATATCCCAAAACGGTTACATTTCAAAAATTTGATTTTTACAGAGCCCAGGTGGACCAGGTTTTATGACTTTAGGCTCCTCTGTCCTACATGCTGGTTGTGAGGCTCTCACACCCTAGGCAGGGTCTGGTTAGTGTGGCGTGATTGGACATTGCGTCCCTGGGCCACACTCCCTGCAACCCTGCGGCGCTTACCTTCTTTTTGGCATGCTAATGTTGCCACCACCGCGCAGCCATTTTGTAGCTCCTGGTTGTCTCGACGTCACCTGCAGATGACATCTTGACTTGCCAGATTTCACACGTGGTTGAGAGCGTGGACAATGCAAGGCATTCCCAAAGCGTTGAGACGAAGTGTCTCATTCTCTCTGGGAACTAGGTTACATATGTAACCTAGAGGCGTTCTTCTGTAAAAGACAAATATTTCTTATTTGGAGTCCACAGAACTTTCCATCACAGAACTTTCCATCACTGTCCAATTCTTGTGTTTTTGCATTTTAAAGAGTTTTTTGCATCTAACAAAAAACATGCAAACGTTAAATCTGCAAACGCAATACTACAATACAATACAGTTATAACTTGCAAACATAAACTGTATACACTTAGCAGCTCATTCAATAAGATGTCAGTCTCCTGTTTAGACGGTCATGAGTTCAAATCGCAGCACCACCATGCTGCCACTGACGGGCCACTGAGCAAGGCCCCCTTGAATTGCTCAGCTAGTATTCAATTTAATTTTTATAGCACTTTTTACTATTAACAATCTCAAATCAATTAGATAAAGTAGTAACAAAGTTATAGAAAAAATGTGTTTATTAAAAACGCTTGTGCCTGTAAGTTGGTGCCTTATAAATCTTTTTCCCTTATGAATAAGTCAATGGTGACTGTGGCTGGAAAACTTCAAGAGACGGTATGGGGAAGAAAGATTGAAAGAAACCAGTCTCAAAAGGGAAAATCATCCTTATCTGGGTGGCACCACATGTCCATTCATTACAGTTCCATTGTTGATGTGTGCACTAATAGATGTGTAAATGCTGATTGATTCATGTAAACTGTCCTGAGCCAATTGTTGATATTCATAACAGTCCAAATCAGTCCTCAAAGTCCTTGATGTGCTCAGTGGCTCAATATATCATTAAGAGATCTGCACAGAGTGGTCTCAATTGAGAAGGACTCCATCCTGAGGTAAGATGTCAGGATGAACCAGGCAGATCCGAAGAGAACAACGGACAGGAACACTGCTCATTGGAACCTCAGGAGCATGTTTACTCGGCAAAGATAAAGAGTGTGTGAGAGAGAGAGAGAGAGAGAGAGAGAGAGAGAGAGAGAGAAAGAGAAGAGGGGTGACAGGAATAGAGAAAATAAAAATTGTGAAGCATTCTCATTATTTGTGTTTATGGACACTATACAGTGTGATCAGGGTGCAAGTTAGGGGCTCTGTAGAGAAAAGATCTAAAACCTAAGAAAAACCTACTGATAAAAGACTTGACTAAATAAATGTGTTTTCAGCCACGACTTCAACACTGAGACTGTGTCTGAGTCACTAATTGGAAGGTTGTTCCATAACTGTGGGGTTTATAAGAGAAAGATCTGCTCCCTGCTGTAGTCTTCATTATTTGTGGTACCAACAAATAGCCCGTAGCTTTTGAACTAAGTAGGCATGGGGGATCATAATTTATCAAAAGTTTGCCCAAATGCTGCACAAGTCTATTAAGTGCTTTATATGTCACTAGTAGCATTTTATAATCAATACGAGATTTAATTGGGAGCAGTGTAGACTGATTAAAACAGGAGTGATGTGCTCATATTTTCTAGATCTAATAAGGCTGCATTCTGAACTAACTGAAGCTTATTAATGCACTTACTCAAACACCCAGACAGTAAAGAGTTACAGTAGTCTAATCTTAATGTAACAAAAGCATCAACTAGTCTTTCTGAATCCTGTAACAACATCATATTTCAAATTTTATCAATATTTCTAAGGTGAAAGAATGCAATCCTGGTAATATTATTCACATGAGCCTAAAAGGAAACACTACATTCAATAATCACACCAAGGTCTTTGACTGCTGTACACACTAAGACAGAAACACCATCCAGAGATGCTACAGAATCGGAAAGTTCACTTCTAGCTGCATGTGGTCCTAGTAAAAGTACTTTCATCTTATTCAAGTTAAGCAGAAGAAAGTTATATAGTATCCGCTGTCTTAACATTGTTAAGATGATCTCGTTCATCTGGCTCTGCTGAAATATACAGCTGTGTATAATCAGCATAGCAATGGAAGCAAATACCATATTTATGTATAATTTTACCCAGAGGCAGCATTTATTAAAGGAACAGCAGTGGGCCTAAGATATATCCATGCAGAACACCAAACTGATAGCGATCAGTCAGATAAGACCCAAGCAAGGAGAGAGCTGTTCCCTTTATTCCAACAACATTTTCTATTCCAGCAATGAGGAGATTATGATGAGTGGTGTCAAAATCTGCGCTGAGGTCGAGCGAATCAAGTAAAGAGACAAAACCCTGATCAGAGGCCAATAGCAGGTCATTTACCACTTTAACCAGCACTGTCTCTGTGCAATGATGAGGCCTAAATTCTGACTGATACATTTTATAAATGTTATTCCTCAGTAGTGAGCAGAACTGCTGTGCTTCTAAAATCTTGGAGATAAAAGGGAGGTTTGATATTGGCCTGTAATTGGGCAGCTGACAGGGTCAAGTCCAGGGGTCGATAGCTGCCAGTTTATTATTTTAAAAACAGGTTCAATTACTAACATGTAGGTTAAATATCTACAAACCCAATTCCAAAAAAGTTGAGACACTGAACAAATTGGGAATAAAAACAGACTGCAATGATGTGGAAGTTTCAAATTTCAATATTTCATTCAGAATACAACATGGATTACATATCAATTATTTAATTAAGAAAATGTATCATTTTAAGGGCAAAATAAGTTGTTATAACAGTCTGCAAACGTCTGGGGACTGAGGAGACAAGTTGCTCTTGTTTAGGAACAGGAATGTTGTCCCATTCTTGTCTAATACAGGCTTCTAATTGCTCAATTGTCTTCTTTATTGCATATTTCTCTTTATGATGCACCAAATGTTTTCTATGGGTAAAAGAGCTGGACTGCAGGCTGGCCATTTCAGTACCCGGATCCTTCTTCAATGCAGCCATGATTTTGTAATTGATGCAGTATGTGGTCTGTTATTGTCATGTTGGAAAATGAAAGGTCTTCCTTGAAAGAGATGGATGGGAGCATATGTTGTTCTAGAACTTGGATATACCTTTCAGCTTTGATGGTGCATTTCCAGATGTGTAAGCTGCCCATGCCACACGCGCTCTTGCAACCCCATTCTGAACTGAGCGCTAATAACAACTTGGGTTGTCCTTATCCTCTTTAATCCACATGACATTGCATCCCATTTTTCCAAAAAGAACTTTATCTTACCACAGAACTGTTTTCACCTTTGCAACTGTTCATTTTAAATGAGCCTTGGCCAGAGAAAACGCCTGCGCTTCTGGATCATGTTTAGATACGGCTTCTTTTTTGACCTATAGAGTTTTAGTCGGCGACGGCGAATGGCACGGTGGACTGTGTTCACCGACAATGTTTTCTGGAAGTATTCCTGAGCCCATGTTGTGATTTCCATTACATTAACATTCCTGTATGGGATGCAGTGGCGTCTAATGTCCCGAAGATCACGAGCATCCAGTACGGTTTTAGGTTTGTAAAACCCAAGGTGAGGAATTAAATGAGGAATGAGGAATTTAATGAGGAATTAAATGAAATTAATTAATTAACTTGAATAGGAGTAAAACTTGGTCATTTAGAGTTTGTTATATTTACAGTGCTCTTTACAGGGTTATTTATAGAATCATTTGGATTTGAATTGATAGTCTGAATTTTTTTGCCTGACTTTTCAAACTTTAAACTCTTGTTTTAAGCATTAAAAAAGTTCATGAAATCATTACTACCCATTGATGGTGTGCATGTGAGTGCAGCGCTTTTATTTCCTGTTAATTTTGCTACTGTGCTGAAAAAAAACAAAGATTCTGCTTGTTATTTTTACGAGGGTGAAGAAATATGCTGATCTAGCAGCACTAAGAGCTTTCCTATAACTCTTTCCTTCCATGCTATTTGAAATACTGTCAATGTGTTTTGACGCCATTTACGTTCTAATTTTTGGAGTGGTCTGTTTTAAGGTGGGCGTACAATCGTTAGACCACTGTGTTAATTTTCTTTCCATGATCATTTTATGTTTTATCATCTAGAGTGTAACGGAACATTGATTCTAGACATTCAGTGGCCCAGTCGAGCTCTGCAGGGTCAGACGGAGATCTAATTAATGTCGATAACTCCGGGAGATTATTGATAAAACTCGCTGCTGTAGTTGACATGAATGTACGCTTAACAGGGTAACGTGGCGAGGTACTATTGCAATGACTGAGGCAAATTTGAAAGGATATGAGGTAATGATCTAGGGTTAACTAACTAACCAATTAGTTTTATGTTGAAATAATGAAATTTATTAATAAAAAACTATTATTAATTATAAAATAAAGTTAAATGTTAATACAGTACAATACTGTATTCATAAAATAGAATTTTTAGGGTGGCATCCATTTATTGCGGCTTTTCTCGCAGAAAGGACGATAGACAATTATAGGGAAATGTTGAGTTTTATGTTGAAATAATGAAATAAAAAAAAAAAAAAAAATTTTTAATTATAAAATAAAGTTAAATGTAAATACAGTACAGTACTGTATTCATAAAATAGCATTTTTAGGGTGGCATCCATTTATTGCGGCTTTTCGTTGTTTTTGAAAGTAAACACCACAATAAATGGGGGATTACTGTATTATTACATTTCTTATATTTAATGAAAATGTTAGTATTAAATTTATACTGTGTCCACCACTATGAGTGGGTCATATAACTCTAAATAATTCCTACTAAATCTAAAATAAACACAACTGCTGTTCTTAAGGAGTCTTCCTGATTCTTATAAAGAAAATTTTATTAAATTAATGTTTTGTCTAAAGAAGTAGCTGGATTTGAGATCAAATTTGCTCATTTTACAAGTAAATCAGAATAGGGCCCTGGGGGTCTATAAATAATAATGAATAGAATTTACTGACTAGACTTGTTTTTGGAAGCTACATAGTTAATGACGGTGTACCGAACTTCGAATGTGTTACATTTGTGTTTAGTTTTTTTTTGTGCTACACTTTATTCTGAATAACATATTATTCTGAATAACAGCAGGTGTTGCTCATGGTGGTAAGCTCTCCGTTGCTTTATACAGCCACAAAACAAGTGGAATATGATCTCTTACATTCATCATTAGACTAAGACATATTTCATTTTTTCTTTCAGTGTGGTAGTTCTCTCACTGTGCTTTTAGGCTTTTAGGAGTTTTGTCCTGACAATAATGGATGCTTTCGTTATGACGGAACACGAGAAAAACTGTTCCGAGATTAGAGACATCAATTACAACAGCAGCTAATGACTGATGCGTTTATACGGAACACCTCTGGTGGTGGACGTAAGTGGCAGCAGCGGGAGTGAAGGTTTTTTCAGATGAACTCGTACAGAGAGATCGATCGAGCAGTGGAATGAAATTAAGGATGGGTTCGAGGCTAATGTCACTCGGCTACAGCCATACAGCCTCGACAACCTCGCGTCTCTCAATGGCACCGTCCTAAAGATGCACATCCATTTCACTGCAGCCGATCGAACACATCATTACTCATCAAATAAGACGAGACTAATTACACAAGCCTCATGTGGCGTCTTTATAAATAGTGTATATAAACTTAAGTACAGCTTAAATAGCAGTGCTCTAACTTTTGTTATGTACACTGTCCTTTCACCCAGCCCATTTGGACTTTTACTACATTTTGACTTTACACATTCTGGAAAATGTATTGGGACACCTGCGATATCTGGTTCTTTCTCAAACTGTTACCACAAAAGTAGAGGCACACAATTGTATAAGACAGCTTTAGATGTGGTAGAATCAACATCTTCACTTGAACTAAAAAGGCAAACCTTTTCCATCATAACAATACTCCTCCATGTCAGCTTCATTAAGATATGCTTTACAAGAAGCAGAGTTGAAGATCTTTAATATGAATGTAAACAAACCTCACCTCGATTACTGTTTTCTAGGCTTTGAATAGACATTTAGTTGATACAAAGAACATAATGATAAAATATAAGAAATGAGAAGTGCTCCAAAATGTATATTAATGAATAAAAATTTAAAATACAAATAATAATGATCTTTATTTTAGATTAAATTATATAAAATATAAATTATATTAAGATAAATTCAAATAAAGACCTTTAAAGCCTCTCAAAGTGCTAAAAAACCATATATATATATATATATGGTCTACCACCACTTTTAAAAAGTCACCTGAAAACAATCGTGAAAAAGTTTAAATTGTTAAAAAAAAAAAAATTAAAAACAGATTTGACAACACTCACTTACAAGCACTAACTAACCCAGCCATTATGGATGCACAAGCCACTGCACTCTTAGTGCCGGTCCCAAGCCCGGGTAAATAGGAATGGTTGCGTTAGGAAGGGCATCGAGAAAAAACAGAAAAACATGTCAAACCAAACCAAATCAAATATGCGGATCACAAATGAGAATTTCATACCGGATCGGTCGAGGCCCGGGTTAACAAAGACCGACATAGGTATCGTTGGCCGACAGGGTACCGGTGGAAATTGGGCTACTGTTGGCCGTAGGAGGAGAAGGAAAGAAGGAAGACGTCTAAAGGGGTAAAGGGAGAGAGGTAGCTGATATGATGGAGAGTAGAAAGGTAGATATGCTGTGTGTTCAGGAGACCAAGTGGAAAGGGAGTAAGGCCAGGAACATTGGAGGTGGATTTAAACTGTTCTATCATGGTGTGGATGGAAAGAGAAATGGTGTAGGGGTGATTCTGAAGGAAGAGGACAGTAAGAGTGTAGTGGAGGTGAAAAGAGTTTCTGATAGGGTGATTATCGTAAAGCTGGAAGTTAAAGGGATGATGATAAATGTCATCAGTGCCTATGCTCCACAAGTTGGCTGTGAGATGGAGGAGAAGAAAAAAGTTCTGGAGTGAATTAGATGAAGTGGTGGATGGTGTACCTAGGAAAGAACGATTGGTGATTGGTGCAGACTTTAATGGGCATGTAGGTGAAGGGAACAGAGGTGATGAGGAGGTGATGGGTAGGTATGGTTTTAAGTAGAGGAATGTGGAAGGGCAGATGGTGGTAGATTATGCTAAAAGGATAGAAATGGCAGTGGTGAACACTTATTTTAAGAAGAAGGAGGATCATAGGGTGACGTATAAGAGTGGAGGAAGGTGCACACAGGTGGACCTTGTGCTATGCAGGAGATGCAACCTGAAGGAGATTGGAGACTGTAAGGTGTTGGCAGGGGACAGTGTAGCTAGACAGCATAGGATGGTGGTCTGTAGGATGGTTTGGAGGTGAAGAAGAAGAGGATGAGAGTGAAGACTGAAAGAAGAATAAGATGGTGGAAACTTAAGGAGGAAGTGTGTAGTGTGAGGTTCAGGGAAAAGGTCAGACAGGGGCTCAGTGGTGTTGAAGAGGTGTTGGATGATTGGGCAACTACTGCAGGAGTGATGAGGGAGGCAGCTAGAAAAGTACATGGTGTGATATCTGGAAATAGAAAGCAAGACAAGGAGACCTGGTGGTGGAATGAGAAAGTGAAGGAGTGCATAAGGAGAAAGAGGTTGCAAAACAGAAGTGGGATCAACCGAGTGATGAGAAAAGTAGGCAGGAGTACAAGGAGATGCGGCAGCAGGTAAAAAGGGATGTGGTGAAAGCCAAGGAAAAGGCATATGAGTAGCTGTAGGAGAAGTTGGACACTAAGGAAGGAGAAAAGGATTTACACCGATTGGCCAGGCAGAGGGACCGAGCTGGGAAGGATGTATTGCAAGTTAGAGCAATGAAGGATGGAGAGGGAAATGTGTTGACTAGTGAGGAGAGTGTGTTGAGAAGGTGGAGGAGTATTTTGAGCAGCTGATGAATTAGGAAAATCAGAGAGAGAGAAGGTTGGACAATGTCACTGTCCTTTCACCCAGCCCATTTGGACTTTTACTACATTTTGACTTTACACATTCTGGAAAATGTATTGGGACACCTGCGATATCTGGTTCTTTCTCAAACTGTTACCACAAAAGTAGAGGCACACAATTGTATAAGACAGCTTTAGATGTGGTAGAATCAACATCTTCACTTGAACTAAAAAGGCAAACCTTTTCCATCATAACAATACTCCTCCATGTCAGCTTCATTAAGATATGCTTTACAAGAAGCAGAGTTGAAGATCTTTAATATGAATGTAAACAAACCTCACCTCGATTACTGTTTTCTAGGCTTTGAATAGACATTTAGTTGATACAAAGAACATAATGATAAAATATAAGAAATGAGAAGTGCTCCAAAATGTATATTAATGAATAAAAATTTAAAATACAAATAATAATGATCTTTATTTTAGATTAAATTATATAAAATATAAATTATATTAAGATAAATTCAAATAAAGACCTTTAAAGCCTCTCAAAGTGCTAAAAAACCATATATATATATATATATGGTCTACCACCACTTTTAAAAAGTCACCTGATAACAATCGTGAAAAAGTTTAAATTGTTTTAAAAAAAAATTTAAAAACAGATTTAACAACACTCACTTACAAGCACTAACTAACCCAGCCATTATGGATGCACAAGCCACTGCACTCTAAGTGCCGGTCCCAAGCCCGGGTAAATAGGGAGGGTTGCGTTAGAAAGGGCATCCAGCGTAAAATTTCATACCGGATCGGTCGAGGCCCGGGTTAACAAAGACCGCCACAGGTATCGTTAGCCGACAGGGTACCGGTGGAAATTGGGCTACTGTTGGCTGTAGGAGGAGAAGGAGAGGAGGAAGACATCTACAGAGAAAAGTTCGGGTTGGTACTTTAAATGTTGGTATTATGACAGGTAAAGGGAGAGAGATAGCTGATATGATGGAGAGGAGAAAGGTAGATATGCTGTGTCTTCAGGAGACCAAGTGGAAAGGGAGTAAGGCCAGGAACATTGGAGGTGGATTTAAACTGTTTAATCATCTGTGCATGAAAAGAGAAATGGTGTAGGGGTGATTCTGAAGGAAGAGTACAGTAAGAGTGTAGTGGAGGTGAAGAGAGTTTTTGATAGGGTGATGATCGTGAAGCTGGAAGTTGAAGGGATGATGATAAATGTCATCAGTGCCTATGCTCCACAAGTTGGCTGTGAGATGGAGGAGAAGAAAAAAGTTCTGGAGTGAATTAGATGAAGTGGTGGATGGTGTACCTAGGAAAGAACGATTGGTGATTGGTGCAGACTTTAATGGGCATGTAGGTGAAGGGAACAGAGGTGATGAGGAGGTGATGGGTAGGTATGGTTTTAAGTAGAGGAATGTGGAAGGGCAGATGGTGGTAGATTATGCCACAAGGATAGAAATGGCAGTGGTGAACACTTATTTTAAGAAGAAGGAGGATCATAGGGTGACGTATAAGAGTGGAGGAAGGTGCACACAGGTGGACCTTGTGCTATGCAGGAGGTTGGCAAAACAGAAGTGGGATCAACCGAGTGATGAGAAAAGTAGGCAGGAGTACAAGGAGATGCGGCAGCAGGTAAAAAGGGATGTGGTGAAAGCCAAGAAAAAGGCATATGAGTAGCTGTAGGAGAAGTTGGACACTAAGGAAGGAGAAAAGGATTTACACCGATTGGCCAGGCAGAGGGACCGAGCTGGGAAGGATGTATTGCAAGTTAGAGCAATGAAGGATGGAGAGGGAAATGTGTTGACTAGTGAGGAGAGTGTGTTGAGAAGGTGGAGGGAGTATTTTGAGCAGCTGATGAATGAGGAAAATCTGAGAGAGAGAAGGTTGGACGATGTGGAGTTGGTGAAGCAGGATTTAGATAGGCTTAGTAAGGAGGAAGTAAGAGCAGTGATTAAGAGGATAAAGAGTAGAAAGTCGGTTGGACCAGATGACATACCGGTAGAAGCATGGAGATGTTTATGAGAGATGGCAGTGGAGTTTTTGACCAGATTGTTTAACAGGATTTTGGAAGTTGAGAAGATGCCCAAGTAATAGAGAAGAAGTGTGCTGGTACCGATCTTTAAGCATAAAGAAGATGTGCAGTCTTGCAGTAACTACAGGGGTATTAAGTTGATCAGTCACACCATGAAGTTATGGGAAAGAGTAGTGGAAGCCAGGCTGAGAGAAGATGTGACCATCTGTGAGCAACAGTATGGTTTCATGCCGAGGAACAGCTTCACAGATGCCTTATTTGCTTTGAGGATGTTGATGGAGAAGTATGGAGAAGGACAGAAGAAATTGCATTGTGTATTTGTGGATTTAGAGAAGGCGTACGACAGAGTGCCAAGAGAGGAGTTGTGGTATTGTATGAGAAAGTCAGGTGTGTCAGAGAAGTATGTGAGGGTGGTGCAGGACATGTATGAGGACAGTGTGACGGCAGTGAAGTGTGCAGTAGGTACGACGGACTGGTTCAGGGTGAAGGTTGGACTACATCAAGGATCGGCCCTGAGCCCTTTCCTGTTTGCAGTGGTAATGGACAGGTTGACGGACGGGGTCAAACAGGAGTCTCCCTGGACTATGATGTTTGCGGATGATATTGTAATTTTTTGGTAAGAGTAGGGAGCAGGTTGAGAAGAGCCTGGAGAGGTTGAGATATGCGCTGGAGAGAAGGGGAATGAGTCAATAGAAGTAAGACTGAGTACATGTGTGTGAATAAAAGGGAGGGCAGTAGAGTAATGTGGTTGCAGGGAGAAGAGGTGGAAAAGGTGGAGGAGTTCAGGTACCTGGTCAACAGGTCAAGAGTGCAAAGTAAAGGAGAGTGTGTTAGAAAAGTGAAGAAAAGAGTGCAGGCAGTGTGGAGTGGGTGAAGAAGAGTAATAGCAGGAGTGATTTGTGATAGTAGGGTATCTGCAAGAATGAAAGGGAAAGTTTATAGGACTGTGGTGAGACCTGAGATGTTGTATGGATTAGAGACAGTGGCATTGAGTAAAGGACAGGAGGTGGAGCTGGACGTAGCAGAACTGAAGATGTTGAGGTTTTTGTTGGGAGTGATGAGGATGGACAAGATTAGAAATGAGTTTATTAGAGGGACAGCGCATGTAGGATATTTGGTGACAAGGTGAGGGAGGCGAGATAGAAATTGTTTGGACATGTGCAGAGGAGGGACATGAATTATATTGGTAGAAGAATGCTGAGGATGGAGCCACCAGGTAGGAAAAAAAATGAGGAAGGCCAATTCATGGATGATGTGGTGAGGGAAGACATGCAGGTAGTTGGTGTGAAAGAGGCAGATGTAGAGGACAGGGTGGTATGGAGACGCATGATCCGCTGTGGCGACCCCTAATGGGAGCAGCCGAAAGAAGAAGAAGAAGAAGACTTACAAGCACTAACTGAATTTGGGTGAACAATTTCCTTCCATGATATGGAAAAACAGTAAGATTGATGTGAATTGAAGTTCAAGAACCAACTTGATCTGTAACACTTCAGTGCAACTAAATAGTAAAGACTGACAGCTGAAAACCGCACGAGAAGTCATTTTGCTAAAATAAGATATACTATGTTAAAGCATATTCAGCCATTTTAATAGCAATGATGTCATTGGCCCCATTGCTAGGGTATGGAGTGTGGGTGTGTGTGGGTGGAGCTTCATGTGGGCTTGGTTTTCTGTGGGTGGGGATGAGAAGCTGGTAATAGAAGTAAGACATTCTTTAAATTAGATTAGATTTAGCTTAATTGTCATTGCCTTGTACCGTACATATTACGGTACAAGGCAAGAAAATGCAGTTCACATCTCACCAGATGTGCATTGATAGCAGTGTAAAGTATGTACATATGTACATATTGGAAAGGCTATGATATGTGATACTTATAAATAATGACAGATGATTAAACAATATAAAATGAGCAACATGAAAATAATGGAGACATAAATATTGTACATATTAATTAAAGGTTATGTGCAAAATTATATGGTGAGTGCACAAATAAGGCTATTGTATACAGTCTCGGCAACATATGCAGTTATTTACGTGCAATCTTGAGTAAGGTGATGCAGTGTATAGAATTCAGTTCAGTGTGTGTGTGTGTGTGTGTGTGTGTGTGTGTGTGTGTCTGTGTCTGTGTGTATATGTCAGAAGGGGGGCATGGCAGTAAGGAATGGAGGGTAGGTGGTGCGACTGAGATGCAGAGTTCAGCATGAAAACAGCTGTGGGAAAAAAGCTGTTTCTAAACTTGCTTGTTTTGGTCCAGAGGCCTCTGTAGTGCCTCCCAGAGGGCAGGAGGGCAAACAGTCCTTTTTGATTTAAGCTTTCCTGAGACAGCATTTTCTATAAATGTCAAAAGTATTCCCACAATGTTCCCACAATGTGTTCGAGAGTTCTCACCACTCTTTGCAGTGCTTTCCTGTCTGACACAAAGCACTTTCCATACCAGACTGTAATACAGCTTGTCAGTATGCTTTATTGTGCAACTGTAGAGGTTCACCAGGACAAAGATTCCTTGGTGAGGGTTCCTTTTCTCAGGAAAAAGAGGCACTGCTGAGCTTTCTTGACCAGAATGGATGTTTGTTTTTGTCCAGGAGAGGTGAATCCCCAAGAATTTTAAGCTGGTGACAAGGTCTACCACCGTTCATTTGATAAGTATGGATGTGTGTGCCGATTTTCAGTCAGTTGTCAGTGCAGTGTTGTCAGATGAGGATGGAAGAGTAGTGGTTGTCTGCCTGAACATGCTGCTGGGGCCTGTTGGTTAGAAGGTCCAGTAACTATTTGCAGAGTGGTGTTCTAATGCCCAGGTCTCCAAGTTTAGTGATTGACTTTGAGGGAAACAGTGTTGAATGTTAAACTAAAGTCGAGGAACAGCATTCTGGCAGAAGTGTCTATTGTCCAGGTGAGACAGGACAAAGAAACTGCATCCTCCATGCTCCGGTTCTTAAGATGGGCAAATTGATGTGGGTCCAGGGTGGTGGGAAAACAGGTTTTGAGGTGTACGAGAATCAGCCACTCAAAGGACTTGGTAATGATGGGGGTGAGTGCTACTGGGCAGTAATCTTTAAAGGTACATTGCGGTGGAGTGTTTCGACACTGGCAAAAAAAGGTGATCTTAAAGGAGGTGGGCACAATTGCTTGGATTAGGGAGAGGTTGAATAAATCCCTTGGGACCCCCTGCCAGCTCGTCAGCATATGCTCTGAGGATGTATCCAGGAATCAATCCTGCTGAGCATCACACTAACATAAATGTGGGCTAGGAAGTCTAGCTTTCAACGTCCATGTGGGAGTCACAGGTCACCTGAGTGCAACTTGTTCCAGTCTGTATGTCAAACTGGTCCTGCAGAACAGAGTCTGCTCCTTAGGGCCACACTTTGATTGTTCTTACAGTGGGTTTCACATGTTGGATAAGTGGTGAATATTTGGTGAGAGAAAAAAGAAAGGTGATCTGATGGTCCCATGTGGTGGAGGGTGGTAGCTTTGTGGGCATCAAGTATGTTGGTGTAAACAAGGTCCAGGGTTTTATTTTCTTGGTGTAGCAGGAAACATGCTGGTAGAATCTTGGGAGGATTGTCTTTAATTTGGCTTGGTTAAAGACAACTGCAAAAACTAAACCAGCTTCAGCATGTGTTGACTGTTGTCTGCTAATGGCTGCATTTATGTAGTTATTTTATTGGAAGCTTAGCATTAGCATCTTGTAGGATGTATACAGCTGTAACTATGATTGATATGGATTTTTAGGGTAGATAAAAGGGTCTGCACTTAACTATGAGAAATTCAAGGTTAGGTGAGCAGTGCCTTTCAGTGATAACAGAGTTTGTGCACCAAGCTTTGTTTATATAAAGCCCTCTTCCTTCACTAATTTAAAAGCGCTGTACAGAACGCTGCTGCTGTACCATTTTTCTGTGAAAATCATGATGTTAGAGTCCATAATCAGCTTGTTGTTGGTGATGCATAATTGCAGTTCATCCATTTTGTTGACCAGTGCCCAGAGGAGGGAAATAATGAAGTACAACTGCTTCTTTACTGTACATAATAAGGTTTTTTTAAGTATCAGTATTTTACTTTACTATTGATTTTTTGGACAACATTTTCCTTTCACTCAATAAAATTTCAGACTTGTTACTTTAGTTTTAATCTGTTTGGTGACATGATCAATTTTTGTTCTACTCATTGCAGCACATTTTCAGCACATCAACCTGTTTCCTGTCATTGTGCAGCTTTTTCAATCCACTGGTGTATCATTTCCTGTCTCTCACACACCACAGACGTAGAGTAGTTTATGAAGCTCACAATGAACAGGCAGAAGACAGTAAGAAGTCTGGGGTAAACCCGGATAAGACAGAGGGAGTCAGTGATGGAAACATGACTGAGAACAGAGACATTCCTGATCACCTGATCATCATCATCATCTTTTCTCTGCTTGTGTTCTATATGGTGGATCTTCAGCCTGGATACATTCATTAGAGAACATTTGAAATTCTTTTGTATTCATATATCAATGATGTGAGGTTCAGTTACCAGCATGACACTAAAACAGGTAGTAATAATAACTACTTTTTAGTGAAGACCATAAGCCCAAACTTCTATAGTTCCTCTTTCTTGTTGATCAACTCGGCAAGTAATAGATAAATCACTACAAAAACTATGTGCATGTGCCCAAGCATTTTGAGACCAGTAAGGCTAGAACTTTGATGACCAGACCATTATCAATGACAGTTTTAATTCCTTTTATTGAAAATCATCATTAAGATATTTTAGACCAGCTCCGACCCCGAATGGCACCGTGTCGCAAAAGTAAACTCTCACCTTTCGGTTTGGATGCTGCCATGTTGGTAAAGTTTCATTCTGGCATGATTTTGGCTTCTGTGGCGTCCGTCCCGCTCTGATCAGATGTCTCATTACTCATGAGTCTAAAACGGAACACACACAGATGTATGCACAGAAACGCAAGGGTCCAGGGCAATTAGTGGGGTCAAACATCTATCAGAGGCCATGCCAGGAGCACCAGGCCATGCAGAGTGGCGTGTTCACACTGTGAGCGTTTGGGGAGCGTTAGCGGCACATTAGCCAAATGTTGACACAACACTGGCAAATAGTGGGATAACAGCAGGTGGATGGTGACGGTGTGTGTTTGTGTGTGTATGTGTGTTAGGCTGACACACCCAGAGGCAAAAGGGTTATGGTGCACTACAAAGCCACACACACACACACACACACACACACACACACACACACACAGACAGATGGCCTTTAATTAGAAGGAAATCCCAATCTATCAGCAGCAGAAATGGCACACGGAACTGGAGACACATCGCACATGTCTGCACTAAACACAATTTCCAAAACCATCTCGAGATGCGTGTTACGGGATTCAGAGCCTCGCCTATGCCTTTTATTTTACACTATAATCCTCCGAATTATTATGTGTAAAACTGTGTGATCTCATTGGAAAAAAATAAATGTGTACACATTTTAATCATGTGCCTTGAATTAAACCATATACACAAAATAATACCCTATAAAAAAATAAAAATCACGAAAGAAAACGTACATTTAAATGGGTTCTACGTGTGAAAATAATGGATTTTATGCAGGTAAAAAAATTGTGAAATAAAAACAAATGCTCTGAATATTCAAAAAGAAGTCATATTTTAACTAATTAAGTCACATTTAGAAAAAATAATATAAGCAAATTCACGCACATAAAAAAATAATAAATCATATAAATAAAAACACACAAAGTAAAAAAAACATAAAAAATGGGAAAAACACATAATTGTGCAAAAGGAATACACTGTGGGTAAAAAAGAGTAAAACATATTTACCTGCCTGGAAAGAAAAGAAATGAACCACAAGTTGTGCATTCGAAAATGTAGAAAATACCTGCAAATGAATTTGCAAAATAATTACCCACATAAATGTATCTAAATTGTATAAAAAATAAAAATAAAAAAAAACAGTAATCATATCATCACATGAATCAGGAAGATAATATGATAATAAATATTAATGTATAGGAGAAGAGGTGAGTGCAATTCTCGAAAATTTGCATTGCTGCATGTCATTTCAAGCATTTTCACTTAAATTTAAATACATTTTATTTGTAAAGTAACTACAAATAACTTTAAGGAGATAAAGCAGTTATAATATTGTATAAAATAATGTGTAAGTTTAGTGCCTTTAAGTTTGTTCTTGTAATTGTCTGTAATGAGCGAGCCAGTGGTGACTGTGGAAAGGAAGAAGAAACCTTGAAAGAAACTTGAAAGCAAACCTGTCCTCATCCTCAGCACCGAATGTCCATTCATTACAGTTCCATCACTGTTGAGGTGTTCAGGTTGGTGAAATACAAACACTATTTATGCAACCTGCGGTCTGCCATTGTAGTAGACTAGTGATATTAATTGCAGTAATTAAATGTGTAATTATATAATGCTAAATATTCTACATGTAAACATTTGGTGGATTAGTAGCAGATACAGTTTTTGTATGAAATTTTTTTATAAAAGTTATTTGAGTGTGTGTCATTGTGTATAATATCCAGTCTTATCCCATTGAGGAATCTGCTAGATGAGGACCCACATGAGGACTCAAATGCTTACTATTTTCATGACGGTAGGAAGGTGTGTGTGGAGAGTGTGTGTGTTTGTCTTTTTACTCCTGGTTTCTGACGCCTGGTGTATCCGTGACAGAAGATCGGACCATAAAAAAACTTACCTTGATGGATCTCCAACTGGCTCACATCTCGAATCAAATCAAAGACCTCGCTGATGCTCTCTGGAGGGGATTCGCTCTAGTTCCTACCAGCGGGGTTTCACCGCCCGCCTCCGGCTGCTCGATGGCTTTTATGGCTTTGTATTTCGAGGAAGCAGCCGAGTACTGGGTATCGAGGCGTTCATTTAAAAAATCTAAAATTGGGATTGACAGGCTGGCTGCCTGTCAATCCCGAGAACTTGAACCGGCACCTCACCCCACTCTCCCTTCTATCCCTGAACCTGAACGTAAACAGTTCAGGTCTAAACGGCTAACGAGAAAGAGAGAGAGGGATTCGAGAGCTTGCCGTCCAGATGATTCAGGAAAAACCAATAGGACGTGAATGGGTCAAATATTGTGCTCCTGTGGTCATCCTCAAAGTAGGATTGTTCTATTATCGTGAAGAGATCAGGTTCCTGGTCCGTGAAAACTCCACTGCCAGCATCATTCTCAGGCATCTCTGGCTATCATGATAGTCCTCTAGATTCACCTAGAACCCATTTGACATCCTAGAGTGGCGCCACCATTGCCGGAACCACTGCCTGCACCACCTACCCCAACCACGCCTGGCCCAAATCTCCCTAGCATCAAGTTGAAATTTGAAAGCCCTGAGACCCACAAGGAAGTGGAGGACCGATCAGTCATGGACGTATTCAGCAAGGAGGCTGCCACTCGCCTACCCCCTCATCGCCCTTTGAATTTACGTCATCCACCTGATGCCAGGTGGCAAGTTTCCCAAAGGTTCGGGTCTACCCACTGTCTGTCTGTCTGTCAAGGCAGTTCTGGATTGGCCTTGCCTGGGTTCCACAAAGGAGCTCCAATGCTTTCTAGGATTCTCCAATATCTATAAATAGTTTATTTGTAACTTCAGTTTGGTCACCGCTCCGCCCACCTTGCTCCTGAGGAGAAAAGCCAAAACCACTGTGTGTAACTAGAAGCCTAAAGAAGCCTTCCTCAAGCTCGAAAGGAGGTTCAGTACCGCCCCTCTCCTAAGACACCCGGATCATCAGCTCCCTTTCATAGTGTAAGTGGATGCCTCCTCCACAGGCACATGGGCCACCTTACTCCAACATATGTGTACATGACATCGGAAATCGGGAACTTCTGGTTATCAAACAGGCTTTTGAAGTGTGGCGGCACTGGTTGGGGGAACTTTTGTTTGAAGGACTTGCCGGCAACCCCTGTGGAAGTTGAAGGCGTTTTTTAAGCTCCTCTGTGTTACCGTTAACCTCTTATTCGGCTTTTACCCACAGACTAACAGCCAGACAGAGCAGAAGATACAGGAGCTGGGACATTACCTCTGATCCTACTGCCACCAAGATTAAACTAGATGGAACCTGTTCCTTCTGTGGGCTGAGTACGCACAGAATTAGGTTCAAGCCACTGGCTGGTTCCGGGAGAGCATGAGAGTATGGGAGTTGGCACATACCCAGCTCCAATTTGCCCTTAGAACCACAAGGAGGTTTGCAGATCCTTGAAGATCGGAGGATCCAACCAGGAGACAAGGTGGGGTTATCAACCCAAGATTTGTGCCTCTGACTGCTCTGTAGAAAGTTCAGCCTGCGTTACATCGGGCTGTTCAAGATTGTGCGGCGGATCAACAAAGTATCCTACCGGCTGGACCTTCCTCCCCGGTAACGCATCCACCCTACCTCCCATGTGTGGCTTCTGAGGCACTTCTCTCCCCCTGCCACAGTGAACCCTGGAGCCACCATCAATACGCATCTCCCGGAGGTGCTGGACCAACCCTCCGTTTACTCTGTCCAAGATATTCTGGACTCATGACATTAGGGCTCCACCCTAGAATAAGTTGTCGACTGTGAGGGGTACAGACCAGAGGAGCGCTCATGGGTCCCCAGACAAGACGTCCTGGACCCAGCACTCCTGGAGGAGGTTAGGGTGACTGGAGCCGTCCCTTAAGGAGGGGGTAATGTCAGGGAACCACCAGCCACCACTCCCTTCATCATGCAACACTCTTGCTCAGCTTCTCCCTCCTACTAGTAACCTACTTCTGTCTAATCACCTACACCTGTCCTCCATTTACCCATCCTAATTGTCTGATCTACAGGTTACTACCATAGTTCATTTCGGACTACCTACTGCTCTGTTCAGTGTGCTTCCATGCTCCTGGGTATGTATAATGTGAATGTCATTGATGGAGGAAAAAAAGACTTTGCTGATCTTTTTATCTGTCTACACCAGAGATATTGTGTTCATCAATGTGTACTGTAGATTCTGTAGAATAGACTGTAGATGTATATTCTGCATAAATCTTGTTCAGCAGCTTGTTCTACTCTCTCCGTGGTGAGCAGCGATGTGTTTTTCGTGTACAATTCGATTCTCTGAGCTTTTTTTTTTTTTAAATCTGTAGATGTAGGCAATAAGGGGATTCCATTTATCAAGAGTAATGGAAATGAATCTTCTTAATGAAGCACAGACACAGCAGTGCAATAATATTTGTCAAATCACATTTGCATGAAGCCGGAGTTCAATTCTCGGTCAATGTACAACTCCGCTTGGGGTTGTTTCGAGTTTAGTCATTTCCTATTTAATTGCATTCTTCCATAGGCATTGAAAAAAAATACACTTAAATGCTAATTTTAAGGAAAGAGGTTATTTTATTCCACTATAGTCAAGTATACAGTCTTTATTCACACTGAAATATAAATGTAGCCACCCTCCACCCACCTCATTTTCTATTTTTAATAGATTTTGCATTTAATGCAATACAGAGAAAAAAATAATCATTTGTTAATTAGAAGTTAAAGCACAACTTATAGAACCTATTTTAGCCTTGAAATGTCGTAAACTTTGTCCGTTTTAGTAAAAATGGCATTGAGCCGTTTGGGAGCCGAAAGGTCAGAAAGGTAGAGGAGGATACATTAGCATAAAAGCCAGTGATCAGAGAGGGTAGGAGTGTGTGTGAGAAATATAAAAAGAAAGAAAGAAAGAGAGAGAGAGGAAAAGATGGATATACGGTAGATATAAAAGTAGTACAATAGATGGCCTAAAGTAGATACCTGAGGTATGCCGTAATCTAATTTAATGTGAAGATTGAAATACAGATGCATTTATCATATGCAGTCCATTAGAATGAAACTGTGATGTGGAATTTTTTATTATTTCATAAAGTAAAATTAAAGTATTATATCCTGGTTTGAGAGTACCACTTTTACAGCATTTGCCAGCTGCTGTTATCCTGACTAATGAGCAGGTGAGGGTTAATGGCTTTGTTTAGGGGCCCCACAGTGGCAACTTGGAGATGTTGAGATTTAAACTTACACGGTGATATCAAAATGTTTCGAGATTAGCTCTATTTACAGCATGTACTTTATTTATCTACATTTACACACTGAAACCTTCAAAATAGTTCACTCGCACAATACATCTGTCCTGGAAGACTTCTTTTCAAAGCCTGTCAAGCACCTTCTGTAATTCACACTAGCAATGATGTAAAAACGGCGACCTTTGAGACGGATTTTCATCTTCAGAAAGCGGGCAAAGTCCACAGGAGCCCAATCTAGAAGTGCGGAAGTTAGATCATATTGTTTTCAGCGAGAAACTTACATGTGAAGAGAACTCGGTGACCGGGCACGCAAGTGGTCAGAATCACAGACGTGGTAGCGCACGTGGTCAGAATAGCACCAGTTGCACGGATCCAGATGTACACAGGATGAGGTCATTTGGCACAATGACTTATGACGGTCGGTGATCCTTATGACTGGGTATGCAGCTTTATGCTGCCATCTATTTGCATGGCTTGAAACGTTTTGATACCACCTCATATGACCTTCTGATCAGAAATCCATTACCTTATCCACTGGGCTACAACCACCATCAGTCGAAAGTTATTGAACTCTGCATTGACTGAGTGATCAAACATGCTTTGAGTTTGTGTTGTAGTGTTTTTACTTTGGTCAATTGGTCCATTTTTCTTTTTTTCCCTTTCGTAACAACAAATTGACCCTTAGTTCCAATTAATCAGGACAGTTTGGAAAAGCGCATTTTGATTTTGATTTTGTTTTATGCACTAAAAACACTTAAATCTCTGTTTTCTGTATATGTGTAAAAAAAAACACAGTAATGTGTTGTTGCCGAAAGTCAGGTGTTTCATTACTTTCCGAGTTTCTGAATCAATGCAGTGGCGTTAAGGAGAATCTTTTAGTTTTTTGACACACAGATAAATATGTGGAAAAATGTATGTGAAAAAACTGAAGAAAAATTGTACTCCCAGTTCACCCAGTTCAAAAATATATCAAAAAAATATTTTTGAAAAGAATTACTTTTTTTTATAGTTATTTAGATTAATAAATTCACACTAATCAAATGACTCTAATTTTAAGATGCTATGAGATTCTACAATCCTGACAAGGATTATTGATAACCTTACAACTATATTAGAAGCCTTACTTCAGGTTTTGGGTTCAATAAAAAAATTAATAGATTCGGGTAACACTCCAAAAATCATTTTCCCAGAAAAGTGGAGGTTGTAGCAGCAAATATGGACTAAATGTGAAATAAGATGTTCAAAAGCCCAATCATATGGCCAAGAGTGAATAAAATATATAGTACATACTGCATACTTTACTGCTTTTATAACAACCTGTTAGAGATGAATAAATCAGCAGTTTAAACATGCGCGTGTTGGGGAACATGAGGTCAAACACTAAAAAATAGTTTCTGGTTAAGATTTTTTGTAGAAGGACTTAATCAGGACCTTGTAATCAAGGACTTTTTATTTTCTTTAACAGTGCTTTAATAAAAGCGGACATAATAATAATAATCATGTGAATGACATCAGGATTAACGCTGCAGGTTGTTGCTATGGCAGCTAACATGTTCAGAGTCTTATAAAAACAGAAAAAGAGAGAGAGAGAGAAAAAAATTAAATAAGTCATGTACCTGCAACAATAAAAAACGTAGAGAGAATGTAAATTACATCATGAATAAAAGCCACACACACACACACACACACACACACACACACACACACACACACTTGAAAATATGTTTAGTATGCTTTTTTGGTGGTAATTATTTATATAAAAAAATTATTATTGGGGTCAATTGATTAAATGTAATTATTTAATCATGATTAATCACATGATTGTCATAAGTGAACTCGAGATTAATCACAATTTAATTGCACGTTTGTATCAGTTCTAAATTAACCTTAAATTAATACTTTTTAAAGTTTTTAATACTCTAATCAACATTAACGAATATTGATGCTTTATGCAAATGTATGTTTATTAGTAGTGAAACAGAAACGCAACATGAAGCATAAAGACTGAATATTCTTGTAAATGTTTTGAAGTAATTATGCTGTTTGAAATGTTGTGAATCATCAGGACACCAAACAAAACTTATGTTTCCACACGGACGGATTTAATTGCTGGCTGTGTGCGTCACGGCGGATTTTGGTGCTGATTTCATACTCAGATCAATAAAACAAATGTTTAGTGACTAAAAGTAATTTTTTGGTGACGTTTATTTATGTATTTTTTATATTTAAATAAAGAAAGGAGGCTGTAAATAAATGTACGTTGCAATGAGGGTTTTAATTTTACCTGTTTTATATTTATTCGTTTATTTATTTCATTTCATTAAAATGGTCAAACAGAAATGCATGCTGCATTAATCATGCATTTAATAAAAATCAGAATTTGCCTTAATGCGTTATTAACGCGTAAATTAATAAAGATAATTAATAATACTTGTTCACATTTGTATAAAAAACACATCATTTAAACAGGCACTTGTACAGAATATTACATTTCTGATACATATGTAAAATATACATTGTTTTTCTAGTTAAAAAAGAGTCAAAGAAAAAGCAATATTAGATGGAAATTAGAGAGAAATAAATAAATAAATCATAAATATATATATATATATATATATATTATGAAACATGTTCTGGCCGAACTAAACAAATTAGCCGGCGCAACCCTCTATTTCAATCCTGGATCAATATGAACTCCGGGTTTTTTTCCCTCTCAGTCGTTAACTTAAGCTTCACAGGTCGTAACTTGAGCCTGGAGTTGGAGAACCGAAATCAGAGCGCGAGGTGTTGTAATGGTGGGAGTGAAAATTATTTGCATCTCCACATAATTATTCAGGGGAGTGCAAGACGGCACTCTCATACCCCCATCCAACCCCCGTTATCCTCCGAACACCCCCCCTCCAGCTCTCTCCATCATGGCTTTGCTCTCGTCTAATGGACCGGCGTTGTGTATCGCAGCTTTTAGCGTTTAGCAGGAAAGCAGAGCCCGGAGTCATGTGACCCCGTGCCTCGGAAATGCGTGCAGTTCAGCATAGTGCCGTCCTCAGCGGGCAGATTTGTCCTAATAAAACGTCAGGCCCCGAGCAGAATGAACTGTAATGACTTTCTGAGTTCACTAATGGCCAATAAATCTTAGATTAGATGGGCCGCGCACAAACGGCACACGGCTACGCTACACACACACACACACACGGGTGTGGGGCAGGGCTGAATAGATTTTGATGGCTTGACTGTCAAAAGTTTTCGTTGTTGTTCCTCCTCTGGTGGCGCAGGGGTGGGCCGGAGTTTTTCCAAAAACTTTCCGATATTAATTCCTATGAACAGTCTTATTCTACAGGATCGGATTTCAAACATCTCTTTATCCCTCCCTCCCTCCCTCCATCCATCGCATGTCCGGTCACACGACCCTGTAATGGCTACCGTCCACTCCGGATGCTTATTGGTTTACCAGAGTCCTGCGGCTAAAAGTAGCATGTAGCATGCAGGAGCGAGATTACGAGCGTGGAACTTTCTTAAAGTTTCTTAAGAGTTAGCCGCTAGCAAGTGCAAAAGCAGGAGGATAAAGGTGACGAATGACCAGGCGGATGACACGTTAATGCTGCGTCGACCTGACCCCCTTCTCCACCAAGCTCTGTTAGCGTAATGGCTACACTTATCATTTAGGGAAGGGAGGGGAGGAGGGAAAGGGAGAGTTCGGGGAGGGTTGCGGCGAACAAATTGCGCCGTGGACTGGAGGGGAAAGCGGCGCGGAGGATGTGAATCAATCATATTATCCGCTTACACGCAGCGGCTGCTCCTCCTTCCCATGAGGAACAAAGAAATGAGCTACTGATCGCCTCCAACTTGACATTACCAAATGGGGTGCGCTCGGAGAAAGCCTTCGGATCGTATTAAAGCTGAAATATTAATATGGATGTTTCCTTTCAACTCGCTTTAACCCGATTGCTTTCCGAACCCAAATGTTCAGAAAACGGAAAATCTAATTTCACAGACGGATTCAATCATGGAAGATCAATTGAGCGAAACGTGTCAAGTTTTTTGCTTTTTTTTTTTTTTTTTCCCTTAGTTTAACGTCAGAACGAAACGTTCGAACATTTTAATGAAACAACAGCCAGATGGAGACACCAAAAAAAACACACACTTCCCCTCCCAATAATAATTCGCTTTCGAGTTTTCTTTTGTTTGTTTGTTTGTTTTGAAAACTTCGATTAACGTCAGAACAAAATGATCGAGTCTTAAAAAAAAAAAAAAGCAACAAACCCACTTCCTTTCCCAACAGGAAACCAGTTTCAGGAGGTTTTTTTTATGCCACTTCTGCTTCTTGTTTGTTCTTTGGAAGAGCAAATTGTCCTCGCTTTTAAATATTGGCGCCCGTTTCAGGCACTGCAGCTTCCAGACACGTACAGGGAAAAGCACAAAAGCGCTCTGATTAATGTCCAATGCACCGCATGTACTTCAGGACAGTCTGTGGCACAATATGTCCTCTCCGTCCTGCCTTGCCAACTGGCAGCGTGCTGCAGATGGGCTCGAGTTTAGGCACAGAGGACCCACAGGTTTCTGCTAAAGAGGACCTGGCACAGTCCGAGCGAAAAGGGATTTAACGAGTCGCAGCTCGGATGGCGAGGGGAGAGAGGACAAACTCCACACGCATGCCATGGAGAGAGAAAACATCGTACATCGTTCTGAGCTACGAGTCTGGGAGCATTTGTGTACACTCCCAGTGAGTGCTGGATAGCCTTGATTATACAAACACACACACACACACACACACACACACACACACACACACACAACAAAATAAAAAGAGCTCCACATTGTTTCTGATGGAATTTTAAGCTTTCATTCTTTCTTTCTTTTTTTCTTTCTTTCATTCTTTTTTTCTTTCTTTTATCTTTTTAACGAATAAAGGTTTATCTTTAAATACTAATTTTTTAAATTCTTTTTTTTCTTTTATATAGTCCAGTTTCTTTAGTTTTCTCTCTTTTATTTAGCTTTTTTTTATGTTTTTTTCTTTCTGTTACATTCTTTGATTTTATTTTCTTGATTCATTTATTTTCAATTTTCTTTCTTAATTTTATTATCATATTTTCTTTCTTTTTATTCTTTCTTTCTTTCTTTCTTTCTTTCTTTCTTTCTTTCCACTTTCTTTCTTTCTTTCTTTCCTGCTTTCTTTCTTTCTTTCTCCAGTTTCTTTAGTTTTCTCTCTTTTATTTAGCTTTTTTTTATGTTTTTTTCTTTCTGTTACATTCTTTGATTTTATTTTCTTGATTCATTTATTTTCAATTTTCTTTCTTAATTTTATTATCATATTTTCTTTCTTTTTATTCTTTCTTTCTTTCTTTCTTTCTTTCTTTCTTTCTTTCCACTTTCTTTCTTTCTTTCTTTCCTGCTTTCTTTCTTTCTTTCTTTTCTTTATGCAATTGATTCCCTTTTCATATGTCCTTTTTTAATTTTTTAATTGCTTTCTTACTTTATTTACTTTATCTTTTCTATGTTTTTGTTTTTCGTTCCTTCCTTTCTTCCTTCCTTATTTCCAACATTTAACCGTCCCTTTCTTTTACCATTCTTTCTTTATGCCATCATCAGTCCGATACTGAGAAGGAATGAAAGCGGTAAAAGCATCACTTATCACTGTACTGTTGTGTCACTTTACTGAACCTGTGATTGAAGCTCACATCTGTATTTATAACATATCATCAGTACTCTCTGAGTAACAGCTCCATGTTCTTCAGGTTCAGATCTTCCTGAACTTCATCATAAAAGCAGCTGAAGAAATTCAGGTTTAATGTCCTCATTGCTGTGTAATGTTCAAAACAGATGATCGAAAATGTGAGACGTGTCAAAAAGAACTGGTCTCAGCGGTCCGGTCCAGAGCACACGATCCGGCTCTGATGTGAAGGAAACTGGGAGAAGAAGACTGGAAAGAGACTCTCGTGGAGTATATCTCGTATGTGTGTGTGTGTGTGTGTGTGTGTGTGTGTGTGTGTGCACTTGTAGTAATACTCACTAATGACCCATCGTTGAGCTGTCAGTCCGAACCGGCGGGCACAGAGGCCATTTTCTCCCTAGGGGGACAGCCCAGAGTAGTGATTGATCATGAATATTTCAGCCCTCCCTCTCGTTCGCTTCCTCTCCCTCTACCCACCTGTCACACACACACACACACACACACACACACACACACACACACACACACACACACACACACGTCTAATTTAGCCCCTGTGCACTGGATCCTTACGTTCTGGAGAGAGTTCCCCTGGAGCTCCAGTCTCTCACTTACACACTTTTACACACACACACACACACACACACACACACACACACACACACACGCACACCTTTAGCCCTCCTGTCGTGTTCACTGTTCACTGTGTATCTGTTGTGATGTGTTGTGCTGTGTGTGTGTGTGTGTGCACACACGCACACACACACGCACACCTTTAGCCCTCCTGTCGTGTTCACTGTTCACTGTGTATCTGTTGTGATGTGTTGTGCTGTGTGTGTGTGTGTGTGTGTGTGTGTGTGTGTGTGTGTGAGAAACTGACCCACACCTTCACTTTTATTTTTTATATCTACACACAAACATCAGCAATTACAATCTCTGCACTACCATAGCTACACAACATAACATAACACAACAGCACTGCAACATAACACAACATTATATAACAGCAAGACATCAGCAACATCATATAATTGTATGACAATGCAACAGCAACGCAATAAAACACAAACAACATCCTATAACAGTAAGACACAACACAAATGCAGCATAACACAACGTCTTCTAAAGGCAAGACACAATAGCAGCATAACACAACACAATATAATTGTAAAACAATGGAACCGCGATGAGACACAATAACACATCGTGTAACAGCAGGCAAATGCAACACAACATAACACAACAAATAATCTAAGAGCCAAGAGCAATGCAATGCAACACAACACAACAGTAACAACTCAACAGTAATGCAACATGACACAATATAAAGCAAAAAAAGACAACAACAGCATCACAACATAAAACATCAGATAAAAGCAGGACAACACAACATCAGCACAAAATAACACAGCAGCAACGCAAAAATGGATAATGGCAAAACACAACAGCAGCAACACAACTTGAGACAGCACCACATTATATAACAGCAAAACACAACACAAATGCAACATAACACAACAACATATGTCGACCAGACACAACACAGCAGCAACACAACACATCATATAATGGTAAGACAATAAGTCAGCAACGCAACATAACACAACACAACATCTAATGGCATGGCACAACACAGCAAAAATGCAACACAACACATCATATTATAGGAAAAAATAATAAAAAATGCAACAAACAACAATGCATTATATAAAGACACAGCAGTAATGTGACTTAACACAATACATAACAAAAAATGCTCAACACAACACCACATCATATAAAAAACAAGACGACATATCAACGCAAAATAACACAACACATCAGATAAGGGAAAAACACAACAAAACAGCAACACAACATAATACACTACAGAACAATTGAACACAACAGCACACATTAGCAGCGCAATAAAGAAACATTGTGTTTGAACCAGAAGTCATGACTTTTACGGTACACCCAGAAACCACATTTTATGTTGTAGCTTTAATCCAAAATGGATTAAATTAATTTTTAAAGGACTCTTAGATCATCAGAAATGAAGATTGAACTCTTTGGGATGAATACCAAGCGTCATGTCTGGAGAAGCCAGGCACCACGTATCATCTGGTCAATACCATCCCCACAGTGAAGCATGGTGGTGGCAGCATTATGCTGTGGGGATGTTTTTCAGCAGCAGGAACTGGAAAACTGGTCAGGATTGAGGGACACCTAAATGCAGCAATGTCCAGAGATGATGAAAACCTGCTCAAGAGGGCTCTGGACCTCGACGGCGTCGGTTCATCTTCCAACAGAACAGCGACCCCAAGCACACAGACAAGATAACAAAGGAGTGGCTACAGGACGACTCTATGAATGTCCTTGAGTCCAGACTTGAACCTGATTGAACAGCTCTGAAGAGGTCTGAAAATGGCTCTGCACCGACGCTCCTCATCCAAGCTGATGGATCTTGAGAGGTTCTACAAAGGACAATGGAAGAAACTGCTCAAAAACAGGTGTAGCATCAAACAAAATTCATCAACGAAAGAGCTTCAACAAAGTTTTAAGCAAAAGTTGTGAGTACGCATTTTAAATACTTTTTCTAATAAACTTCTTTGATGTTGTCATTATGGGGTTCTTTCTCTCTTTCTCTTTTGACAATGCCAAAAAAAATCTCTTCATTCAAGTTTCGATTAAACTGATATGACTAAATTTTCTGTAAACTGAATCCAGCTGCTGCTCCTCTGTTTTCCTGACCAGGCCTGCACATTATACACATCTGTTCACATCTGTATTTCTAACATATTATCAGTACTTTGTGAATAATATCTGCATTTTGGTTCATCTCCCTAATCTTCATCCTGAAGGCATTCAGACCTCATTGTCTTCCCCCCCAAAAAATGACCCGATTTTCCTCTTTTGAACAATTTTCAAATCAGTTCTTCTGCTCATTAGAGAAACGGCGTCAAAGTCCCATGTAGAGAAAATCGATTTGTTCCATCGCTCCACATCTGGTAAACATATTAAATGGGTCATTTTGACCAGCCTGGAACAGAGCATGATGGGTAATGGGGCACAGCCGGGCCGAAGGGGGCATCTGAACCCCGGCGTCTGATTGAGCTGTGGCCTGCTGAGGATCAGATTGAGTCGGACGTGTTGCTCTCGACCCCGAGTCTGACTCCAGGCAGAAATTAAAGGCAGGACGAAGGGAAACGAATGAACTCACAGCTCAACTTTACATCAACCCCAACAAACATTAACACTGCAATCATATTCCTCATGTGTGGTGTGGGGAGGAGATAATGACACACACACACACACACACACACACACACACTCACTGTGCTCCTCATGACAACCTGAAAATATATTTTGGACATGTTACATTATACATACACATTTTCTTTCTTTCTTTCTTTCTTTCTTTCTTTCTTTCTTTCTTTCTTTCTTTCATTTTTCCATCTTTTTTTCTATCACATTTCTTTCCTTACTTTCTTCCTTTCTTCTACATTCTCTCTTCCTTCCTTCCTCCTTTTGCTTTCCATCCTTTATTTCCTTCCTGCCTTCTTTCCTTCCTATCTTCCTTTATTCGATCTGTCCTTTATTTTCTTCCTTTCTTCCTTCCTCCACAATCCCTCTGTCTGTCCTTCTTCTTAATTTTTTCTACTTTTTCTTTGTGCAAATGTCGGCCAAAACAGTTCAAAACAATTGCTAAGCTTTTTCATTGATACTTTTGTGTTTTTTTCAAGAGAATTTTACAAAACGCACAATTTACCTTTATTTTAAATCCCAGAGAAAAACCGTAACGCACAGACAAAAACACGAAAATATCGACGCTTCTGCTGGAGATGATGTATGTGGAGGTGCGGTTGTGGCTCCAGTGAAAGGAGACGTGTTGAATTGGGTTCATTGGGTTTCTTGCTAGAGTGATGACATTCATTCCCACTGTGTGATTTCTGTGTGTGATGCAGTTCTGTTCTACTGCACTTCTCTGTTATATTGATAGTTTCCATAGTCGTAGCTTCATAATGAGGATATTAAGAGGTGGATTGATTCAGGTAGGACATCACTGAGGGTCTGGGGGTGAAATGTACAGCTCACCACTGGTATTTAAGTAATGAAGAGCAGAAAATATTGATCATGACACTGTTTGCACTTTACACATTACAGTCTTTTGAACAATATATATCAGTAGGAGAATGCTGAGGATGGAGCCACCAGGAAGGAGGAAAAGAGGAAGATCAAGGAGGAGGTTTATGAATGTAATGAGGGAAGACATGCAGGTAGTTGGTGTGACAGAGGCAGATGAAGAAGACAGGGGGTATGGAGACAGATGATCCGTTGTGGCGCCCCCTAATGGGAGAAGCCGAAAGAAGAGGAAGTCTTTTGAACAAAATTTTTAAACAATTTCCAAATCAGTTCTTCTGCTTATTAGAGAAACAGCATCAAAGTCCCATGTAGAGAAAATCAATCTGTTTCATTCCTCCACCTCTGGTAAACATATTAAAAGGGTCATTTTGACCCGGCTGGAACAGAGCATGATGGGTAACACCACTGAGGGTCTGGGGGTGAAATGTACAGCTCACCACTAGTATTTAAGTAATGAAGAGCAGAAAATATGAATGTTTTTTCATTTTCCATTAAAAAAAACAATAATAAAATTTAGATGTACAAATTCTTCAAATCCGACACTGTTTGCACTTTACACATTACAGTATTTTACACACTGTCAGAGTGCTGCATTCTGTCTTGCACTTTACAAATGCATTTATACTCAGAACTTCAGAATGTTTTTTTGATACATTAAATGTTACGCTTTACCGCGATTCGAATCTCGTGACTCCGCTTTATCGCAGAATTGCATTTGCCACATAACTAATAAGTTTGGCTGATTTTCCGGGCCTCTCTTGGATAGACCAAAAAGTTTATAAGGAAATATTTTTTTGGAGTTTAATGTTGAAGTAATGAAATTGTTTAATAAAAATCGAATTATAAAAGAAAGTAAAGTTACTGTACAGTACATGTACTCACTATAAATGTTTTACAGTGCACTTTATTTCTACGAATTTACACAAAATTCATCTCGCTTAATTCTCGCAAATGTTTTCTGTGAGTGTTTAAAGTGTGGGGGGAGGATTTACGGCTCAAACATGGCGTCCATTTTTCTGTTTCTACGTTGCACTGACTGCTGATATTTTACAAACTTTTTATTTTGCATTGACAATGTAAACACGTGTTGAGGGAGAAAAGAAATTCCGATTTCTCCATATGTCTGCACGTATGGTGGCAGTGACATGAGAACAAAAGAGTGACATGAGAACAGAAGAGGAAATTCAAAAGTTTAAACAAGAGTGTGCTTTGGAAGCCTGGAGGTAAATAGTAAAAAAAAAAAACTGTATGATAAGGGGTGCCCTCTGGTGGTCTGGAGGAGACAAAACATCTGATATATCCAAGATTATATTTTTTTGTGTGAGGAACAGGAACAAAGCTTAAATTTCCCAAACACATCAGTGACTTATTTTATCAGAACAGGTTAATTTAGGTGGAGATCAGAAGCTAAAATATGGACACATGACCATGACTGATGATCTGATTAAACTAGATTGACAAAAGTATTGGGACACATGATTTCTCCAGCCATATGTGTTTTTTCCCAAAACTGTTACCACAGAGTTGAAGACACACAATTGTATTGGAAGTCTTTGGGTGTAGTGGCATGAAATTTCTAAGTACCTGACTTTAGTAACACCCCTAAGAAGGAATTAGCTAAAATCTCCACAAAATCAAGTGGAACATCTTCCAAGAAGAGTAGAGGTTATTAAAACAGTATACGGAGACTAAATGTGGAATGGGATGCTCAAAAAATGATCTTATGCTCAGGTGTCCATCTGTAATGTCTAGTTCTAGAACCATGATAACATCACTTTGTCATCTCAAACTAGTTTCATGAACATGGCTATGAGTTCTTCTTCTTCTTCCTCTTCTTCTTTCGGCTGCTCCCATTAGGGGTCGCCACAGCGGATCATTTGTCTCCATACCCCCCTGTCCTCTACATCTGCCTCTTTCACACCAACTACCTGCATGTCTTCCCTCACCACATCCATGAACCTCCTCATTGGTCTTCCTCTCTTCCTCCTTCCTGGTGGCTCCATCCTCAGCATTCTCCTACCAATATAACTCATGTCCCTCCTCTGCAAATGTCCAAACCATCTCAGTCTCGCCTCCCTCAACTTGTCACCAAAACGTCCAACATGCGCTGTCCCTCTAATAAGTTCAATGAGTTCAAGGCTCTCAAATGGTCTTTGTAGGCTTGATTTGAACCCAGGAGATCAAAAATATATATTAATAATAAATCATTTATTTGACATTTGTGGGATTTCTAGCAGAAGTAGTGCTAATATGAAAGAAAAACTATATTTCCATCATACACTCTGCTTGAGAACCTTCAAAAACCACGGCCGTGGTGATAAAGATCGGGACTGAAGGTCTTGAACACAACTGGTTGCCCTTAGCTGAGTAAGAGAAGCGCACTTCCACAAGTGACAATGTCGTTTTAATAGAGTTTCAGCTATCTAAGAAAAGAACAGCCTTTCGCTTGACATTTATGTGGGACATTTTCCAAAATCCCATCACTTTGAAGGTCACTTTAATTAATCCATGAGGTTGCGCACTTCAGAGATGTTAGAAAGGAAGTGACTCCAGAGACGCTGTATAAGAAGCGAACACTTTTATACACTTTCAGTTTAGAAGTAAACAAAGACTTTGTTCCCCCTCCACACACACACACATGAGGTAGTGTATGGGAAACTGCCATGGGGCTTTTCGAAAAAAAAAACAACGAGATCTTTCCGTTTCAAATGGAAAGACTGACAAATTTCAGGAGGTAAACCGTCTAAAAAGCAAAGCGATCATCCGACTGCTTTTATCTTCGTCTCTGAGCCAAGCGAAATCCCTCAGGATGCCTCTTTCTCGCGTGTGTTGTTGTGTCAGGACAGGCGTGTCCTCTTTACCAAGTGTTTTCTCCTTTCAGCTCGGCGTCTTTGAACGCAGCGAGACGCGAACCACAGGAAGCTGATCAGAAGCGTGCGAGAGCGAAAGACACGCGACGTCCTTGAAACTAAACACTCCACTTGTTCTTCCGTAAGCACCTATTAACTTCGAATGAAAAACGCAATAAATATTGATGAGTAGAGGGCTACAAAGATCATGATTAAGGTTGAGACTGATTGAATCACCTCAAGTGCATATATGCGCAAAGAAAACAGCAGCTAAGCTTCTGTTCCAGAGACGAGAAGGTTAAGAACTTAAATGTCATGATTAATATCTGTCTATTTGTTTATTATGTTATACGGTTCCACGCTATGGCTATGCACGTGTTAGCTGTATGTAACGCTTTTGTTCTTTTCACTGCAATGTTTACCAGAGATGAAAGAAATTTAGGATGCCAGAATCAGAGGATTTAAATATGAAATATAAGCACAATGCTGATAGATATTATGATGCAGTTGAAAACTTTTGGACAATTTCTCAGTGAAAATGTTGCTGACGGGGATTATGCGCTGATGTTAAATCAGTTTTACAGACATTTTAATGTCAATTATTCGGAGAATGAGCATGTGGAGTTAAGTTAGGTGAGTTCACAGGGTCTAATAGCATCTTTTATGTAAGCAAAAAATTATACAAAAATTATTTTTCTAAATGAATATGCAATTAAGGGCTGTTTCTACCATAAAGTCAATAAATAAATAAATAAATAAATATCACAGTTTTTTAAATCCTGGGTGTACGACTTGATTCGATTGTGAAGTAGGTGAAGTCGTCACAAAGGCTAATACATTTAATAAAATTGGCTAATAACTGTACATGATTTAAAAAACAAAACGAAAATGATTATCTTATCTAATTTATAACAGCATGATAAGTTATTAAACAGCTCGATAAACAATCATTGTTTGATTACAATTATAAATAAAAAAAACTATACATTTATATTTGAAAAATGTGGGCGGAGTCAATGCTAAAAGATTGACTAGTACATCACAGAGGATCAGAAAATTTGGTTGTAAGTAATAATTCGAAGGAGAAACAAATACATGTATAAATGATGGACCCACATTTGTATAAATGTAAGATTTATAATTACATTTTCTGATCCACTGCGATTGTACAAGTCAATCTATTAGCATTGACTCCGCCCACATTTTTCAAATATAAATGTATAGTTTTTTTTTTTATTTCTTTTTGTTTTGGTCCTATGACATTACAGTAAAGTAAATATTAAAACTGACTTAAATTTTTTTAAATATTTATTTATTTATTTATTTATTTATTTATTATTGACCTTGCGGTAGAAACAGCACTTTTTGCATATTTATTTAGGAAAAGGATTTTTTTTTTCTTTTTTTTTTTTTTTGCTGATGTGAAAGATGCTTTTAGACCCTGTGAAAACACTTCACTTAACTCCACATGCTTATTTCCCAATAAATTGACATTAAAGTGTCTGTGAAACTCAGTGAATTTTGATTTAACATCAGCGCATAATCTCCGTCAGCAACATTTTCACAGACAAATTTTCCAAAAATGCCTTTTTTTTTTCAACTGCATCATAATATCACGATCCCGTTCTGTAAAAGTGCCACGCTGCATCGCTCTTTCTTCCAGTCGCTCTGACTGTGAGCTAATTAGCTTCCTGATGTTGCCCGATGTACGAACCGGCAGGTGTGATGCTTTATAATACGCATTGTGGCACGTTTGTTCAATCAGGCATCATTGTAGCATAGAGTCATAAATCCGCTCAGAGAAAGCGCAGGCAGTCTGAGGGATGGGCGCAGATGGCGTCTCTATAATAAAGCATTATAATGAGAAAAAAAGGAAGTAGTGTTAATTAGTGGAATAGTTCATCTCCCATCAGCTGCTTCGATGTGTTCTTACTCTCGCTCGCTGCATTCTCGCGGCCTAATCTTTTCTTTTTTCTCCGTTTTTCTTTCTCAGCTTCAGATCCGGCAGTGAAGTCGGTGAAGTCACAGCTGCCACCAGTGGCCTCGTTGTCTCTTTGTGTGTGGTGTGGAGAGAATGATTAAGCGCTAAATTCATCTCCCATCATGCCTCTTAATTGTTTATTAACAAGCTTCCTGCTCAGACGGAGCGGCGCTCCATGCCGATAGATGATGCCACGCTCGGCAAGAAACGCCGCATGATTCCAGGCACTGGGTTCATTGTTGACGATAATCTTATAATATCAGACTCTGGCTATGCTAAAAACGTGTCAAAGTTGCATTAGCTATAGTATAACATTGATTCTGAGTTACTGATTAGAAAGTCAAGGGTTCAAGCCCAGTATTGCTTAGCTGCCACCGTCAGGACCTTGAGCAAAAAAACTTAATGCTTTGTGCTCCATGGGTGCTGTATCATGGCTGACCCTGCACTCTGACCCCCAGCGTCCTAGCATCACTGGGGTATGCAAAGAATTTTACTGTGCTGTAATGTACAGTAAATGTGTACACTGTGCATCATCTGATATGACTTGCCTTCCAGTCCTACTATATTTACCCAATTTGCAAAAACTCATGTCCCAACACCATATATGCCAGCAAACTGCAAACTCCAATTACCAAGAGCCCACGTACTATTTGAAAACAGATACAAGGCCACGAGTCACAAAGCAAACTGTTTAAGAAAACACCAGAAAGCTCTAAGAGCAAAGTACAAAACCTGGATATTTTATTGGTCTTAAAAAAAACATACACCGACCAGTAACAACATTATGACCACTGAGTGGTAAAATCTCTTCATCATGGCACCTGTTAGTGAGTGAATCTATTTATTACGCAGCAAGTGAGCATTTTGCCATCAAAGTTGATGTTAGAAGCAGGACAAATGGGCGAGCGTAAGGATTTAAGCAGCAAATAGTTACGTCTAGACGTCTGGGTCAGATCGTCTCTAAAACTGCAGCACTTGTGGGCTGGTCCCGGTTCTGCAGTGGTCAGTATCCATCAAAAGTTCTCCAAAGAAGGAGCAGTGGTGAACCGGCGATAGCGGCGTGGGCGGCCGAGGCTCATCGATGCAAGTGGGGAGCGAAGGTTGGACCGTGTGGTCCGATCCAACATATAAAGTACACAAAGCATGTACTTGAGTAAAAGTAAAGATACAGTAGGTAAGATATGAATCCAGTAAAAAATGTAAAAGTGTCTCTTTTACATTTAGTAACTTTCACTTAAGTAAAAGTACAAAAGTCTTTGAACTTTGAACACCCCCCCCCACACACACACACACACACACACACATTTCAAAAAAACACCAGAATGCAAACATTCAGCTGCAACTTGCACCAATTAGTAAGGATTTTTCTCGCAACAATGGATTCCACTTTTCCCCTAAACCTGATCAACAAATAACAGCAGCATTAACATTATAATCTGTTCATGTAAATATCAAACAAATCCACCATTTCACTTATTACCTTAACAACGTGTAACAACACGCAAGGGTTCACGAGGACAGACTTTTTTTTTTTTTTTCCAGGCTCTGCTATTTAACTAAAGAACAAACAACAGAAGCAAATTAAAATCTATTAACATGAAAATAATTTAATCAGAGGATAAATCTATTATTGTATCTTTTGTTTTGTATTCTAAAAAACTAAAACATACATCAGTTAAAACACAACAAGAACTTTTTATACACAATAATTGTTTTTTTCGAGCTGTTTAATTACTTACCGTGCTGTTATAAATGAGATAAGATAATTATTTAAGTTTTTTTTTTAATCATGTACAGTTTTATTAGCCAATTTCATTAAATGTATTAGTTTTTATTGTCCTCATAACGAGATGAGTGATAGAGCGCCATACACACCTTCAGCTTTCGCTTCTTTCCCCTTCTTGGGCTCTTGAGGGTTTGGAATTTTTTTTTTGTCATCCATAATTTTAATTTTAATTCAGCTCTCCTTACCAGCATGACGTCACTCCAGGTCTTGTCAGTTCTCCCAACCCTGAAGGTTGAGGTGACATCGCCTAACCCCCGTCTCTGAGTTTCTGAGTGAGGGAAATTCTCCGGGAGGTGGGTTCACACTCTGAGACCCGAAGAAGTTCATTCACCGTGACATGATATAATAATTGACTCGACCGTAAAAATGACTAGTAAAATGTAAGATTTTTTTTGCGTAGCTGCCCAGTGGCGCCGGGCAAGTACAACTTCAACCCGGATTAATTGGTGGCTTGCTGCATGTTTGACCAGTTATGTTTTTATCCACTCATTTAAAAAAGGAATGACTGATTTCACAATATGTAGTTTAGTAAAGATAGTAAAGACGTTGAAATGTAGTGGAAATCAAACGAAAATACATGAGTAAAGTACAGACACGCGGAAAAACTACTTAAAATACAGTAACAAATTAATATAATTACCACTGATTCATGTTTATGCACACAAATCTACCTCTTTTTTCGTGTTACTCAGCACAACTGCCTAAATCTGGCTCCGCCTCCACAGCAACAGAGGCAAAGGATCATGGGTAATGCTGAGCAGAAAAGCCAAAAGGTAATCTTTTTTCCCCATTTTTAATCAAAATAAGGCAGAAGATATACTGCAAGGGTTGGGGTTATACTGTGTCTCTAAATAATTCCGTCTCCATAATTACCTGGGAGAATATGTTTACTGTATTTTGACTGGAAGGAACCACTGATGATGGTTTATAAATATATAGCAGAATATAGCAGTAAAAACAAGAATTAATTATCCTGCTTAAATGTTGAGTAATGGTGATTGAAGAGCAAAAAAACCAAAAACAATAACAAACGAGAAAAAAATACAGTCTGTGGTGTCCAGTGGCAGAAAGAAAACTTTGGCAGAGGCACCAAAAAAACTTCGTATTTAAATACAGTACATAGAGTCGTCCTCCATGACACACAAAAAAGGAGGGAAATGCGTGTCTATGAATGAAATGAGGATTAGAAATGAGTTTATTAGAGGGACAGCGCATGTAGGACGTTTTGGTGACAAGGTGAGGGAGGTGTGATTGAGATGGTTTGGACATGTGCAGAGGAGGGACATGAGGTATATCAGTAGGAGAATGCTGAGGATGGAGCCACCAGGAAGGAGGAAAAGAGGAAGATCAAGGAGGAGGTTTTATATATATATATATATATACATATATACATATATATATACACACAAAAATAAGATATTTAAAACATTTTACTCAAACCAACAGGGAATGTCCTGCCACTGCCATTTATATTATTTACCTGTTTTTCTGCTGAAGTTTATATATACTTAAATTCAAGCAATTTTGCAATAATTATTATTAAATGTGTTTAACCTTTTTTTTTTTTAGAGAAGATTGCTAATGATTTGTATGGTGTGGGAGAGGAGCATTGTGGTGGGATGGTAGAGCCATTGGGTGGGGTAAGGTTAGGAATCTTTTCCAGGCTTTGAAAGGCTGAAAATTGCCCTGTTTACACAAGAGAGAGAAATATCTATACTGTATATGTATGTATACTGGGCATAGCTGACAGCCTGTATGGGGATGTGTGTGGGAAAGTGAAGGTTGCCAGGTGAAGGCGTGTTGATCCGTGAGTGTGGCGTTGGCGTCGAGGAAAGATGTGCATGTGTACAAGAAAAAGGAAAGCAGGGGGGCAAAAGTGAATGAGAACTAAAAGAAAGCTCCGTCTGTTGAACTGCCGCCATCTCTATCTTCCAACCCGGAACCAGTGAAATGTTACAGATTTGTCATATTGATGCAGCAACTTTAATTTAGTGGATCTTGCACTTTGGGATGAATGTGAACACTGACTGCATTCCATGTCTCCTCACCTCACCTACATCAGCACCTGACTTCACTAACACACTTGTGGCTGATAAACACAAATACCCACAAGCACACTCCAAAATCTAGTGGAACATCTTCTCAGAAGCGTTGGTAGGAATGATAAAAGCAAAAAAAAAAAAAAAAAACATACTGTACTGTATTGCCAGGTGTCTGCAAACTTTGGCACAAGGACAAGGAATTTGCCATGGTGCTGGTGCTATAAAAATATAACTATTAAAATTATCAAATTTGTGTAGAGGATGTGAAGTGAGGCATTGGAAATAATTATATGTAAAAGTGAGGCAGCACATTGATCATTTTTCCCAAATAATTACAAGGTGCAATGTTGAAAAATAGTGGCTCTTGTTGATTGTTTTAATGAAACACATGTGAAATGAACAGTGTGGGATTTATATTACTGTAATGTTAAAGTGTGTGACGGCAGATCAGAGATTATAGTGGATCCTCGGTATTGTACAGTAGATGAGGTCAGTTATGGATGGAAAAAAGTTTTTGTGGTGTGACTTTTTGGTTTTGATGGTATGCAACCTCCTGCCAGAGGGTAACGATTCAAAAAGTTGTGTGGTGTAGAGGTGGAAGATTGTAGCCAATCACCTTCTTAGCAGAGTGGATGACACACTGCAGTCTGCCTTTGTCTTCAGCAGTGGCAACAATCTACCAGATGGTGATGGAGGAGGTAAGTATGAATTCATTGATGGAAGTGTAGAAGTGCACCATCATTTTCTTTGGTAGGTTGAACTTCTTTAGCTGTTGCAAGAAATACAACCTCTGGCTGATGTTCAGCTCTCATTTGAGGTCCTAAGAGATAATGGTTTCCAGGAAGTGAAAGGATTCGACAGCAAAGTCACACAGTATGACAGGAGATGGTGGGGCTGGGTTCTTCCTGAAAGAATTCTTCAGGCAGTTGATGGTGATGGTTGTATGAAAATAGATGGCCCTGAAGCTACTGGTTCTGGTGCGAATGGATGTTTTTCCTCCTGCATGATAAAATAATAAAAGCTGACAATGTTATAATGTCAGACTCAGACTAAGCTAAAAAGTTTTATTAGCTATAACATGACATTGTGCAGCATCTGATATGACTTGTCCCTCAGTCATACTATAGGTCCCAATTTGCAAAAACTCTGACACTTAAGAATACCATCAAAATAGAATAGAATCAGCACAGTGCATCATAGGCACTGAGCTCCTTAACCTGGACACTGTATATGCTAACAGACTGCAAACAAACGCTAGCAACATCATCAAAAACTCCAATCACAGAAGGCACTTACAGTAATACCCCCTTACCATCTGGAAAGAGATTTAGGGCTGCAAGTTGAGCACAAAAACAGTCGAGTGCAGCTTGTTTTCCCAAAGCTGTAGATGCCTTCACAACCCCCTCCCTACAATTACCCCAGTAACTGCCCATCCTTTACAACTTGTAAGGACTAAAGGACAGTTTTTCTCTTTGTTGCTCCACAGTGCACTTATCACTTTAAACAATGTGCAATATATCGCTAATGGCTTTATACTATCCATTATATATATATTATACACATACAGTGAGGAAAATTAGTATAGTAAAGTATTTGAACACCCTGCTTTTTTCCAAGTTCTCCCACTTAGAAATATATCCACTTAAAAAATATCCAGAAATCACAATGTATCATTTTTAAACTATTTATTTGTATGATACAGCTGCAAATAAGTATTTGAACACCTGAGAAAGTCAATGTTAATATTTGGTACAGAAGCCTTTGTTTGTAATTACAGAGTTCAAACGTTTCCTGTAGTTCTTCACCAGGTTTGCACACACTGCAGGAGGGATTTTGGCCCACTCCACCACACCTCAGATTTTTGGCCTGTTGCTGAGAAACACGGAGTTTGAGCTTCCTCCAAAAATTCTCTATTAAATTTAGGTCTGAAGACTGGCTAGGCAATGCCAGAACCTTGATATGCTTCTTACAGAGCCACTCCTTGGTTATCCTGGCTGTGTGCTTTGGGTCATTGTCATGTTGGAAGACCCAGCCTCGACCCATCTTCAGTGCTCTAACTGAGGAAAGGAGGTTGTTCCCCAAAATCTTGCAATATATGGCCCCAGTCATCCTCTCCTGCAGTCGCCCTGTCCCATGTGCAGAAAAACACCCCCCTAAGCATGATGCTACCACCCCATGCTTCACAGCAGGGATGGTGTTCTTGGGATGGTACTCATCAACCTTCTTCCTCAAAACACGTTTAGTGGAAATATGACCCAAAAGTTGTATTTTGGTCTTATCTGACCACATGACTTTCACCCATGACTCCTCTGTATCATCCAAATGGTATTTGGCAAACTTAAGATGTCCCTGGACATGTGCTGGTTTAAGCAGGGGAACCTTCCGTGCCATGCATGATTTCAAACTCTTAGTGTATTACCAACAGTAACCTTGGAAACGGTGGTCCCAGCTCTTTTCAGGTCATTGACCAGCTCCTCCCGTGTAGTTCTGGGCTGATTTCTCACCTTCCTTAGGATCATTAAGACCCCACGCGGTGAGTTATTGCATGGAGCCCCAGTCCGAAGGAGATTGACAGTCATGTGTAGCTTCTTCCATTTTCTAATGATTGCTCCAACAGTGGACCTTTTTTCACCAAGCTGCTTGGCAATTTCCCCGTAGCCCTTTCCAGCCTTGTGGAGGTGTACAATTTTGTCTCTAGTGTCTTTGGACAGCTCTTTGGTCTTGGCCATGTTAGTAGTTGGATTCTTACTGATTGTATGGGGTGACAGGTGTCTTTATGCAGCTAACGACCTCAAACAGGTGCATCTAATTTAGGATAATAAATGTAGTGGAGGTGGAGATTTTAAAGGCAGACTAACAGGTCTTTGAGGGTCAGAATTCTAGCTGATAGACAGGTGTTCAAATACTTATTTGCAGCTGTATCATACAAATAAATAGTTTAAAAATCATATATTGTGATTTCTGGATTTTTTTTTTTAGATAATGTCTCTAATAGTGGACATGCACCTACGATGACAATTTCAGACCCCTTCATGATTTCTAAGTGGGAGAACTTGCAAAATAGCAGAGTGTGTGCATATATATATATATATATATATATATCACACACACACACTTTTCAATATTAAATTCATATATTCTTTTATACGCAATTTTGTTATATATTTTACTCAATTTCTCTATTCTTTTTTCTATTATTGCCAAACTAAATTTTGTTTAATTGTATTATAATGACATTCAAAAGTGAAAGTATCTTACATTCTTACTTACAGTCGGACACAATGAATTGCACATGTAGCACCAACAGCTTCTTCTTTCGGCTGCTCCCATTAGTGGTCACCACATTCATCTGCACATCACTTTCTATGATCAGTATCACACAGTGACACACTTTAGATCTTCGAGCCCTGATACTGTCTTTTATTGATTGTTTTATAGACTGGAAGATACAGAAGACAATACAAGTCCAGGCAAGATTAGGTAAGATACAAGGACAATACAAGAGAAGACCACTGTAGTTAAGACAACAGAAGAAAGACAAGAGAAGACAATGTATTATCACTCCAACCTCCTACAGTACATGTCTTCCCCTTACTATATCCATAAACCTCCTCCTTGGCCCTATTGTCCTCCTGCCTGGTGACTACCTTCTATCACTTTGTGTCCAAAATTTCTTATCTGCACATCCCCTCGAATAATCTTATTTCTAGTCCTGCCATCACTCGCGATGAAAATCGCATCTTCAACTCCATCCTCCAGCTCTGCCTCCTGTCTTGTTGTCAATGCCACTCTCTCTAAACCGTACAACACCTATAAACGTTCCCTTTCACTCTCACAGATACTCTTCTATCACAAATCACTCCCGCTATCACTCTTCTCCACCCGCTCCACCCTGCCTGCACTCTTTTCTTCACTTCTCTAACACTTTCTATTCAACTCAAAACATGTAGGAACAACACTACAAAACCGTATGAAAAAAATACACTATAGAACCAGAACTGTGAATGCTGTTATTTTAAATCCGGACCCCTGATGTGAGATACGTATCATTAAATAACGTGTCACCGCAAACTAAAATAACTTCAGGACCAAATACCAGATGCAAATTACCTTAACACGTGGAGTAAAGCTGAGATGTTCTAATTACAGGAGTAAAAAAGAAAGATAATTACTGCTGATATGAATTTTGGATTGGTTGTATTTCAATATGGTGTATAGATTGTTTTGGTAGAATGCAGGACAGTGTGTGTGTGTGTGTGTGTGTGTGTGTCCAGCACCCATGAGCAATGTGGTTGCAGAGATTGCACGTCTACTCCCTGTAATGATAAGCTGTCACATTATCAGTATTGTAATAGACCTCAGGGCTGGAAGCAGCACACACTTCGGGCCGCCATCAACTATTTTTACTCTGAGTGACAGAAATAAAGAAATAAACAGCCATATTTGAACACTTTATCCAAATCCACGCCCACGCCACCGCCTTTTAGGGTCTCGGGGACAGAATGTTGAGTCTCTAAATGGCCATGAATAATTAGAAGTACCCACACACACATTCACACACACACACAGAGGAATTGAGGGCAGAAATTTCACTTTAAACACACACTGGATGCAGTCCCTGTGCTGGAGTGCTGAAGCAGATAAAGTGGCAAGTGCTGAACGCATTGAGCAGGTGCATGCTGGGAGCTGAGAGAGGTGAGACAGGGCAAAACAATTTCATTACCACCTGAGAAAGTGCTGGAGAGTGAAATCAGCTCTGCATGTCCACCGAGCCCACAATGCACACCAATAGATTTCTTTTTTCCCCCTCAAACAGACAGCCACAGGTCTATGTTTTATGAAAAGCTTTTTTTTATTGATGTAATCAGTGTATATTGTTAAGTATGAAGTTCTCACTGTGGAATTTAATCTCATTTTAATTCCTATACCGTGCCAACAAAAATAAAGTGATTGATTTTTAAAGAAAAAAAAACATGGATTAGTTCGTCCAGCTTAATCGAAACAACTATTAAATATAAAAACAAACCCAGAAAAAAAAGCATTTAAATGCATATTTGGTCTGCACATCATAGTTTTTGGGTGAAAAATCCTGCACCAGCAACTGCAATCAGCATGAAGCAAAATCAACAGAGCCTGAAAAACCTCGTTCGGAAAAGTTTTCAAAAATAGAATGAAATGTTCAAAATGAATGGTTCTGTCATGAAGCACTCAGCGTCTGACTGAGTTACTACACATGCCAAGAAGAAGTGAGCAAGATTTTTTTTTTCTGGGTAAAAAATAAAAAAAGGAATAAAAAATGGTCTAAGAGCAAAGTGCAAAATCTGAAGCTTTTAATGGTCAAATCAGTGGTCAGACAATGAGCAAGAATGCAAGAAAGGGCACTTTGGAGACTCTCCTGTGCCTCCATTTGCATTTGTTCACTGAAAAGATTACAGGCAGTGAAAGCACTGAACGCTTCAGGTGGGTAATGGTGATGGTGCTACTGGTTCCTACTGGTCCAGGTGAGAATGGCTCTGTAACTCCTCCTGTATGAAAGATGAAAAAAGCTGTGTGTGGAATGGAAGAAATTTCGGAGGATGATGTGTCTTCTGCACAGACGTCTACGGTACTTTTGCAGAAAGGTTCAGTGGCTGGTAGTTTGGTGTCAGTGATCGTTCGGGGTTTCACCACCTTTTGCAGGGCTTTTTTATTCACACTGTAGACCTGCTATACCACGCTGCGAGGGAGTCATGATCATAAGTAAATGTTTGATGTAAAATGGCTCACATAATGTTCTGATGCCTCATCAACTGCTGTGAAGCCAAACATCAACACCGAATGGCAAAATGCTGGGAAATTTGATTTCTTTTAAACTTGATATCATCAATCATGTTTTGCCTCGCTTTGTGCAGGAGCGTGAAAATATCTTTATATGTATAGATATATTTCATCAATAAAATGTATATAAAGCTGTTTATCAAGGACCCAAACCATCGGAAATCAGGCACAGGTCGACATTAAGGCAAACAGTGTAGTTTAGAGAAATTCAAATGAACTAAAAAATAAATAAACTGAAGAAAAAAAAAAGAATAAAGAAGTGATAACACAGTGAAATGGTGAAATATGTGGAATGAAGCTGATTTCTCACCTCAGAACTACACCTGAAAAGAGCTGGGACCACCGTTTCTAAGGTTACTGTTGATAATACACTAAGACGTCATGGTTTGAAATCATGCATGGCACAGAAGGTTTCCCTGCTAAAACCAGCACATGTCCAGGCACGTCTTAAGTTTGCCAATGACCATTTGGATGATCCAGAGGAGTCATGGGAGAAAGTCATGTGGTCAGATGAGACCAAAATAGAACTTTTGGGTCATAATTCCACTAAACGTGTTTGGAGGAAGAAGAATGATGAGTACCATCCCAAGAACACCATCCCTACTGTGAATCATGGGGTGGTAGCATCGTGCTTTGGGGGTGTTTTTCTGCACATGGGACAGGGCGACTGCACTGTATTAAGGAGAGGATGACTGGGGCCATGTATTGCGAGATTTTGGGGAACAACCTCCTTCCCTCTGTTAAAACATTGAAGATGGGTCGAGGCTGGGTCTTCCAACATGACAATGACCCGAAGCACACAGCCAGGATAACCAAGGAGTGCCACTGTAAGAAGCATATCAAGGTTCTGGCGTGGCCTAGCCAGTCTCCAGACCTAAACCCAATAGAGAATCTTTGAAAGGGAGCTCAAACTCCGTGTTTCTCAGCGACAGGCCAGAAACCTGACTGATCTGGAGAAGATCTGTGTGGAGGAGTGGCCAAAATCCCTCCTGCAGTGTGCAAACCTGTTGAAAAACTACAGGAAACGTTTGACATCTGTGATTGCAAACAAAGGCTACTGTACCAAATATTAACATTGACTTTCTCAGGTGTTTAAATACTTATTTGCAGCTGCATCATACAAATAAATAGTTAAAAAAATCATACATTGTGATTTCTGTATTTTTTTTTAGATTATGTCTCTCACAGTGGACATGCACCTACGATGACAATTTCAGACCCATCCATGATTTCTAAGTGGGAGAACTTGCAAAATAGCAGGATGTTAAAATACTTATTTTCCTCACTGTATATATATATATATAAATTGAGACACAGGTGAAAAAAATTTGATCCATCTTGTAATGTCTTATCTTTACTTGTCATTTTTTTATCTGGTCTTTTGTTTCTTGACCTGTCTTACCAAGACTTGCCTGGCCTTGTCTGGTCTTAAATGGTCTTCTACTGGCTTATCTTGTTTTACCTAATCTCTTGCCTTTTTGCCTTTCTTTGGTTGTTTTATCTAGTCTTCTCTTGTATGGTCTTGTCCTACCTAGTTTTATATTTTCAGGTCTATAATAGTCAATAAAAAGTCAACCAGTCAATAAAAGTCAGTATCAGGGTTCGGTGATCAGGGTAAAGTGCATCATTGTGTATTACTGATCAAACGCTTTACACTGCATCATAACAATTTACACAATTAAGTGTGTGATTAGGTATTTCATATAGATTTTATAGAAGGAATTTATAAGTCACTCACACTGCTAAATTAACTCCTCGTATTATAAATAAAATCGCTAAATTATGTGTTATTGAGTCAATTTTCCAAACAATGAAATTGAATAACTGACTGGAGCGCACTCAGACTTTCAGCTCGGGCTGCAATAAAAAACAACAATAAACATTCCTAATGGAGCAATTAGTGGATAATGTAAAAAAAATGAGCTTTTACATGCATAGGTAGAAGTGTGTGTGTGTGTGTGTGTGTGTGTGTGTGTAAATGAAAGAGTGAAATTCAAATTCTGAATTCATGTCCAGAAAGACAGACGGTGATATGTGCGAGGTGTGTGTGTGTGTGTGTGTGTGTGTGTGTGTGTGTGTGTGTGAGATCACTCATCCTCACCGGAGAAGGAAAATGGAGGCTCACTCTCCTGACCATGCTGCAGTGACCTCTATTAACTCCGGCACAGGGGTGAAACCAAAATCCCTGGAGACACACTGTCTCTTTCTACTTTCACTCTCTCTCTCCATCATACACTTCCTTATACACTCTTACTCTCAAACACACACACACACACACACACACACACACACACACACACACACACACACACACACACACACACACTTGCTCTGTAGAATCACGGCTGCTGTACATTTGCTGTTGCTTCTCTAATCAAATATGTCTATCCTCCGTATTAAATAAATAATTTAATAGTAAAAAATTATACAAATGTATTAATGAATCTATAAATAAAAATATTTTAATAATTATGATTACATACATTAAATTGTTGGTTGCAGTTGCTTAACATAAAAGATCAAAGTAAAGATTAAAGTAAAAATAACAATAAGAAGTATAAATATACATATTCAGGTATATGATAAGAAAAATTGAAATGTGTATAATAATTATTATCGCACTGAGAGTATTTCACATAATTGCCCAAGATCAGGCGCTAATGTAGTGAGGTGAGGACACCTGGGGTGCAGTCAGTGTTCACATTCATCCCAAAGGTGTTCAGAAGGGATGAGGTCAGAGATTTACAGCAGGAGATCTTTCACCAAAACCCATATAAACCACACTGTCATGCTGAAACAGGTTTGTGTTTCCAAATTTAAATTAACGCAATATTTTATTATACTGCATCCAAAGACGTCTGATACAATTGTGTGCCTCCAGATTTGTGGTAACAGTTTGGAGTAGAACCTCATGTAGCAGGTAGGGTCAGGTCGCAATATCTTTGCAATTATCTATCTATCTATCTATCTATCTATCTATCTATCTATCTATCTATCTATCTATCTATCTATCTATCTATCCATCCATCCATCCACCCATAGGGAAGTAGCAGCTCACTGGTTAAGATGTTGGACTTCTGATCTAAAGGTTGGGATCTGATCTGCCACAGTGGGGCCCCTAAACAAGGCCCTTAACCCTTATCTGCTCAGCTGCATAAAAAAAAAAAAAATATGCAAAAGTATTCGCTTTTTGTAAATTTGTGGTTGACAGATCCAGTCCTATAATCCCAACATTGTCATAAATAAATAAATACATAAATAAATAAATAAATAAATATAAAAATAAATAAATAAATAATAGTTTTTATTCTATGGCATTTGGGAGACGTTGTTATCCAGAGACACTTCTTTCTTTCTTTCCTTTTCTTTAAAGGCTTTGGAAACGCCCATGCGTGACCACGCTCTGAACCACATGTGAAATCTGACCAATAGGCGTTTAAACGTGACGTCTTCGGCGTACAACGTTTCGTAAACCAGGAAGCTACAAATGGCTGCGAGATGGAAAGGACGCTAGCTTCTGCACGAGAAAAGGTAAGCGCCGCAGGGATGCAGGGAGTTTGGCACAAACACGCAGCATCTTGTTCCCTTAGGGAACTAGGGTTATGGTCATAACCTAGAGACGTTCCCCTTCGGGAACTTGAGCTGCGGCGAAACGCTTTGGGCACGAGTGTCCAATCACGGCACACTAACCAGACCCTGCCTAGAGAGTGAGGGCCTCGCCACCTGCCCGTAGGACAGAGGGGCCCGGGGTGGCTCTGAGGTCAAGGTCGTAAAACCTGACAAAGGTCAGCGGGGTGGACCAACCCGCAGCGTTACAGATATCCTGGAGTGACACTCCAGTGGACAAGGCTGTGGAGGACTTGTATGCCGACACAATCGCATCCACTACCCAACTGCTCAATGACTGCTTATTGGCCGGGAAACCTTTTCTGTTAGGGCCGTAGCAGACAAGCAGAAACGTTGGGTCTTTCCAAATATCTAAGACTCGAAAGGCACACCGCGAAACCTTGATAGTGCGATTAGGATTTCCCCTGTGAGAAAACCCTTTGCCCCGTAGCCACCACTGGAGGGGCCTCATGTGGAGAAGGCCGAGCGGGATTATGCTGGACGCTGCCGCCATGAGACCCAGCAGCCTGTGGAACTGCTTCACAGTGAGTGGCTGGCCTTCCCTCACCATACTGACTGCGGTGAGGATGACTTTGACCCTAGCAGGACACAACCGTGCCCGCATCCTGGCCAAGTCCCACACCACGCCCAAAAAAGTGGTCCTCTGCAACGGAGAGAGCACACTTCTTCTGGCGTTCAGTCGAAACCCAAGCACCTTCATGCAGGTGAGGATGACATCTTGATGCCGAACCACCTGGTGCTCAGAATGAGCCAGTATCAACCAGTCAGTCATCGATGTAGTTCAAAATGCTGATGCCCTGGAGCCGCAGTGGGGTCAATGCTGCGTCGACACATTTCGTGAAGGTGCGGGGTGAGAGTGTTAGGCCGAATGGGAGGACCCGATATTGGTAAGCTTCGCCCCTGAAAGCAAACCTAAGGAACCTTCTGTGTGCAGTAAGGATGGAAACATGAATGTACCCGTCCTTTAGCTCTACCGTGACGAACCAGTCCTCGGACCCGAACGGCCAGAGCAGCTCAGACGCTGTTGACACCACCTGAGAGACGGCGGGTCTCCCCCATCCATACCAAGACTCTAAACGGATATGATGGGAGACACCCGCCGGAGAGGGGCCGAGCTCTGAAGCACATTCAGCTTGGCTACAGCTCGTGTCACGACCTCGAGGAGCCCCTTGTACAGCACCGAGTGCGAGGAGTCCACGGGCTCGCTAGCATCCATAATGTCTCCCTCCTCTAAGAGACGTGTAAAAGCCATTGCATGTACAAAGCCATCGGGCCTGCATCACCGAGAGAGCAGGAGCTTGATCCAGCAGAAGAGGCTTGCCATATTGGGTCTTGCCTCGGCAAGAGTGGGACCGGAGCGGTGAGGAAAAGAGCTCTTCTCGAACGCCTATTGGTCAGATTTCACATGTGAAATAATATGTCAATATATCAATTACTCTCTCTCTCTCTCTCTCTCTCTCTCTCTCTCTCTCTCTCTCTCTCTCTTTCTCTTTCTCTTTCTCTTTCTCTTGGTCAGTGTATCTCTTTTTCTATGTCTCTGTATGTCTGTGTTATCTGTGTGTTTTCTTCTTTCTCTCTCTCTCTCTCTCTTTTTTTCTTTCTTAGTGAGTAATTTCTGAGTCGTCTAAATGTCCTGCACTTGTTTCTCATTAGTCAGTGGACCTTTTTTTTCTTTATTCACAGCTATATGCAGGATTGAATCCTCCTCGTTTGCGTGAAATGAAAAATGAATTGACATCAGTGTAAATATCGCGTACCTGACCATGCGTACATATTCATCCGTGCTTTTAGCTCACGTTTAATCACTATTTGCTCTCCGTCACAGCCTCCTAAGCCGAGTCCTTGGACTCCAACGTGGTGCAGTATAGCTGGAGCTCTAACCTCGCCCGTGACTGTGAATTTATGAAACGCGAGTCATCTCATCTTTAGCTCGACACAACACGGCCTCTCTGGTGAACTCTGTCAGAGCGACAAGTCTTCGGCCGACTTGTTTTACAGGCACGCCGCCGTTCCTATCACTCAGCTGGAGAGGGGTTTTTAGCCTGTGATGAATTAAGTGTACCTAATAACATGAATACAAATGAGCAAGTCTCCTTAGAGCAAGAATAATTACATATTATTCGATGATTTCTATGATTTTTCATTTTACGAACAAAGTATTGGCACCTGACTTTTTTTCTAGATATATGTGGTGCAGCAATGTGAAACTAGACTTTTAAAAAGCAGCACACAGGTATATATATATATATATATATACACACATTTTTTTATGATTTTATTTATTATTTGTAATGTTTTTAAATAAAGATCACTGTTCGACTGCGGAAAAAGTGCTTTTTTTTGTTTTGTTTTTCTCACACATAAAAGACATTGTCCCTCACAGTTGCTATGGTAACATGGATTATTTTATCTCTTTTAACAAATCAATAACTAATTACACCATCATACCAGCATTACCGAAGAACATGTATAGTTGCTATAGTAACAGCATATAGAAATTTACTTGTATAGTAAAATATAATTTAAAACCAATAATTAAATACATCATCATTTAACGAGAAAGAATAAAACTTAATTGTTGATATGGTGACTTTTTCATTCAGGAAAACTTTACAAAAAGGAGTCTCCAGTGTCAGCATTCTGAGAAAAAACAGAGGTTTGTGAGATAACGTCTGTTTATACAGAGCCTGTCGTGAAGTGGAGAAACACAGAGACTTGTATGATTTTTGAGGAACATGCACTAGATGTTTTCAAACTTCTGACACTGTATTACATGGTATTCATTGCACAATAATGGTGCTGTCATTCCTGGTGCTCGGCTTCGTGTAACCACATGTCTGATGTGTGAAATCCATCACGACAACTTAGACTTCCTGTCTGATCCCTGGCCTGTCATTTAATGTCTCCATATGTCAGTGTTTTCTTTTACTGGACTTGAGATTAGAGGAGACTTGATCACACAGCAGAGGAGATTAAAAGAGAACTAGAGAGTGTGCTGAAAATGATTAAAAGAGACAGAGATTGGGAGAAGAAAGAGAAGAGGAGAGAGAAGGTTAAGTGATCAGGTGGTCATATACACCATGGGCTCTTCGTACATCACACTAGAAACACTGCTCATTGTATATGTGTGTGTGGTAGTGAATACGATCATTCGGGAGCGCTTGTTATTTCAGAGCTGCTGGCTGAGAAACTACTTGCTGGCAAACAAAGGTGGAAAACTGGACGGTTGGGCTTTCTGGAGAATCCCGACTGGTCGGAGACGAACGCTTTGGGCCTGGCAGGAGAATGATGGCATATGGAGGAGAATGAAAGCTGGAGGATTCTTCGAGAAAAAAAAGGGATGAGTGTACGAGAGTAAAAAAGGGCTCATTATCTGTGGTGGTCAGTTTCACTGTGAGAAGTGCTGAGAGTGAATGTTACACCCAGCCCGGGGTCCACCTGCAGCTCTGAATAGCTGTATAACTTTCTGTAGTCAATGTGATGTAAAAAGGTTTGGTACATTACTAAAAGGTCAAAGCTTCAACGTAATGGCAACGGGTTTGCATCATGTCTGAAATTTGCAAATGTCTGAAGTGGCTAAAATACCTAATTCTGCAGGAATGTATTATATGGACAATGTACGCCACTAAAAAAAGTAAAGTAAAGTTAAAAAATGCATTAGAAAGAGTTGTGTACAGAGTTTAAGACATAAGTTAGTTATTATGATCTCTATGTGGACAAAATTATATCGGTAGGAGATATATGCTGAGGATGGAATCACCAGGAAGGAGGAAAAGAGAAAGACCAAGGAGGAGGTTTATGGATGTAGTGAGGAAAGACATGCAGGTAGTTGGTTTGAAAGAGACAGATGTAGAGGACAGGGGGGTATGGAGACCGATGATCCGCTGTGGCGCCCCCTAATGAGAGCAGCAGAAAGAAGAAGAAGGAGTTACATGTATTCAGATTCGGGTTATAAAGAATGATAGGTTGATGTCCTGGAAGCCCAATTCAGGACATTTGCTTTTCAAACTTTTATTGATTTAAAAATGAACAGTTAAATTGTTTCAACCCTCAGAAAAAAAAAATCTAGCAGTCTTATTTGAAACGTTTGAAGTCTTTGAGGAACTTATCTCAGTTTGTTTCAAGATGTCAGGTGGGAATGTGTACTTCTGGCATGAGAACAGGGTAGCTTAGTTAATGCCCCGGACTATGCCACACCAAGGGGCCACTTTTGAGCCCCTAAGTAAGGCTCTTGATCCCAAAGCTGCACAGCCGTGTGAATGAGATTGAATGGCATATCAAGTCAAGAGAGTCAAGAAGTTTTTTATGTGTTAATTAAAGTTTAGTTTGGAAGCCGGGGGGAAACAATACCCCTCTCTCTCTTTATAGATAGATAGATAGAGAGAGAGAGAGAGAGAGAGAGAGAGAGAGAGAGAGAGAGAGAGATACACTGACCAGGTTTGACATTATAACATTATGACTGGTGAAGTGAAGAACACTGATTATCTCTTCATCATGGCACCTGTTATTGGGTGGATTTATTTATACGGCAGCAAATGAACACTTTACCCTCAAAGTTGACGTGTTAGAAGCAGGAGAATGGGCCTGCGTAAGGATTTGATGCTGTATGCATTTTTCCAACTTTTTTACATTAGAAATTCTCTACTTTTAATACATTTTTGGAAAAACATTTGACATCTGATTCTGTATTTATTACTTTACTTTGGATTGTTGTGAACCTACGAATGATACTTTGACAAATCGTGAGAAAAAAATGTAAAGTAAGTTAGCATACGTTTATGTCAGAAAGCTGTTACTTTGTGTTTGTTATGTAACCCAGTGAGAAGTTCTGCTTGGTTCAAACCCCTCTGGAGTTTACTGTACGTCCCTAATGCATCATTATATCGGTGACCATTTTTAGACAGCTGAGTGAGAGTTTAACCTTCGCTCCTTCTCCAGCATGAAGAACTTGTTTTGGGAAACGGAAAGGATTTTTTTTTTTCCAGAAACTTTGCAGTCACGACCATTGCGACTGATTCTCCCACAGTGCAACAGAAAACATGCCAAATAATAACACAGTTAGCACCAGGCACAGCTCTGGTTTGGTAAACACTGTCCCTGCAGGTTTGTCACACATTCTTGTAGTGTAGATGGTGTTTAATGGCCGGGCTGGAGCAGAGAGAGCCCAGTGGGTCGCCTCTCAGCACCGGCTCACTGACATTTAAGAAAGGTTGAGATAATTAGTGGCATGAAAGCCGACAAATCAGACAAATTTAACCCAGATGTTTTGGAAAGGCTAAGTGAGAAATGCCAGCTTCTAATTAAGTGCTTTTGCTGAGTGAAGACGAAACATTTCGGGCTGGATTGAAGTGTGGAGTTAAAAAGCTTCTTAATGATGTCCCGTTTGACCCTTCACCCCTAATCTCACTTAAAAATTACCCCCTGTGATCAATAATAAAAGATATAAACGCAGTTTCTAAAGGAGATGAGAAACATTTCATGGAAGTTAATGTCATTTAAATAATAATAATCATTATAATAATGATGATGATGATGATGATGATTATTATTATTATTGTTAGAAATGGCATATTTTTAGGGATTTTTTTCCCTCTAGTTTTCACTGCCTTGGAGATGCAATTCCTTTGAAGATTAAACCTTGTACTTTGAGCCTTGCATGTAGCATCCCCTATCACGTGTTACTGAGTCACATATTTGTCGTGTAGCGTATCACGCTAAAGAACACACATCACAAGACCCAGTGATCTGCACATATTTCATGATTAATGATGGCAATCAAAGTAAAGCAGACTTCAAACAGTTCTGTACAAAAGTAAAAAAAAAAGATTTTAAGTGAAGGAAGTGCATTAGCCTACTATAAGTTTATATCTGAGGCCAAAGCGATTCCCATCTCAATGCATAACCAATGCTTTCAATATGCTGCAGATTATTATTTTTTTTGGTTCAGACAAACGTTAAAGTGCCTTCTCATAAACACCTGGCCATTTCTGAATGCTCAACCACTGCTTTACTAATTCTTCCATCCTTTATCAATACTTTACTCATCTCTCCGATCGTCTACCACTGCTCCACTGATCCCTCCATCCTCTACCACTACTCCCCTGATCCCTTCATCCTCTACCACTACTCCCCTGATACCTTTATCCTCTACCACTACTCCCCTGATACCTCCATCCTTAACCACTGCTCCGCTGATCTTTTTGATCCTCACCCACTGCACCCTAAACCCTCCATCCTCTACCACTATTCACCTAACCCTTGCATCCTCAACCACTGCTCCCCTGATCCCTCTATCTTCTACCACTGCTCAACTGATACCTCCATCCTCTACCACCTCTTGATCTTTCTGATCCTCACCCACTGCACCCTAAGCCCTCCATTCTCTACCACTATTTACCTAACCCCACTATCCTCAGCCACTGCTCCCCTGATCCCTCTATCTTCTACCACTGCTCAACTGATACCTCCATCCTCTACCACCTCTTGATCTTTCTGATCCTCACCCACTGCACCCTAAGCCCTCCATTCTCTACCACCACTCACCTAACCCCACTATCCTCAGCCACTGCTCCCCTGATCCCTCTATCTTCTACCATTGCTCCCCTGATCCCTCCATCCTCTACCTCTGCCCCCCTGATTCCTCCATTTCTAAACACTGCTACCCTGATCTTTCTGATCCTCACCCACTGCACCCTAAACCCTCCATCCTCTACTACTACTCACCTAACCCTTGCATCCTCAACCACTGCTCCCCTGATCCCTCTATCTTCTACCACTGCTTCACTGATCCCTCCATACTCAACCACCCCTTGATCTTTCTAAACCTCACCCACTGCACCCTAAGCCCTCCATCCTCTACCACTACTCACCTATCACTATGCCCCTGACCCAACCAACTCTTTTCACTGCTCCCCAGATAACTTCATCATCTACCACTGCTTCGCTGATCCCTCCATCTTCTTTTACTGCTTCCCTGATTCCTTCATCCTCTACCTCTGCTACCCCAATCCCTCCATCCTCTACCACTGCTTTCCTGATCTCTGCACCCTCTACCTCTACCCCCATGAAGTGTCAGGTAGTGATCGAGGATAGAGCGATTATGGGGGCAGAGGTAGAGGGTGGCGCTGAGGTACTGAAACAAATTTCCACTTGACGTCCGAACAGCTGAGTCTTTAAGAGTTTTGAATGATCAAATCTGACCAACCTTTTTCTTCCAACAAAGTTTTAGACTGATGGATTTCTTAGTGTGTGTCCTAATGAAGCAGCATTGGAAATCGTCTATCGATGGACAGGGGTGTTTGCCAAATGCCATAAATGTAAAAATGACAGTGTTCCTTGATAAAAAAAAATAATAATAATTTCACTTAAGATCAGCAATGACAAGCACAAAAATATTAAGACTCTAATAAACGCCTTATATTAAACCCATCCACATTAAATGTCGTACAGTTATATTAAGGAAAGTTACTGTTCTGTTTATTTTCTTCTGCAGGGATGATGAAATAACAAATATTTACTTTCGCACAAATATATATGGAAAAAAAAAAAAAAAAACAAGAAAACAATCCTTGATTTCTCTAGTGGGCCTTGACTTCCATTTCCCAAACGTCTGGTCCTAGTGGACGCATTAGTGAAACCCAGTGGCTCTGCTGTCTAATTATGACCGCTAATACACCAGGCTGCGATGCTACTGTGCTACCGGGACTCAGCGTTGATTCACATGGCAGAGTTCTGCAACAAAACAGTGTTTTATTTATGAACAGCTTTACTGATGTAGTGCAAGAAATACAGAGCAGACATTGGAGGCTAGTTTGGAATAGTTTTTGGTCACTTATTAAGACAAACTGTTTTTGCAACATAAATATATAATAAAATACACAGTAGGAAATTAATCAAAAGTGTCATTAAGCAAAGTTAAAGTTACTATAGCAACACACTAAGGAGTGTTTATTCCTTCCTATACTAAATGTACTGCAGCATGTAGACAATTTTCATCAAAAAAATAATAACATATGTTTATCTATTTTTACACTATATAGACAAAACCATTAGGACATCTAATTTTTTCAGCCTTATGCGTTTCTTTGCCAAACTGTTAGCACAAACTTGGAGGCACACAAATATATCAGACGTCTCTGGCTCTAATAGCAGGAACTTTTCTCCCATCACTTGAACAACAACATGTTGCAGCATGGCAATGCTCCTGTGCACAAAGCCAGATCCATGAAGATCTGCTTAACATGGGAGAATCGGAGTGGAAGATCTCCTGTTTTAGAGCTTTGACTCTATTAGACACATTTGGGATAAATGTGAAAGCTAAAAGCACCCCAGATCTTCTCCTCACCTCACCTACATCAGTACCTGACACAGTGGGGAGTGGAGGTTATTATGACAGCAAATGTGAACTAAACAAGGTGGAATTCATACAAGTAAACAGTAGCGGGTTAATGTGACAACTCAGTGTTTGTTGGATTTGAACTCATGACCTTCTGTTCAGAAGTCCAATGTCTTAACAACTGATCTTCCCATATACAATTATTATGCTTAGCAAACTTTTATATATATTGTGTATAAACATAAGTTTTGTAAATTATCTTTACTGAAGTATTTCCAGCTGAGAAAACTGTAACTTCACTACATTTCAAAGTCAAATATCCTTCTTTTACTACATTTTGTAAAATTCCTTTTTATTTATGAGGATAAAAACGTAACACGCAGCGAGTCACCAATCAGGATCGAGTTCACGCTCTGTTTTACACGTGTTCTGATCGGCGCTTGGTGCATCTACTGATCACCAACATACAGGTCAGCGTCAGTTCAACATGAGTTCTAAATTTTTCAATCATTTATTCCTCTCTAAATGATTGAAAAATTTAGAACTCACCACAACACACGTGACCTCATTTACACGTTTATTTGAAGTCGTTGTAAAGAAGGTTTTGGGTTCATGATCATTGTAAAAGAAATCAATCAGTGTTTAAGTCATTAATATCATTCTATTAATAGATCAGTGTGCTGAGAGTCACATTCGAGTCTTTACACATAAACTGAGTTTATAAATGTAAGATTCTTGTGCTAAAAAAATGATAATAGTAACAATATAGTTCTAATAAATCAGTACTTTGGATTCTTAAGTATTTTTGAAGGCACGTGAAAGTTTAAAGAAACACTTTACTTTTACTGGATTCACATTTTACTGAGTTTATCTCTATTTTAACTGAACTACATGGTTTGTGTTCTTCATCCAACACGGGTTTTCCAGCAGAAGTTCAGTTCCTCAGTTTACAGACTATAAAATCATGATTATATTCGAGAATAAGAAGGAAAGAGTTTTATATAAATATAAATATATATATATATACATGTCTCTCTCTCTCTCTCTCTCTCTCTCTCTCTCTCTCTCTCTCTCTCTCTCTCTCTCTCTCTCTCT
>MU551567.1:4961135-4996299 GCA_024362625.1 Silurus asotus | reverse complement strand
TATATATATATATATATATATATATATATATATATATACACACACTCATGCACTATACTGGCTAATATGTAAGAACATTTGTCTTGGCTATGGAAATGTTCTAATGCATTTTGGATGCTAAAAGAGGGCAAGATGTCGTATCCGACAGCAGCGGTGCCTCCAGGCTCGCAGCCTGGATCTGAATATCCGGCTTTATGAAGATTTATGAAGGTTGCTGTAGTTATATTAAACTTCAAATCCAGCGACAGGAGCCCTGTGGAATAAGCCAATACCTCGGTGAGCGTTTTTTTTATTTATTTATCTTTTTTTTTTACAGGCTGTTTGTATCTCTATGTCCTCTGGGAAGACGACGGGAAACGAGTAATAATATAAAAAAAAAATCCACCCAAGTTGTTCATTAATGGCGGCCTGGTGTGTGAGTCTGAGTGACACGGCGATGTTAAGGCTCGGTCAGGGGCTGATGTGAGGGTGAATTTAATAAGAACTTCCTTCACCTACAATATTCAGAAAGTTTCTGCTTGGGAAATTTCATTTCCAGGATGTTTTGCCCCCCACGTATTTTTTTTTTCTTTTTGTTATGTATTTATATTTCCGGAACCATTTTGCAGGAGCAAATGCTGACATGTGGGAGGAAAATGCTCGATTTCCCAGCTCTGACTGTGAAGACGGTGAACTGACATTAATTTACACACTTTGATTTCCACCCAAGCTGCCTTCATTATTCATATTTATTTATTTTGTACTATGTTTACTGATCCGTCTTCTTTTTTTTTTGCACTCATGGATTTATGTCTTAACCTCCAGCTCTTATTTGTGATATATTACATTCATTACAATTACTAATGGAGTGTTGGAGAGGAGACCCGACGCATTTGTAGTCGCTGCGTATAGCGTCGTTGTCATTCCGTGGATTATGGAGCAGATTTGAACGTGTGCAGAAGGTTCACGAGGCTAATTGTGTTCCTCCTTTCCCTTTTTTTTTTTCCCAACACACCGTGCTCTTACACTTCTAAGTTCTGACAGCATGTTATTATCACCCTGCTAAGCCTAAAAAAAAAACCTTTGCGTTTCTGTGAGTGTGTGTGTGTGTGTGTGTGTGTCAGTTAGTCACTGATTCTTTACCTTCTCTTTACAGAACGTGTAGGGGAATAATTAAAAGGAAATATACGTGAGAAAAAAAGAAGGAAAAAAATCTTATGTGTAACTCAGTGGTGATCTGAAGTCACAGGAATGAAGGTAATGGAATCTCGACAGCGAATCGTAAAGTGAAATGCATTCCAATACCTTTTCTTTGTGCAGGAGTTCTATATTCATATAAACCTTTCATGTCTAACAACTTCATTTTTTATTGTAAAGCTTTTTCTGCATCCTTGACGTAGAAACTCCGAACTTCTCCAGGCTTTTATTTTACACGCTTTTTGGCCGAGCGGATGCCATTATCATGTGGTAACACGGGGCCCATCGTGCATTTATTAGTATTTATTACACTGCCGGGTGAGATGTTATTGCCTCGGCGGCGTTGTCCTGAACAGGCTAAATGGAGGTCAGCACTCCAAATAAATCTGCATGCGTGACTGAGCGAATCGGTTATGGTCAAACCAAAGGAATGATTCTTTTTTTTCTCTAAAGCAAAAACCTGTGTCTGTTTCCTGGTTGAGTCAAATCTCCATTTCACTTTACTGCTGCTGCTGATCATCAGGTCGCTCTTTCTGTGTCAGATACACAATATTTTATAATCCAATTAATAAATGTATTTCTAAATTTTTTTTTATGGGAGAAAAGAAGAAGAAAAGAGAATTTACAACCTTCGGCAGCCAGCTTTTAAATGTTAAGTGGAAGCTTCTCAAATCCATCACACTCTAAAGGATGATGGTGATGATTGTGATGAGTTAAATATGATGATGATGATGATGATGATGATGATGATGATGTTGATGATGTTGGTGGGGGTGATGATGGAGTCTGATTATAACGATGGTGGTGATAGTGATAATGAGGATATGTGGTGGTTATGATGCTGATGAGTTTGAATATAATGATCATGATGATGGTGATGTGATGATGATGATGAATTTGAATATGATAAACATGATAATGGTGATGATGATGATGATGATGATGATGGTGATAATTATGGTGATGATGAATTTGAATATTATAATCATGATGATGATGATGATGAGTTTGAATATGATAAACATGATAATGGTGATGATGATGATGATGATGATGATAATGATGATGATGATGGATTTGAATATGATAAACATGATAATGGTGATGATGATCATGATGATGATGATGATGGTGATAATTATGGTGATGATGAATTTGAATATTATAATCATGATGATGATGATGATGATGATGATGATGATGAGTTTGAATATGATAAACATGATAATGGTGATGATAATGAATTTGAATATGATTACAATGGTAATGGTGATGATGATGAGGATGATGATGATGGTGATAATTATGGTGATGATATATTTGAATATGATAACCATGCTGGTTATGATGGTGATGATGGTGATGATGATGATGATGATGGTGGTAGTAGTAATGATGATGATGATGATGATGAAGTGATCATAAATATGATTATGGTGACGATTAAATAATAAATAAGATGATAATGATATGTGGTAATGATGATGATGATGATGGTAATGATTTAATATGATGATGATGATGATGATGATTATGATATGTTGTGGTAATGATAATGATGATGATGTTGAGCTTGAATCTGATGTTCCTAAAGATGGTGGTGATGCTGAACATGATTATAGTGATGATGACCATGATGGTCATGATCATGTTGGTGGTGATGATGATCATGATGATGTTGTTGTTGATGATGTTGATCTTCCCTAGACAATCTTCCTGGCTAGAGTGTCTGTGGAATCTTTAGTTTTTGTATTTCAGCTTACATTATAATTTTTCCTTCTTTGAGTTTTTCTTAAAGATTTGTTAATTTTGCAGAATGAGATTCAAAAGTCCAAATCAGTAAATAAATGTTATATTTCTATCCCAAACTGACTCCTGGTTGTGAATTCTGGCTTTGCAATGTGGTGCTGTTTGTTTTTTTGCCTTTTCCTTGGTTTGTTTTACAGAAACACATCAGTGTTTGTCACCCAACAAAAGGCGTCACATCAGCCACTGCACCAAACCATATTCTTGTTATTCCACTTGTTGCAGGTCATTGCAGAACTCAAATTCCTATCAGACACTGCAGAATTTATACATTGCCACTCTGACAAACACACACTCACACACACACACACACACACACACACACACACACACACACACTGCCACTCTGACTCTCTCTGATTAAGCACAGGTGTGCCCAATTACACACATACATGCAGTCATGTATACACACACTATTTATAGAACCTTTATTCAGGAAATTAAACCCAATCAGATGTGTTCACTGTTCTTGAACTATTGCCAGCTACATTGTGATCCAGTCAGTTTGCTTTTGACCAGGTTTTGAATTCCCCTTTAGATTTTTCTGCCCTGGTCAGGGGCGGAGCCATTGAATAGTCTGCAACCTTAGCGACCAAAAAAGCTACCTTGGTCCCTGTCCCACCAAATATGATTTTCCTGGAGCTGCAAAACCTATAACTAAATGTCACTTTGATATTTTATGCAGATAGTTGACTAGTTGCACCACTAGGAGGCACTAGTTAGATTTTTATTGTGTTTGGATGTTAGCAAATTATACCTTTGTTGAGTACGACTGGCAATGGAAGAACATTGTGGAATAGATGCTCTGATATTTGAATGAATGATACTTTCATATATATTTGACCTTTCTGCACTTTATCTGCTAAGTTGCCATTAAGAAAAAAACTTTTTATTTTTTGTAGATTTATAAGTTACTTTACGCGAGCAGGGGTCTGGACCTCAATATCAGCTAGTCGCAGGTCAAGGTGCAGGAAGTAGCCAGTAATTGACTAATCAACCAAACTTTATTTTCACATCAGTTGATGCAAGTATCAAAAGACGGTATCGAAAAGCTTCGAGGTTTGCAACACTCCAGCAGAGGCTGGATCACAGGAAGCACTAACCTTAATAAGTCAATGTGCCAAAAGACGTCGTCCTGTGTTTCTCTTACCACATCTGCAAAGGGATATTTGGCACACAACAATGCCTTCTGTCACCAAGCTCTCCTCAACCCTCAGTTTCTTCTGCACCCACCCTACTCCCCAGATCTGGCTTCTGCGGACTTTGCCTCCTTCTTGAAGATAAGATTAAAGCTCAAAAGTCACCCTTTTGACACCATTGCGGAGATCCGGCATACATCTCAGAAGGGAATTGACACGCTTTCGAAAAGAAGATTTCCAAGACACATTTCAGAAGTGGCAGGAATGCTGGGAGCGCTGTATTTCCGTCAGAGGTGATAGTGTGTTAACGTAGATAAATAAAGTACCTTCTTTAAAACCGAGCTAGTCTTGTAACTTTTTGATACCATAAATTATTTTAAGGTTGGATGAGTGCTGTGTTTTTTTGCATAATGATGTTTTCTGTGTCCCCAGAAAACAGCAGCATAAACTGCTGGCCCCTGACTAGCCACCGCTAACAAAACTCAGTGGCTACGCTACTTTTATTACATTTTTTATAAAAAAATCACTTTTAGCCTGCATTTGCATCTGTTCATCATTCTTTACATGACAAGCTTTCCATAACCTCATAGCACTCAGTGCTCTTCTTGTCTGTCAAATATCAGATATATGTATCATTAGTCGTATCATAGCATTTTGAGTTTCTGATTCACGTGTCCACTTGGATTTACCTACTGTCCACACTCTCATCGCTTTTAAACTCAAATTCCAATTTTTATGTCACACAAGCATTTATACAGTGTACGACGTAGTGAATGTAGTGAAATCCTTCTAATGAGTGTAAAACATTTAAACATGTAAATAGAAAAAGAATATAAAAAAAATAAAATTAAAAGTAAAGTATAAAAGTAAAAAAAGTAAAAAGTGTGAAAATAAGCTTAAAAAATAGGTTACAATATAATATAAAAAATATTAAAAATATTTTACAAAAGTAAGTACACCCCGAGATATCAGCAACCATTTTATTATTTGTTCTAAAGGAACAATACTATATACAGTGGAACCCGGTTATGTTGAGGGAGAAGGGGTGTGCAAAAAAGCGTCAAGATAACCGAAATGTTTTCATGTACATGATGTGCGCTAATAAATGAGAATGTACGCACACGTGTTTTTGGAGATTTTTTTACACAACAGCGTTGCCGAAATTTGTTTGATGAAGGCATGCTATAAAAATGTACATACATGTTTGTTAACAACAAAAGGCATAAGTGCACCAACTAACAACAGAGATGTACCAGGATACTTTCGCAAGTTTTTCTGCGGATGCACGGTGCCATCTCACTACCGTATTTTCGCGTATATGAGACGCACCCTGGGTGAGGGGTATGTAAAACTTTCTGTAAGACGCGTCTTATATACGCGAAAATACCACAGTGAGATGGTGACGTGGTAAAAGCCAGCGATTGGTCATGCGAATCGAGATAACCAACGTTATATGGCAAATTTGCCCCCCCCCCCCGAAATTTTAGGGTTTGTTGACATAAAAGAATCGACATACCCGATTAAAAAATAACAACACACAATTATTATTGTGTAAATAACTGGCAACCAAAGTGAGTACGTGAACATGTCAAAGCTGTTTCCAAAGTGTGAATAGTGTGTGAACACTATTGATATCCAGCACTGTCTTAATCCTCATGGGCATGAAATTCACCAGAGCTGCACAGGTTGTTCATACCCCCCCCCCCCCGAAATGTTAGGGTTTGTCGACATAAAAGAATCGACATAACTGATTAAAAAATAACAACACACAATCATTATTGTGTAAATAACTGGCAACCAAAGTGAGTACGTGAACATGTCAAAGCTGTTTCCAAAGTGTGAATAGTGCGTGAACACTATTGATATCCAGCACTGTCTTAATCCTCATGGGCATGAAATTCACCAGAGCTGCACAGGTTGTTGCTGGGATCCTCTTCCACTCCTCCATAATGACCTCACAGAGCTGCTGGATGTGAGACACATTGTGCTTCTCCACCTTCTGCTTAAGAATCCCCAAAGGTGGAGGGTTCAGGTCTGGCCACACCATCACCTTCACCTTCCTCAGAAAGGCAGCTGTCATCTTAATGGTTTGTTTGGGGTCGTTATTATGTTGGAAATCTGCCATCCATGTTTCCCTCAATGACCTGCAGCTCTCCAGTACCAGCAGCACTCATGCAGCCCCAGACCATGATTCTCCCACCACCATGCTTGACTGTAGACAAACTGACTTGTTGCAGTGTGTGGAGTACGGTCTGAGCACTGACAAGTGGACCTTTTCCAACATCTAAACCAGTGCTGCAGCACTCACGTCTTTTTTTTTTTAAACAGCTTCTGCACCTAATGCACAGACTTCTTTGATGGACCCTTGTGAGGTCTGTTCTAAATGGAACCCGTCTTGGAAAACCTCTGTATGACCCTGACCACCGTACTGTAACTCAGTTTCAGGGTGTTTCTGATCTTCTTACAGCCTCAGCATCTTTGTGGGGAGCAACGATTCTGATTCTCAAATCCTCAGAGATTTTTTTCCATGAGGTCCATGTAGAACATTCAGTGGTCAGTATGAGAGAATTGGACTCAGAACACCAAATTTGAACTGCTCTATTACAAGTTGGACACATTTGGTCGGGTTCTGTCAAGCATGAACATGATGAATACGACGCGTGACTTTCCCTGGATACACGACATATATATATATATAGAGAGAGAGAGAGACAGAGAGACAGAGAGAGAGACAGAGAGACAGAGAGACAGAGAGACAGAGAGAGAGAGAGAGACAGAGAGAGAGAGAGAGTGAGAGACAGAGAGACAGAGAGAGAGAGAGAGAGAGAGTGAGTATGAATTCGACAGAAGGGATGTATGTATATATGACAAATATATAGATTTTGCAATTCCCATGCTTTCCATGACACGATAGAGTTTTACTTCATTTCTTTGCTTTCTTTTTAAATGCTTTAGAGCACTTCTTGCGAAGCCCGTTGGGAAGTCTCACACACTCTTTCACACACACTTTCACAACTAATTCTTCACCTAGTTGCATTCCTGACGACTCCTAATTGCTCTCGGACTAATTTCACAAGGCAGATTTCTAAGTTTTGTCTTTTTTTTCCTTTTTTTTTTTTTTTAAAGCACACGCTTCTCTTACCTCCCTGCTCTCTAAACTTCTCTAAAACTCCACTCCATTCCTCAAGAGTCTGCTTATTGGTTATTTCCAAAATGCCCAACAGATATTTTTGACCAAACAAACAATGCTGTCATGGGTCTATAGTTCACTGCATTTTGTCAGGGAAATGACACTAAATTTCCCTTGGTGAAAAGGAAGTACGTTTTGCCCAAACAAATTTGCATTTAAATATTCATTACATGACAAAATAAATTGCAATTGTAAAGTTTTTTTCCCCAATGCAATAGTTTGGACGTTTTCCCGGCACTAGACTTAATATACAATATAACAGTGTATACAGCGTCTGCTTTGAACAAGTGTTGAAAAAAACACTTCTATTTAAGATGTTTCCTGTTTAGAGACGTAAATGAGTGTTGAGGGAACGTCTGAAACTGACAGGAGAGATAAATCAAGAAGCACAATTTCCATCTTTTCCTATTATACATTTGCCCCAGAAATATATTTCCTTAAATTCGTTTAAATGAAGAATAAGTAGCATTAATACATTTGTCATTACACATTTAAGCCCTTATAAAGGTGTTTAAATAGTATTTTACTTGTACCCTTATATGTATATTACAGTGCAGTGAAATTCTTTCTTCACATATTTCAGCAATGTTGACTAAGCTGTGGGTCAGTGCACAGGGTCAGCCATGATACAGCGTCTCTCTAGAGCACAGATGGTTTAGGGCCTTGCTCAAGGGCCCAACAGTGGCAGCTTGTCCATACTTTGGCCCCTGAACTTCTGATCAATAACTTAGAGCCTTACCTGCTAAATCTCTAAAGTCAAGTCAAGTCAAGCGCTTTTCACAACAGACATTGTCTCAAAGCAGCTTTACACAAATCAACAGTGAAGGTGAATGGTGTGTATTTGTCCCTGATGAGCAGCCGTGGCGACTGTGGCAAGGAAAAACTCCCTTAGATATTATTGGGAAGAAACCTTGAGAGGAACCAGACTCAAAAGGGAAACCCATCCTCATTTGTGTTACATCAAGAGTTTGATCATAAATCTTTCAACAATACAGAACACTGGAGAGTGAGAACTAACATGAAGTGCCACTGTCTTATTCAAAATGACTTATAATTCTCATTATACAAATGAACAGATGATCAACAGCCCAAAACAGAGCTGGGACTTGAACTTACAAACTTCCAATTACAAGTCCAATATCTTCACCTCTGAGCTACCCCTTCCCTAAACTGCAATTTCATGAACGTGTACAAGCAAAGTAAATAAATAACAACTTTCACTGATTGATTGATTATTCGGTTGCATAATCAGTTATGTTAAAGTCTGACTCCAATAAATAAAATCTAACTCAGGAGCTCGAAACGTCCTATGCAGAAACCCAATCCAGACTGTTTTTACTGCTAATTGGAGATCCCTGGATTCTGATTGGTCAGAAAGTGTTAATTACTTTTCTGTACCAGCAGCTCTGACACCAGTGCAGCAGCAAACCACAGGTTTATATTAATTAACGTTTTGTTGCTATAGTAACAGCTATCAGGCTGCAGAGACGGCTGGAATAAAGCAAAAATGCTTTTTTTTTAAAAACCTGGTAGACAAATCTCGAAATGAGTCAGGATTATAAAGAAAAACATACAGAAACCAGAAGAAAAATATACAGAAATCAGAATAAATAATATAGATTTGGGAACTGTGTAGACACAATAAACACAGATTGACATTTAGAAGTCCTTTGAAGTTGAGTTGAGTGTGTATAATGTGTGTATACTGTATGGAGGAGTGTGTGAGGGGTGAAGGAGTCTCCAGTGTCAGCAATCTTTAACAGTTGTAATAGTTCTCGCTGTTCATGTCAACCTGATTATTACCTTCAATGATGTTTCGGTCACGAAGGGACTTAAACACATCCACCTTCCCCACCTCACCTACTCTCACTAGAAATCACAATATCATCTGCAAACATCTTCATAGTCCATGAAACTCCTGTAGGACCTCATCCATCAACCATATAGTACAGCTGTTATTCTGTATGTTATTTAAATCTTTACTTTATCACACGTTTTATCAATGATTCACTTTGTTTAAAAAAAACCAACAATAAATAAAATAATAACAAAAATAATAAATTCTTTAACTTTTTCCTCCTGAATGATGGATTGTTTTCATACAGCTGGACCTTCATTTGTCTTGACGTGAGGCTTCGCAATTATAAAAACAAATGCCAAACATTAATTCACTTCGAATTCAGAATAAATGCACCATATAAATTATCCTTTTCTTCTTTCTTTACTTTTTTAGTGTGGACTTTTTTAGTTCTCTTTAAAGTAAAGTTGTTGTTGTGGGGTTTTTTTTATAGTTCAGAGGTTCTTAGACTTTTTGCATCCAGGGACTCGTTTATCTTGCGAAATAAATCACACAGACCCCCTGAGCACAGATTTGCTCATTAATTTGCTTATTAAAATACCATTTATACACTGTGTGTTTTTAAACTTTACACCAAAAAATAACTTATTTGTTGTCTGCATTTTTGTTTATTGAAGTTATTGCACCACTCGAATGTTGGATGTAAAAAAAATGTAAACAATTTTTTCATAACTATTTTATAGCATAATTGATTTATTTGTGCACATGATTAATTTTTAAAAAAGTATATATATTTTTTATTCATTTAAAAGATATGTTTATGATTTATTGTACACAGTGGTTTTTTCTGGGGGTTTTTTTTTTACATTTTGTTGTATATACAATTTTTGAGGTTTATTTTCACATACAATGTTTTTACGGATTTGTTTTAATTTCACATCATGTTTTTATAAGATTTTGGGCTTTTATTTAAACATAATTAGCTTTTTTCCATCTACAGATGATAATTATGTATTACTATTTTAAGGATTATTTTGCATATAAATTATAATATATTGATTATGAATTTTATTTTGTGAAAACAGTATTTTACTATTTTATTAAATAATAAATATTATAAATTCTATTTATTAAGAGATATTTTACATTGTTTTATTTGATGTTTAAAAATCATAGGGGTTTTTGCAGCCATTTATTATTAATTTTGTGTACTTTTTTTTTAGATTACATTTTAACCTGTTAAACATAATCGATTTGTTTTATTATGATTTATACAGAATCTGTGCTGATTAATAAACTATGTGATTTTTTTTGTTTGCTTTAAATCTAAAACAAGTTAAATCATGTGATCAGTCAAATAGCCTATTAACACAAAGAACTTAAAAATGAAAAGGTGGTGGCTTAGTTCAGCTCCAAGCCAAGCCAAGCTGCAACTCTTGGGCCCCTCAGCAAGGCCCTTTACCGCATAGCTGGAAGCATGAGGAACAAGAGAGGCAGGAAGTCCGGGTGGTCTATGGTTGTAACTGGTAAATCGGACCACGAGTGAAAGGGAATAGGAACCCAATAAGGAGGACAGGTAAATGGAGAACAGGTGTAGGTGATTAGTAGGAGGATAACAGGTGTAGGTGATTAGTAGGAGAAGGACATGTGTAGGTGATTAGTAGGAGGAGGACAGGTGAAGGTGATTAGTAGGGGGAGGACATGTGTAGGTGATTAGTAGGGGGAGGACATGTGTAGGTGATAAGTAGGAGGAGAACATGTGTAGGTGATTAGTAGGAGGAGGACATGTGTAGGTGATTAGTAGGAGAAGGACAGGTGTAGGTTATTAGTAGGAGGAGGAAAGGTGTAGGTGATTAGTAGGAGGATAACAGGTGTAGGTGATTAGTAGGAGGAGGACATGTGTAGGTGATTAGTAGGAGGAGGACAGGTGTAGGTGATTAGTAGGAGGAGGACAGGTGTAGGTGATTAGTAGGAGGAGGAGGACAGGTGTAGGTGATTAGTTGGAGGAGGACAGGTGTAGGTGATTAGTAGGAGGAGGACATGTGTAGGTGATTAGTATGAGGAGGACATGTGTAGGTGATTAGTAGGAGGAGGACATGTGTAGGTGATTAGTAGGAGGAGGACATGTGTAGGTGATTAGTGGAATGTGCTTCTTTTTGAACATCCCAATCCACTTTTAGTCTCCATTTCCTGTTATAAAAAGCTCCACTTTTCTGGAAAGATGTTTCACTAGATAGAGATTTGTGTGAGGTTTATTTATTCCCAAGTGTTTGCGAAGGCAGGTACTGATGTAAGAGAGAAGGTGAGGAGGCCTGAGGTGCAGTCAGCATGAAAAATTAATTCCAAAGGTGATCAATAGGGTTAATGCTCTAGAGCAGGAGATCTTCCACTCCAACTTAAAGCATCTTCTTTGTGCACAGGGGCATTGACATGCTGGAACAGGTTTGGGTTTTGTAGTTTGAGTGAAAACATTTCTCCAGTTCTCTCTTCCAGGTGTCCCAATACTTTTTGTCCATATAGTGTATATGTAGCAAGAAAACTGCTATAAAAACTTTGGCTGTAAGTGATATTTTTCCCCTGGAGTTCTGGAAGTGTCTCTGATTCTCTCCCATGTGGAGTTTGTTCAGTGTGAATCTCCAACACACCCCTTTAGCTCAGCTAGCGGCTGCCAAAAACCCAGAGCCTCGTCCCTATTGTCACATCCAGCGAGAGACCCAAACAGAAACAAAGAGAGAGAGAGTAAGAGAGAAAGAGAAAAAGAGAGAGAGAGAGTCATTTATTGAAGTCTCCCCTGTACCTCATTAGGCTTGTAGCTGTCCTAGAGGAGCATCCAGCACTGACAGGAAAAAATAAAGAGTGGTTTAAAGGCTGTGGGAAAAAGAAGAAGAGGAGGATAGAGAGAGATCCAGGATGGGTAAAAGAAGGAAAGGGAGAAAGAGGAAGAGAAGCCAATCTTTCCTTCTCATTATTTGCAATTCACTTCCAGCCTCTGCATTTGTTTTTGTTTTTTTTGTTTTTTTTATCCTAATTAAAGAAGAGTCAAAGCGGACTGGAAAGCAGCTGGCAATAAGATGCAAAGGATATGATTTTTTTTATTATGACTACCCATGAAAGAAAAAAGAGAAAAAAATAGAGTGAGGAGACGAAAAAATAGACGAGTCCGCCCTCTCGCTCGGCACGTTATTTTTGTGAGGTGCGTCTCTCATGCCTTTCCATCCTGGACCCATTATCGGAATATTACAATAACGCTAGAAACTAAAATTTAACAAGAAATAAATAAATAATTTTTTTTTCCTCGACTCGAGGCCGAGTGAGTGTCAGACCGGAGGGTAAATTACCTGCATCCTCTCTCTCTCTCTCTCTCTCTCTTTCTCTCTCTCTCTCGCTCTCTCTCTCTCTCTCTCGTGTTAAGTGCTGCATTAGCAGCGTTTTTCTCCTGATCCATCACAAGAACACTAAGAGCTCGTCCAGCTTTTGACCTGAAATTGACCAAGTGTACAGCAGGACCGTCTCCTGCATCACGTGACTCACGTGTCCCTGATAATTCTTTTATAACGTCTTTTAGAGACAGTCGAGTGAACACAAAGAATGTACTGCCTTTTATCCGTTTTTAATGCTTACTCTCTCTCTCTCTTTCTCTCTCTCTCTCTTACTCTCTCTCTCTCTCTCTCCCTCTCACTCTCTTTCTATCATTTTCTCTTCCTGACTTTATACGTCTGTCTCGTTTTGCTCTCTTTTTTTCTGTCTGTCTCGCTGCCTATTTTTTTGTCTGCTCCTTTCTTCGTCTGTCTATCTGTCTCTCTTTATATAAGTCATCTTTCTTTCTTTTTGTTAGTCTCTCTTTTTTACCAGACTTCATGTCTGTCTGTTTATCTGTTTGTCTCATTTTTCTGTCTCTCCCTGTCTTTCATAAAAAAAAGACAAAGAGCCAGCCTGTTATTCTTTTTGTCTTTTTTGTGTCTCTTTTAACCAATCTATCTGTGTCTCTATCTGTCTGTTTTTTTTCTCTCCTTTTTATGTCTATAGTTCAACCCGTCCCTCTGCCTCTCTCTTTGTCTGCCTCTCTATCTCTTTGTCTCTTTTTTTTCCCTGACTTTCAATCTGTTTTATGTTTGTCTGTCTGTCTGTTTGTCTTTCTTTCTGTTCATCTCTCTGCATTAATCTTTGTCTGCATCACTCTCTGTCTGTCTCTCTTTTACTTTGTCTTTTTGTCTCTGTTTGTCTTTCTTTCTTTCAGCACCTCTTTCTTCCTCTGCCTCTCTCTTTTTGCCTCTCAGCCTCTCTTTTTACTAGTCTGTCTGTCTCAATCTTTCTCTGTTTTTCCCCCCATCTATCTCTGTCTGTCTTTTTTACATCTATTTGTCTGCCTGGCTTTCTCTCTTTTTTTCTACTTCACAGTCACTTTCTTTCTGTCTGTCTGTCTCTCTGCATCTCTCTATGTCTGCCTCACTCTTTGTCTGTCTCTCTGTCTGTCTGTCTCAGTCTGTCTTTGTTTTTCACCTGTCTTTTTATGTCTATTTTTATTTATTCATGTCTATCTTAATGCCATTTTTTTGTCTGCTTTTTCTTTCTCTTTCTCTCTTTCTGTCTGTTTCTCTGCCTGTGTTTTCCCATCTCTAACTCTTTCTATTTTTTTATTTGTCTTTCTCTGTTTGTTTTTAATGTCTGTGCCCCTTTTATTTGTCTATCGGTCTGTCTCTGTTTTGCTCTGACTCTTAATGTCTGTCTATTTTTTGTTCTGTCTGTCTGTCTATCTGTCTGTCTGTCTGTCTGTCTGTCTGTCTCTCAGTCTGTCTATCCTTTTGGGTCCCGAGTTCAAGTGAAGGTAAATGTAATATTTTTACATCCAAATACACTGTAAAAAAGTGTGTGCCTCCGACTTTGTGGTAACAGTTTTGGGAGGAAATACATATTGCTGTATAGAGCTTATACATAAAATGTCCTTTTTGTGCTAAAATAGACACTTGCATGATAAGTCTTGTATAGTTTAGAGACAAAGTTGATCAAATTACAGATGTGCACAAGTTTAAATCTGATGAATCGGGTCACGAGCGTTACGACCAGGTCTTTGTTAAAAAAATTAAAAAGACCTCTGAACCTTCCATTTTTTTGTGTTTTTTTTACACTTATTCTCCTGATGAGTGTATTCGTTAACCTCGCTGTGCCTCTGACTGCAGCTCTGCCAATCAGAACAATTCAGCCAAATCCCATTATTATGGATGTAATCACTCTTTATTGGCCTGGATTTAATTTCATCCCAATAAAGAGCTATTCAGGTACAGAGCCACATCCAAACGCAACTTTTTTCTCTTTTTTATCATTAATATCAAGGACGTCTGAATCACCGTGGCCCTGACAATCGAGACATTTGTTAGGATCATTGATGACACGCTGTAATCCAGGGCTCTTTGTTTCAAACAACAGGCCTCCTCTCGGCTTTATGGAAAGACAAAAATGACAAAATGAGGGTTGACTGAAAGCAGCCAGCTCCGGTGAAATGAGTTTTGGGAGAACGTTTTCAGACAAATTGAAGAGCTGGATATGGTTAAAAGGAGCGGAGAATAGACCTGTGCCCTGTTTAACCTTATTTCTAAAATATATTAGCGTATGTAAAGTGTATTGGCCCTCAGGAAATTGAAGCGTACTGTTTAAACCTCCAGTTCCAGTAAAGATTTTATATAAACTCAATTCGAATAAAGTTGGGATGTGGTGTAAAATGTAAATAAAAAGAATGTGACAACTTGCAAAACTCATACCTTCATATTCCATCCAGAACAAATCAATAAAACATATTAGATGTTTTGAATGAGAATCTATGTACTATTTTTAGTTTTTTAAAAAAAGGTCATTTAGAATTTGATAGCTGTGAAAACATTGGGACAGGGTAAAAGTTGGGACAGCTGTGTAGCATCATGTCTTCTGTCCATATACATCTGGGAATGGAGGTGGTAGCTCAGTGGTTAAGGCATTGGGCTTTGAATCAGAAGATCACAGGTTTAAATCCCACCACCACCAAGCTGCCACTGCTGGGCCCTTGAGCAAAGCCCTAAAAACCCTCCCCTGCTCAGTTGTAAGTCGCTCTGGATAAGGGCGTCTGCCAAATGCCGCAAATGTAACTGAAGAAATCAGTTGCTTTTGGGGAAGGAATGTTGTCCCATTTGTGTCTGATGCAGGATTTTAGCAGCTTAACAGTTCAGGGTGTCCTTTATCGTGTTTTTCAATTCATAATGCTCTAAATATTTTCAAATCCTGAAAGGTCTAGACTGCAGGAAGGGCAGTTCAGAGCAATTCAATGCTAACTTTCTACTACAAATGTTTTCCAAATGGAAGCATCTGTTGTTCCAATACCTGCATATAGCATTCAGTACTAATGAAGATTTTTTTTCAAATGTTCAAGCTGCCCTTTTTGAACTAAGCACTGATAACAAGCCAGATGGTCCCTCTCCTCTTTAGTCTGGAGGACGTGGTGTCTCCAAAAAGAAATATCAATTTTGATTTGTCTGACCACAGAACAGTTTTCCACTTTGCCACAGTACATTTTAATTGAGCTTGGGCTCAATTTGGCATTTCTGGATCATGCTCATGCATGCCTTGTACTTCTACTTGGCATGATAGAGATTTAACCTGCATTTATGGATGATGTGGCAAACTGTGTTCACAGAAAATTATTTCTGGAGGTGTTAATGAATCCATGCTGTGATTTCTATTAACGAATCATGACTGTTTTAAATGCAGTGCCGCCTGGGGGCCAGAAGATCACAAGCATCGAATACTGATTTTTACCCTTGTCCTTTGTGCACAGACATTTCTCCAGATTCTTTGAAGCTTGTGATGAAATGATGAAATGATTTACTGTAAATGATGAGATTTTCAACTGTTATGCATTTTTATTGAGAGGAACATTATTCTGAAATTGTTACACTGTTTGTAGACACAGTCTTTCACAGATTGGTGAAGTTCTGCCCATCTTTACTTCTGAGAGACTGTGCCTCTCTTTGATATACTTGTGGCAGCGGGGGCGTGGCCGAATGCCGTTGTGTGAATGGAGAGCGAAGCAGGAGGAGACAAGCGGTAAGAATCACAAACCTGTTGAAAATGTATCTAATCAGTGTTTTCGTTGCTGTGATTGAAAAAAGCAAAAGGAGTAAGAGAAGGGCTTAGAGAAAGAAAGAGAGATTGTGTGTTTGTGTGTGTGTGTGTGTGTGCGAAAGTGAAAGTAACCAATAAAAAATCTGGTTGTGTCAAAACTGGTCGCTGCCCCACTGGTCATCCTTCACCTAAACCGCTCGCTCTCCTACACTGGTGCCGAAGGAAACAGGGTACGCTGCCATGGAGTCTTCGCTGTTGGGTGAGCTGGTGAAGGCGCTCATCCATCTCCAGTAGTCCCAACACTAGGCCCTCCTTTAGGGGCATGCCAAGCAGGAACTACCAATTCTTACCCATACTTTGCAGGTATTAAAGATAATCTGTACCATGTGACACAGGACACGCAAACCATCAAGGACCACACACACACACACACACAATTGTGTAAATCATCTGTACAACCCGGACTCAACACACACTCGTACTTACTTCACGCATCCATGTCTTCGGCACAACTTATATTACATCACTTCATTACCATAAACTGTTTACATCACGTTTTTGCACATCTTTTTTTGGATTGCTGCTATTGCTCATTTTGTTTGCATTTTTTGTTACTTATGAACTTCACTCACCGCAGTGTGCAATATACAACAGGTTTAGTTGTGGCGCTATTTTGTATTTTGTGTATTTCTCTTACACTGTCTTGTGATGTCTTGCACTGTCCTGTATTGTCTTGTGTTGTCTTTGCACTGTTTGCAACAGGTTGCACATGATGCACTTTATGTGGCGAGGACACTAGTCCTTAACCCTGTGTTTTCTGTGATTGTTTTTGTATGTAGCACCAGGGTTCAGGATGAACATTGTTTAATTTCACGTGTAATGCGTCAGATACATATAGTTAAAATAAAAATAAAAGTTTCTTGACTTGACCTGAAACAACCCAGTTGTTGGTCCGCCTGTAGCTACTGTTTCATGCGGCTGACCATAACCTGATGGCAAGAGACTTGAGGCATTAGAAAACCTGGCCTGGCATTCATGGGGATGTGCGTAGATGGTGTGCGGCATATCGCAAATGTCAGGTGGTTAACCCACTGGCCATCCAGAAACCTTTGCATCCGTTACCCTTAATCAAGGTCCCCTTTGAGAGAATTGGAATGGACCTCATCGGACCATTAGAGTGGACTGCAGGTGGGCATAGCTTTGTGTTAGTTTTGGTAAACTATTTAACAGATATGTACTAGCACGATAAAGTCCGCTTATTACTACCCACGCCAAGCTTTAAACAACTCGCGAATTGGGAAGGACCCTTTGAGGTTCCACGGCAGGTTGAAGATGTTGACTATGAGGTTAGGTGGACCGATGAGATGATGCACTCCAGGTGTACCACCTCAACCTCCTAAAATAATGGAGGGAGGCGGTGCCTGTGTCTCTAGCGATAGTGAGACTGGAGGTAAGGCCAAATTCCGCATAAAACTATTTAACCTTGGTGCCCTGTAGACCCTTGGTACACCACTGCCTACTTGGATGACATAATCATCTCTAGTAATGAGTGGCAGAGGCATTTGCAAAACTTTAGAGAAATCTTGAGAACCCTGAGGCAGGCAAATCCAAAGAAGTGTGCAATTGGGTGGGTATAAAATAATGTTTTCTGGGTTTTCACTTGAGTCATGTGCCCAAATCCAAAAAGGAGGTAAAACTGTGGCTGGCTTTTTTCAGGGTTTTTTCTTTAATATTTGGATGTCACCAGCCTGCTTACTGATCTCACTAAAAAGGGAGCTGGGGGCCATGTCGTCCCAGGTGCTGAAAGGGAAGTAGTACCTGGTGCTGTACATCAGCCATGAGTTGTTGGTATGGGAAAGCCAGTACAGCACCATAGAAAAGGAGTGCCTGAACATCAAGTGGGCGGTCCTCACCCTCCGATTCCATCTGTTGGGACAGGCCTTAACTCTTTGTTCAACCACGCCCCGCTCCAGTGGCTCCATCACATGAAAGATACCGCAACACTGATCAAATAAGCGATACAAATGTAAATAGTTAAAAATTGAAATCATGCAAGTATATACATGAATAATTAGTTCATATGAACTTTATATGAAATGTATGCATTTCCCATTGATCACAATAGATTTTTCTACTAAAGACCAACACATTATTTGTTTCCATTTACTGACAAACTGTCATGCAACACAACAAATGGACACGATTATAGACAAAATCCACAGAAATGTGTGAGAAATGTGAACAGAGATCTGGAACTGATCAAATATAAATAAGGTATGTTATTGTCAAAAAGGGATTGAGCAAATAATTTACATTTAATGTGTTATCCAGAGTCTTACTTATAATAATGGTGGCCTTATCCAGAGTCCCTTACAATTATTTCATTTGAGAAGTTGAGGATTCATTGCTTTGCTCAAAGGCCCAGCAATGGGAGCATGGAGGTTTTGGGATTTGAACTTAAACTCTCACTAAGCTACCACTTCCCATATAATAGTCAAGGTGCATTGCTTATCACACACATTCACATTTCAGGATATTTGGTAGATGCCCTTATCCAGATCAACTTACAATTATTTTATTTATTCAACTGAGAGAAAAATGTTAAGGACCTTGCTCACTTGCCCAGCAGCTCAGTGGTGCTGGGGTTTGAACTCAATTCTCACTGTGCTACCGCCCTCATAAAATAGATAAGTTGCAGTGCTCATCACTCCCTTTCACATTGCTGGCATTTGGCTGATGCTTTTATTTGGACTGACTTAAAATTGTTAAATTTTTACTAATGAGAAGGGAAAGGTTAAGGGCCTTGTTCAAGGGCCCTGTAGTAGCAGCATGAAGATGCTGGGATTTGAGCTAAAATGCTCACAAATCCAGGTTAATGCAAGTGAATTATGGGGTGCCACAAGGTTCAGTTCTGGGATCCCTGCTTTTCACAATATACATGCTTCCCTTAGGAAATATTATTAGAAGGCATGGAATTAGCTTCCACTGTTATGCTGATGATACCCAGCTATACATCTCAACAAAACCAGGCATTACAGCTCAATTGGCTGGATGACCCAAAACTTTTTACTAATACTTTCTACTAAAGATGGAGATTTTGCTCATCGGCCCAAAAATCAGTACATAGAAGCTCCAGCATTTCAACCTGCATTTAGATGGATGTTTTATAACTACTAGTTCAACAGTAAAAGACCTGGGAGTTATTTCAAACACCAACTTGTCCAAAAAGTTCAAAATAATATCAACCATATTACAAAAACAGCTTCTTTCACCATATTGCTAGGCTAAGAAACATGTTGTCTATATCTGATGCAGAGAAGCTCATCCATGCGCTTTTATTGTATTGTTTATTGTAATGCATTACTGAGTGGATGTCCTGCATCATTGATAAACAAGCTACAGTTTTTCCAGAATGCAGCAGCCAGAGATCAGAGTCGAGGAAATATGACCATATAACCCCAATCTTATCGTCCCTACACTGGCTACCTGTTAAGTTTCGAATCAACTACAAAACTACTGCTACTTACTTACAAAACACTAAATGGTTTATCTCCATGTATCTCTCCAGTCTTCTAACACGCTACAATCTGTCATGCTCCCTGAAATCTCAAAACTCCGGACTTATAGTAGTTCCTAGAATAGCAAAGTCCACTATAGGTGGTAGAACATTCTCACATTTAGGTCCAGAACATCTTGTCACATGCATATTATCAACTTGTGCTGTTAATATCATGAACAGCAGCTACGCTAATTCCTCTCCACTGCTTCTCTTTCTTTACCCATCCCGGGGCATCCTAAGGTTGCTCCACCTCCAGTAAAATCCCACCTTATGAAGATTGTGGAACTTAAAAAAAATAGATACCGCAAACATCCCCACTTCATGTGGAGTTTGGACACTGGACCTCCTTGAGTGTTTAAAGGCTTTAGCATGGAGAAGCTGGTGTTGGATCTGTGATGATCGCAAAGTTGCTCGGTAGCTGCTGGTTTCATAATCTCAATTGACTGTATAAGACTGTAGAATGGACATTAATCATAATCACACACTCCAGTGCTCATGTTAGTTCTTTCTCTACAATTAAGATATGGAATGTTAAGGGCCTTGCTCAGGGGCCCAGCAGATTAAGCTTGTAGGTGCACAAAAATCCAATCCATAGTCCAACACCTTAACCACTGAGATACCACTTTCCACTTGTAACATTATAGTAGGTGTGAATATGTTTAAATAATTATGGAAGCCTGTGCTCAGCCTGAAACTGGCTGAATGGAGTGCTGAAGAATGAGGAGAACCTGGCCCATGGTGGCCATGTTAGCTGGTTCGGTCTTTTGCTAGATAATAGAGTTGTACTAAATAATTCTGAAGACTCCTTCCATACACTATATATCAACATCTCCTTATAGAAAATGTCTTCATATTAAAGAGTGTATATGTCCTTTAGGGCTCACGGTTTCCATAGAAACGTTATGATATTAGAGCGATTGCATGAATTTAAACCTGCGACGGAACAAACTTCCAATCCGTCACTCAGTCTTAGAACTCAACAACTCCGCTGTCGGAAATACACTAAATATATTTGTTAACAAACGGCGCAACAGAGCACCTGCGCAGCAAATAATGATGCAAAGCAGACAAAGGCAATAATGCCGAAGTTTTAAGAGTGTAACCGCGGGTAGTTTGTGAGACATTAATGAATTCAGCGAATGTGACAGCAAGGTGTAGCGCAACGAAGACAGCTCCTGACAGCGCACTAATAATAATGAATATCATAACGTGCGATGTGTGTGGGTTTTTAAAATAAAGAAAGAAAGAAAAAAGAAACAATCCAAACAAAACACAACACGGCCACCGAGTTTGAAAACCGGTGAGTAATGGCATTAACGATTTGGAGTGATAAGTGGTCCGTCATCATTACAGACCCCGTTGCTCGGTGTTAAGAATCAGGTCGAGGTTGAGCACACGTGACGCACTGATTGATTCGTGCAGGACCGAAAACATGAAGCAGAAAAATCGGAGACGTCCGTCATCTGCCTTGAGTTAAGTCCAAATTGCATTTTGCTGGCATTTAAACTTTGAGATGTTTATTAGTTCTCGAACTTTTTTATTTATAGGATGGTCTTCAATTTCTTTCGATCCAATATATACACTAGATAGACAAAAGTATTGAAACACCTCTGTCTTTTCCAGCCAGTTACGCTTCCAAAAACAAAACATTCATAAAATGCCTTTGGATGTGGAAGCATTACATCTACTCTTCAATTGAAGTAGGACACCCAAATCTGTTCCAGCATGCTCCATGAATTGGAACTAGTGTTGGGTCTGTTATGAACGAATCATTTATTTTGAGTCTTTATTGTGACTCAGAAGAACGAATCATCTCTTAAAGAGATTCGTTCATTTTCTACCGGACATGCTTGAAGCAAAGAATTGCAGAATCCCTGTAGGTCATGTGCAGAAGGCAGAATTGAGTAGCTCATCTCAAACATCCTCTGGTCCGAGTCGTTCGTTCTTTAGTCACGTCACTCCTTTAGAAGCGACACAATACAATAGATTCGTTTTTGTTTTTGTCCAAATCTTTTGTTACAACAATTATGGGAGTCACGTGACAAGACTATTGACTATATAAAACTATTGACACAGACGAGAAGATATGAGATCCAAAGCTACTCATTCTGTTCATCATAATTATTAGAATTATTAATTAAAACAATATATTATTGATAATATTTATAATTATCATAAATATTATTAGAACTATAGCCAAAGTTGGTGTATGTAGACGTGTTGGAGGACTAAAATGGTCCGATCTTTCCATCAGTAACTGGAATGCTTTTATATTGCTATAAAATATTTTATTTAAATTATTATTTATTATATATTATTGATATTATTAGGATTTTTTTGTTTCAAAAATAGTTACAAAAGCACTTTTTTTCTTTTTTTGAAGAGTTAAAGCTTTTAAATCATTCTTTATTTGGTCAAAAATAATGATCTGGATCCAAAAATGTTCCTCAACAAATTTTTCACATAGTTCCCCAGCACTTTTTACTGCTATATTGTGTCTTCTAGTTCTAACTTTCTTTTCATCTTCTCAACTTATTATTTATTTAAAAAAAACACCATAATGTTTTGTTTTTTCTTTTAGTTCTGACACTGATAGTGAGATCTATCCACATACTTTTATTTGATCTTTTTATTTTCCAAAGAAAATGTTCATCCTGTTCCAAAAATGCTCCTCAAGAGTTCCTCAGGTAATGTTTATTATTATATTATTTATTCTAGTTTTCCAGAGACAGACAACAAAAGATCATTTAAACCCTTCTGAATGGGAAATGTTATGTTATAAAGTCCTACACAACCATAGAACCCTTCCAGCTTCCACAGAAGGACAAACAAAGAATGTTTGGTTTGCACGTGTGAGCCTGTAAAGAATAAGGTGTAACCATGGACTCCTTAAAAAGTTATTTACATTTTCTTGGAGGCTTTTCTTAAATAGTTATGGGTTCTAACTTCCAGAACGTATTCCTCTGTATCTTCTAAATCTTCTATTAATAATAAAAAATAAAAACCCTACCATAATGTTTTCACCTTTTGTTCTGACAGTGAAAGTGAGATCTATTCACATACTTTTCATTTGATCTTCCATTGAAAATGTTCTTCGTGTTCCAAAAATGTTCTTCAAGGATTCTTTGGTTCGTTAGTTGCTATAAAAGAAACTATTTTCTAGTCATCTGTTATATGATTCCTCTGAGTTCCCAGAGAAGGACGAATAAAGAACTCTTAAATGTTTTAGACTCATTATATAAAATCAGCATTATATAATTTGTGAAGTGCTTGATTACTTCTTCTGAACAGGAGTCCAACATTTTCACGTGTCCTCTTCATTTTTTGCATATGCAGCTTAAACGCTTTACAGCAGAGCTTAATAGAAGCCATCATACAGTAGGAAATGGCCTACACGCTTAATTAAATCCTACACTGTGCTCTCAAATGTGAAAAAAGTACCTTATATTAGACCATTTCCTTTCATACTGACCAATCATTCCTTCTAAATCCCATAATCCTGCCTCACTAGACATTTTTATTCCATCGCTTCTCTATTCCTATCTATTTAAAATGATGAAGCCTGGCTGCAAATCCTTACTGTATTATATTGTAATGTATAATGCATGACACCGTTTGGAAAATTCAACAACATCCAAACATCTGATTCTCTATTCATGTCGGATTCTGTCAGCAAATTCGAAAAAAAGATTTATTCCTTGTTTTTTTGGTTTTTTTTGTTCAGCATCTCAAAGACAAGCATCCGTAATCGCAATCTTATCACCTCGCTAAAAAAAAGTTCTCCGAAGTGCCACCGAAGGTTCTCAACTGAGTTTCTCTCTTTTAAATCTATTCAGGAAATTGCTGAGAGGAACTTTTTACAGAGCTGTTCCTAATCCGATAGGAAGAGGGCGGGGCCACGAATGACAAAGCGTTTTCGGAATAAATATTGACAGTGATTGGCTGTTGGAAAATCACATGCGCATAAATTCACGAATGGAAAATCCGGACGCGGGTTGTCATAAAAACGAATTATGAAAATGGCGATGGGAAGCGATTACGGATCGAACGAAACAATCAGCAAACTGTCAGCGGCGTGACATCTTAACGAATAATAATTTGCATTTTAATTTAGGCTTAATTAACAAATTGATTTACAAAGTGTAACGTAGTACATAGACGACTCTTAATAAATCGCTCAAATATCAGTTATGTATTCAATCAATTGAATTGCTAATTGTATTCAGGAGGGTCTTCATGGATGTTTTTTTTTTTTGCAATTCTGCAGAATTGAAGTGTAAACATCAATGCTACTGATTTACAAAAATACAGTATATGGACAAAAGTTTGTGGACATCTCACCAGAAGATTGGTACATGCTATCTCCACTTTTCTGGGAAGATATTTTACTTTAATTTGGAGTGTGTTTGTAGAGATTTGTGGAAATTCCTTCAGCCACAAGGGTGTTAGTAAGGTGAAGTACTAATGTAGTTGAGATGGTGGGGAGACCTGAAGTGCAGTCAGCGTTCATATTTAACTCAAAAGTGTTCAATAGTGTTGAGGACAGGGCTGTATAGCAGGAGCTCCTCCATGCTAACTCATGTAAAACAGATCTTCATGGCTTTGTGCACAGGGACATTGTTGGGCGGTGGCTGTGGTTGTAGATTAGTGGTTAAAGCATTGTACTTTGAATTTAAAAGTCATGAGTTTAAATCCCAGCAACACCAAACTGCCACTACTGGGCCTCTAAATGTTTTTTTTTTTATTATAATAAATTTTTTATTATCATTATTTTTGTATTATTATTATTATTATTATTATTATTATTATTATTATTATTATTATTGTTGTTTTTTTATTGTTTTGCTTGGAAATTGTTTTGAAAAGAATCTTTTAAAGGCGCTATAGGAAATAAAGATCATTATAAAGTATAAATATTTTGATTCCTCATCATCCAAATAGTTTTTTTTTTTTATTTCCAAGTTCATGCTGCTTCAGAAAATGAAAGAGGTCCACATTTGAGCGCATTCAGATTTGTGGATGATCCCAGAAACCATGCTGCTGTTCTATGAAAGTGCTTCTTCACATCAGTGGTGCTGTGTGTCCACATTTGCTGTGAAGTCACAAGTAAAAAAAAAAAAAAAAAAAAAAGTTCTGAATTCCGGCAGCAGCTTCACGGAGCATGAAACGAGTAGTTTGAAATCTGTTCGCTCCTTTTTGATTCCTCTGGTTTACCTGTCAGGAACTCCAAACGCCAGCCAGAAGGCAGCTAGGAGTTGCAGGTGCAGTTAGAAACCCTTATTTCTGACTTGTATGACAACTTTCCTCTGTATTATTCTGGTCTCAAGTGCTGAGCGGTAATCGACAAATAGCACTCTGACACAGGTGTTTTTACTGTCAAAGTGTTCTTGGCAGCCAGACTGTGTCATTTAAAGGGCGCTTAGTCGGTCAGACACACTGCAGTGGGTCCACAGAGTGTGTTCTCATGCTAGTTCTGTCTGTCATCGCTGCTGTTTTTTTTTTTTTTTCACTCTAACGCTTTATGGCCACTAGATGACAGTTATTGAGGCGTCACTTTCGATTACCTCAGGTTAGGACGCAATGATGGTTTTTCTCAAAGCATGCTGGAACTCTGGACGGCATCAATGATCGATTTGAAGCTGAGTGGCGCGTGTCCGCACCGCTTCGGTGTGTGTGTGCATGTGTGTTACATCAGAACTTTCTGAATTTCCACTTTTCCACAGGAATTTGACAGTCATGAAAGGCTGCCGTGTCAGAACGCTATTTGCACCGTTTTCCAAGGGGCCCTTTTGTCACTTCGCAGAATTGTCTTGCTCGGGTTTGATCTTCTCTAGTGTGAGTTCAGATTTCTGTGAAGTGACAAACACAACTGTCTTGCCTTTCATCGCCCGTATGCTAGTCATCGAGCGGAGAGCTCTACTCAACCCACACACTTCTGAGAGATTTTTTTGAGGAGTGATGTTCTAGCGCTCTTTGCCACCATCATCAAAACCAGAGCTGAGAGAAAATATTTGGGAAGTTTCATCATTCTAGTAGAGTTCCACAGACTTTTTTAGAAGCCATAACAAGTTCATGTAGGTAAAATAGGCTTGGATCAATTTGCTTACAATGTTTGTTTATGTTGTCCAACATCCTTACACCAAAGATTGAGCCAGAGGGGGCACTATGGTCTCCAGGGTTACGCACATTTCCCCACCTATTTTATAAATGTCCTAAAGGGACAATACTATAAAAATAAAACTTGTAGTATCAAGGTGCAGCTTGTGTAGCACTACAGATTTACTGTTTACATTTTAAAACTGTGTCCAAAGTGTAAATATTGTGTGTAAGCACCTTCGTTATCTCGAACTGCCTCAATCCTCCTGGGTATGGAATTCACCAGAACTGCAAAGGTTGTTGCGGGGATCCTCTTCCACTCCTCCAGAATGACTTTACGGAGCTGCTGAATGTAAGAAGCATGTCATACCTTCTTCTTGAGGATCCCCACAGGTGCTCAATAGGGTTCAGGTCTGGAGACATACTTGGCAACTCCATCACCTTCACCTTCACATTCTTCATCAAGGCAGTTGTCATCTTGGTGGTGTGTTTGGGGTTGCTATTATGTTGGAAATCTGCAATTCGGCCCAGTTTCTGAAGGAAGGTATCATGTTCTGTTACAGAATGTCATAGAGAACTGTACATGTTGAAATTCAAGTCAATGAACCGCAGCTTCCCAGTTCCAGCAGCAGTCATGCAGCCCCAGACCATGATGCTACCACCACCATGCTTGACTGTAGGCAAAACACAGTTTTCTTGGTTCTCCTCACCTCTTCACCACACATGCTGCACACTTTCTGATCCAAAGAAGTTTATCTTAGTTTTATAAGACCACTGGACATGGTTCCAGTAGTTCATGCTCTTGGACAGGTTTCTTGTGAGCATCTTTTGAAGGGGCTCCTTCTGGGATGATGGCCTGCAAAATGACTTGTTGCAGTGTGCTGCATATGGTCTAAGCACTGATGAGTGGATCTTCTGCTTCTGCAACCTCTAAAGCAGTGCTGCAGCACTCATGGGTCTGTTTTTTGAAGCAGCTCCTGCACCTGACGCACACAATCTTTGATGGACCCTTGTGAGGGCTGTTCTGAGTGAAACCTGTTTTGGAAAACCTCTGTAAAACCTACAGCAACAATTCTAATTCTCAAATCCTCAGAGACTCTTTACCATGAGGTGCATGTTGAACATCCAGTGGTCAGTATGAGAGAATTTAACTCAAATTTTAACTGCTCTAATACAAGGTACACAAAATTGTCTGGTTCATGATGAATAGGATGAGTGGCTTTGCCTGGTTACACCACGTACAGCTGTTATCACTGAGGGTGTACTCACTTTGGTTGCCAGTTATTTAGACAATAATGACTGTATTTTGAGTTATTTTCAGAGGACAGTAAATCTGTACTGCTATAAAAGCTGCACATTGATATTCTAAAATACATCCAAGTTTCATTTCTATAGTATTGTCCCTTGAGAAGATTATACGCAAATGTTTGCCTAAATGTCAGGGTGCACTAACTTCTGTAAGGTGCTGTATATATAAACATACATATCCAAAATAATATGGGACGTACAATGTGGAGCAGAACCACCAGCAATAAAATCAGTAACAAGATTCATTGAGCCATTAGTATCCTCATGAAGTTCAGTAGAGTGATGATGGGCTAAAAAAACCTGCCCCTGAACCTGCTGGTTCTGGTGCCTATGTTCCTGTATCTTCTTCTGGATGGAAGGAGGTTAAACAGTGTGAGAGATGTAAGTGGTTCTTAATGTTGTGAGCTCTGTGCAAACATCTGCTGTGGTAAAGTTGCTCAACGGCAGGTAGATGAGTGCTAGTGATGCATTGGGCAGGTTTGACCACCCATTGCAGGGCTTTACGTTCATACCATACAGTGATGGAGTTGGTCAGGATGCTCTTAATGAGTTTAACAGTTGATAAAATGCCTTGGGACAGATTAACTTTCTTAAGTCTGCTCAAAATCATAAATGGTTGTCCACCCCACCATAGAGCACCATTACATTGTTGGAGCTGTGAAAACCTCTCCAGGATTATTTGAGCTATTGCAAATCCTGGAATGGAAGCTAAAGCCTCTTATACATTTTCATCTACCATTCTAAGACCGGATATTGTCCTGCTGGCTGATTCCAGCCATCAAGTTGTTCTGCTGGAGTTCACAGCTTGAAAGAGGCCTTTAAAAGAAAGCTCAGTGAGGACAAAGTTCCGATCGGCGACAATTTGCAGAGCAGTCGAAAGAGATCAGATGCCCCAGGTTTGTGAGTCGATCATTGTCCAGAGCCCACAGTGCGATAGAATTCATGGGAGTGGAGAAGCCATCAATAATTTCGCAGCAGTGGCAGAGAGAGTTGCGAGATGGCTGGAGATTCGTGGGGACAGTAGCAAGCTAGCCATTTGGATACAAGCTGGGGTCTGATTAGCCTTGGCAGGGTCACCTGAAGGAGAGAGTGGGTGGTGTTGAACAACTTGACACACCTCGGGATGCCAGGAACATTACTGATGATGCTGTCACAAGCAGAAAATAATATGTTAGTCTTCACTGCTTCCTGCGTGTCAATGATGATGCATTTACAAGCAGGAAAATGTATTATTTAAATATATATTCTTTCTCCAAAACAGACAAGAAAGACAACTGTTTTGATACTGCTGCAATACAGCACACACTCAGAGGAAAAGCTTCACAGTACATCACAGATGCCTTATTATTGGCTTTTGTAAATTTTCTTTTGGGACAATTGAATCGATTGATCGATCGGTCACTGAAGGGGGTTAAAAAAGTGTGTACAAAAGTATTTGGACATCTGACCGTTAAACCAGTATGTGGTTTCTGACCAATCCATTCAACATTTAGTCCCTGTTTACATGTATGGCATTTGGCAGATGCCCTTATCCTCAGCAACTTACAAGTAAGCAGTTAAGGGTTTTGCTCACAAGTCCTGCAGTGCCGGCTTGTTGCTGCTGAGATTTGAACTTCCAAAGATTGGAACCAAAGTCCAATATCTTAACCACTGAGCTACCACGCCCCTATTTGCTGTTATGATAAACTACATTTTGTACATTCATACAGGTGCTCCTTGAAGGGAAGTTTGCTTGTGGAAATAAATTAGTTTTAATTCGTTGACAACAATGTTACTAAAGAAAAGTAATGAGGTCTGGGGTGCAGTCAGCGTTCCAATACATCCCAAAGGATTTTAATAGGGTTGGCTCTATAGCAGAAGATCATCCACTCCAACATCCCCATTTAAAGCATCATGATGCAGGAACAGGGTTTGGGTCTCCTAGTTCAGGTGAAGGGAAAATTTAGTGCCAATTCATTCAAAGACATCCAATACAAGTGTGTGCCTCCAACTTTGTAACAGTTTTATGAAGAATCACATATGGCTCAAAATGTCAGGAGTCCCAATAGTTTTCTTCATATCTTCTTTTAAATTCTTTCGGCTTCTCCCATTAGGGGTCACCACAGTGGATCATCCGTCTCCATACCCTCCTGTCCTCTACATCCGCCTCTTTCAAATCACTTACCTGCATGTCTTCTCTCACCACATCCATAAACCTTCCTTCTTGGTCTTTCTCTTTTCCTTCTTTCTGGTGTCTCCATCCTCAGCATTCTCCTACTGATATATCCCATGTCCCTCCTCTGCACATGTCCAAACCATCTCAATCTCACCTCCCTCACCTTGTCTCCAAAAAGTCCCACATGCGCTGTCCCTCTAATAATCTCATTTCTAATTCTGTCCATACAACATCGCAGTTTTCTTCATATTGTGTATCTAAATAATCTAATATTATTTTCCTAAAATATGTTCCTCTTTGAATTTTAATGTGATATCATCTCCTAATAAAAATATTAGTGTCAGGATTGTTTTTGAGCCAGCAGTGACTCCACAAGTCTCATCCCACTCATTCCTGTTCTTCATTATGGATTCAGGAATATCACACAGACACCAGGACATTCATGAAAGATATCCAAACCTAATTGACAGAAAGAATGAAAAACCTCTTTGACAAACATTAAGACCATTTAATACAATACAATTTTATTTGTAAAACACTTTCAGTAATGAACATTGTCTTAGAGCAGCTTTCCATAGATAAAGCGCTAATAAAATAATGTGTAAGTTTCTTCTCTATAATTGTACGGGTATCTTTAATGAGTCAGTGGTGACTTGTTAGAGTCAAGGCAAGGAAATGGCAAAGAAAAACTCCCTTGGAGAGATGGTAAAAGAAACCTTGAGAGAAACCAGAATCGAAAGGGAACCCATCCCCATCCTCAACACTGAAAGTCCATTTATTATAGTTCCATCACTGGTAAGGTGTGCAGCAGTTAAGGTCAAGATTAAGATCTCAGAATAACACTTCATGACTCTCTGCTCTGCCCTTCAGCCACTGCTTGTAACTAGGGGTAACTAGGGGTAACTATGGGCAATGAACTGTCCTTGTTCCCTCATTTTGTCAATGTAGCTTGCTCCTATTGATTTCTTCTCTACAACATCCAAAGAATTTGTCTATTTCTGTCCACACAGGCTGCCCAGGTGCTTGTTCAGTCTCTTGTCATTTCAAGACTCGACTACTGCAACTTTTTGCTGGCAGGTCCTCCCCTGAAAGCTATTTGTCCACTGCAAATGATCCAAAATGCAGCTGCATGACTTGTGTTCAATCTGTCCATTTTTATCCCACACCACCCCACTGCTGTGCTCCCTTCACTGGCTTCCAGTAGCTGTACATATCAGATTCAGAACACTGATGCTTGCCTACAAGGCCAAAAATGAACCAGCACCATCTTACCTCAGTGACCTCATCACATCTCGCACTGCACCACCCTGTCTGAGATCCTCCAGCAGTGCTCGACTGGTACCACCTTCTGTCAGAATGAGAGGTTAGTATACTTCAGGGCTCTTCTCTGTTCTGGCACCAAGGTGGTGGAATGAACTTCCCCTAGATGTCCATACAGCAGAGTCCCTGACTATCTTTAAGCGATGATTAAAGAACCTACCTCTTCCTAAAACACTTAAATTAGCACTTTCCAAGTTTGCTTTGTAGAATTCAATTTTGTAATCTTGTGTACCAGTGTAAATCTATTCTTTGCTAGAGACTCAAAGCACTTTTGTACGTCGCTCTGGAAAAGGGTGTCTTTTGCCGCAAATGCCGCAAATGTAAATGTATTTAAACGCAAACTTGTGGTCTTGAGCTATTGTTGCAGACTGTTGATATTAATTCCAGTCCAAATCCAGTCTCAAATGTCTGGAGTTGTTTAGTAATCTCATCAATCTCCAGGTCATTGATATGGAACCATCTCCAGCTGCACAGAGTGGCCTCCAATTAAAGAAAACAGGACCAAGAGGTATCGGGACACTGGTCAGTGGTATACCTTAGGTAGATGTTTACAAGATGCACAAGAACACTGTTGAAGGTCTTCATGTTCCTTTACTGTTCTTGATACATAAGTAAGCATCTATCTCAAAGATATGGCAATATATCAAGAAAGAGATGGAGAAGTCACACAAACTAGGTGAATTACTTCTACTGGAATAAGTTGAGTAAGTGATTAAAAAAAAAAAAAAACAAGTTATTCCTTTCTCTTGCTAACTCTGATTAATTAGCAATTATTCCACAGTGCCTTAGTTTGATCCTCTTTATAAATTCCAAACGGTTGTTTGTAGAAATGTCCTAATAAAGAGATAAAATTATTACCAAATCTACAGTACTTCACCTATATATTTTATTCCCTTTTTTCTTTATTCCCGATGCACTGAGGCCCTTTTCCTTCTCAGCAGAGACACAGAGTTACAAAAAAAATAAAAAGTCATAAATACAGACATAAAAAAGTCATTAAATGTGGCAATTACAATCAAATAAAAAGCCTGTGATTAAATATTTAAAACGGCCAAACGCAATAAAAGCGTGCCATTTCCCAGCTCTTGTGAAGTACGGAGAAGCGAGGAGAAGTTTCCGAACGAGTGGAGTTTGTCTATTAAATGTGATGTTTCCAATAGTTTCTTTCCCCCCAAAAAAGAAACATAAAGTACAAGTAATAAGTCATGAATTAATAATAATATGACAAAGTGCTATGAGAGGATGTTCATGCCCTGCGGTCAGACTAATAGTGAAAACAAAATGAAATGAGAGAACAAGTATAAGAGAGAGAGAAGAGAAGAGAGAGAGAGTATGTAAAAGAAAAATAAAAGAGGGAGAGTCTCTGTAGACACTGGAAGAGTGTGTGATAAAGGGCACACATGATAGATGAGGTTGTGCTTTCAAAGGCCAAAACTATTCCATTGATAATCTTTAAGTCTGATCAATACTTCATGCACATAAAGAGTGAAAAAATAAATATCAAAAAAAAAAAGAGGGGGGGGGGGGGGGGTGGGGGGGGGGGGGTGTTGGGGGGGAAGGCAGAGTAGACTTTAACCATAAACGCCCGCTTTCGCCCTTGAGGATACTCTTTAATAACTTCTCACCATGAACTTTAAGGTGTTATTTTTTTAAGGACAAAGCAAACCTTATGAATAAAATATGGCGTAAAATTGTATTTGCGGAATGAATAATGAAACAGAAGGCACAATATCAGATAAGATTTGCAGGGATGAGCTTCGATGTCAAAAGCACCAGCCTCCTAACGTGCGAGGAGGAAACGCGGTTTTCCGTATTTCCATAAAAGCCGTGTGCATCTGAGTGGAGCTGAAATTTTAGGAGGAAACACTTTAGATGATAATTTTTATGTTAAGTCAAGGAAATTAAGTTAGACGTAAATAGCGGATGTTTGCGAGAATGACGGACGAGGATGGTCCAATCATCTGTTTCCTATTTGGCTAATAAAAAAAAATATAATGTTTTTTTTTTTTTTTTTTTATAAAAAAAAATTAAATCAAGCATAAACATTTTGGTGTAGCTAGAGAGTTTACAGTAAAAAAATAATAAATTAAAATAAATATATGAAGGCTGTCAAAATTAGCATTAATGCAGGGCGCATTTCTATTTGACCATTCTTATTAAAAATATACATAAATAAAAAGAGGTGAAATTAAAACCTTCAACGCAACACACATTTATTCACGACTTCCATTCTTTACTCAGATATAAACTTAAAAAATATATTTTGACAAATAAACCTTTAATCACTGGACATTTATTTTGCAGCAAGTCTCAAATTAGCACCAATATCCGCCATGATGCACAAATCCGGCAATTAAAACCGTCCGTGTGGAAACATAGATGAAGGGCTGTTCGGTGTTCTGATGATGTGAGTTATTCAAAACACCATATTTACCATAAAACATTTACAAGAATGTTTTGTCTTAATGTTTTATGTTGAGTTTGAGTTTCACTAATAATAAACATGCATTTGCATAAAGCATCAATATTCGTCCATGTCAATTGGAGTATTAAAAACCTGAAAATTATTAATTTAAGGTTCATTTAGAACAAATAAAAATGTATAAATAATCATGTTACATTTTTTTTTTTTTATTATTTATATATATTAAGGCAGGTGTGCAAATGCAGTACAATAAGAATGTTTATTGATAAATTGAAAGTGCTAATAGTTTTTTATTTTTTTTTTATAACATGGAAAGTAAATGAACTGGAGAGAAATTTCAATATTTGTATATAAAAATTAAATAATCAATATTTAGTGTGCTCCCCAGCATCAAATCTTCTTCACACAGTTTTTGAAGGACCTCAGCATGTAGTTTGAATGTCTCTGAATGAATCTTCTTTTAAATGTGGGCTGCTTCAAATACTTCTGTCTCTTGTGTAATCCCAGGCAGACAATGATGCTGTGATCAGGACTTCCAAGACGTGATCTTATTGATTTCGGTTGTATGTTTAGTGTTGTTGTTCTGCTGCAGAATAGATATAGATATAAAATGTTTACACACCCTTATGAAATTGCAGGTTTTTATATATAAATGTCAGAATTTAATGTGTTTGTCCAAACAAAAATTCAGAGAAAAAAAAATTGTAACTGGGAACATTTTTAAATAAACACCCTGAACGCATAAGTCTGCACATTCTTAAACTGTCCTCAGATTGATTAAGCACATTCCAAATTAAGTCTGTAGGTAAAATACATCCACCTGACATCAGTTACAATCAGATAAACAACCAATAAAAGTCAGTTGTTGCTGTAGTGTTTGTTTAAATGTTTGGTGTTTTATTCTACTAAGAGCCCTGGGTCACAAAGATTTGCCAAAGAAACTGCAAGATAAGTTGTTGTAAGGTACCAATAAGAAGAGGGATATAAAACATTTCGAAAGCATCTACCATGAAACACTATCAAACATTATCAATAAGTGGAGAAAATGATGAGAAGATTAGGACGACCTTCTAAAATGGTTCTGAGGACGAAGAGAAAACTTCAGCAACACTGATGGAACTATGGGAATTTCTGGCAGGTACTGGTCAGATATGTACATGTGATATGTACACAAGCCTGGGCTTTGAAGTAGGGTAGTAAGAAGAATATGCAAGCTCATCTGAATTATGCCAAAAGATTTTTTCAGTCACCCCGAACCATGTGCAAAAATGTGTTACAGTCTGACTAAACAATGATTGAACTTTTTGGCCATAATTCTAAATGGTATATGTGGCACTTATCCAAGGAACACCATCCTGAAACTAAAGCATGGTGGGGGTAACATTGTGCTTCGAGGATGCTTCACTTTAGCTTGGCCTAGGGCACTTGTCAAGCTAATTGGGGAAATTAATAGCCCAAAACACCAAAATGTTTCAACTTGATAATGACTCAGAGCACATATCAAACTCAACAAAGACATCACTTCAAAAGAGGATAATCAAAGTCCTGGAATGGCCCAGCCAGAGCCCAGAGCTCAGTCTCATCGAAAACCGATAGAATGACCTTAGAAGAGCCGTACACCGGAGAGCCCCCTGCAGTTTAAAGAACTTTTTTTGCAACGAATGGGATCAAATTAAAAGTGTAGATGTGTGAAGTTATTTCACAAAGACTTGATGAAGTAAGAAAAGGTGCTTTCACAAAATATGAGTAAGAAGGGGCATCCAGACTTCAGTCAGTCTATGGTGGGTATTTTTTTTTAAAATTACAAATGGTTTTAAATATTTATTTTTATATTTAAAAAAAATCATATTTTTATATTTTTTTTATATAATATTAATTATTAAATATTTCTATTTGTTTGGATTTTTGTTAGCTGAAAGATCGTTTTAAAGATCAGATCGAAAGTCTTTAAATAAAACAAATTCTTCATTTTCATTTGCGAGGGGTGTGGAGACGTTTTAAATCCACTAAATGTGAATTGTATATATGTACTTTATAGACAAATGTATTGGGACACCTGTATATCCAGCATGACAACGCCCTTGCGCACTATTTATATATATA
>MU551567.1:4919418-4958567 GCA_024362625.1 Silurus asotus | reverse complement strand
TTAATATTATTATTATTATTATTATTATTATTATTATTATTATTATTATTATTATTATTATTATTATTAATAATAACATTTGTGATCATCAACAGCTTACATTTTGTGTGTGTGTGTATTTTTCTAAAGATATGATCTACTTTACTGTTCTATTTATTTCAGCATACTTTAACAAATATCTTCATTCCTTCCATCCTTTATTCATTCACTCCCTCGATATGTGGAATTGTCAGGATTTTCTCCTTTTAAAAGAAATTCTTGAAGCTGGAGATAAAACGCTGAAGAATCCATATCACTTGATTGTTGTAAAAACGTTGGCGATGGCAGGAAGTCGCAGAGATTTCGCGCACATGCAGAACAGAATCGTGTTTTCGGTACAGATCGGGCAGCCACAGTGACACTGCGCAGTGCGAAGCGGAGATTAAACACACTTGCGGTCCGCCACTTCATATGTTCCTGAGGGACTGAAGGCCCTTTAGCGGAATAGTTTGGTCCTAAAACATATACTCTATGTAGAACTATGTAGAAAGCGGTTTCTGGTGGAGTTGAAACAAAGCTGGGGATCAAATTCCTGCCACTTGACTATTGGTGTACCCGTGCAACCTGGTCATCATTTCTATTCAAATCTCATCATCATCATCATCATCATCATCATCATCATCATCATTTGTTCCATCTAGGTGTGTATTACGTACTTCCTCTTCTTCTCCTTCTCCTCCATACTCACTAGTAGTTGTGACAATGGGATGACCTTTCTTCTTTGAAAGCATTTTTCAGCAACATATGATTGGAAAGTGCTTTGACATTTGTTTCACGGAGGACACGAAGAATAAAACGCATCTCAGTTTATGCCTCGCTTATCTCACGGACCTGATTTCTATGAAAAGAGTTATGAATTAACTCGAATTGAGCTGTAAGTGGAGCAGATGAGTGCTTGGGCATGCGAGTGCTTATCTCATTAATCATGTATGGAGAGATTAATGAATTAGCAAAGGCATTGCCATTGTTTTATTAATTTCATCAATTTAAACAGCAAATCAAACGGCTAATGAAGTGGTAACTCAGTGGTTAACGACTTCTGCTTGGAAGTTAGTGAGTTCAAATCCCAGCACCATCAAACTGCCATTGCTGGACCCTTAATCAAGGCCCTTAACAATTAACTGCTCAGTTTTAAGTAATTCTGGATAAGGGCTTCTGCAAAAATGCTGGTCAACATGCTCAAATTGCAAGATTGAGCTACATGAAGGTAATTTGCTACAACAGGTGTTTAACCAACAGGTTTAAACACTACAAATTGTAAAAAAAAATAAAAATAAAAGACATCCAGAAACCATGTTAAACCATTAGCTCACTTACTTCTTACCCACATTAATCCTGTAGCTCCAGTGCAGAATATCTGGACCTCAGCTATGTTTTTGAAAAACATTGTATAGATTTCAAATGTATTCTTTGTTCTCTTAAAGACCTCACCTGAACCCACACTACCTGAATTTGAGCCAAATCCTGCCCACAAAAGCCTCCGTTTCCTGCAGCAAGCCTGAGAATTGAGAACCTCCATACGTCCTACAAGGTGACTGTGGAGAGCACCGTGAGCAGCTGGATCACTTCTGCATGGGATTAAAATGTCTCAGGCCAGGAGACCCAACAGCAGATAGTGAAATCAGCACATAATATCTTCAGGGTCTTTTTCCACACCATCGAAGTTGGAAAACATGACACCATATGGCTACCAGTTTAGTGTTGCGTGAACTACAAGAATAATTTATCACACACTCATCTGAAAAGGCTTCATTTATCATCCAGTAGTGCAAAATTATGCATAAGGATGCTCACTAAACGCTTATTGTTTGGCTTTGAATAATAGAATTAGCAATGAGTTCATAAAATTTGTAGTAAATGTTAAATAATTTTTTATCATTCACCAGGTCAAAGAAGGTTTTAATGTGCGACTGAGATGCTACAGCACCTGAGAACGCTCTCATTCCTCGAAAATGTAGCACAGATTATGTTTTCTATTCATCATTTTCTGCATTTTAGTGAGTTTTCTGGCTAAATATAATTCGGCTGATCTGTAATTTACAGCTGATCAATCAGGTTTTAATTAAAACACCTGTGTATTGAGGAGGTGGTTGCTTAGTTGTTAAGGCTGGTTCAAAAAGTTGTGAGTTCGAATCTCGGTCACACCAAGATGCCACTCCCGGGCCCCTGAGCAAGGCCCTTCACCCCAATAGCTACTCAGTTGTCTAAAACGTAAATATAAGTCACTGTGGATGAGATCTGATCTGCCAAAATGGTAAAATGAAAGGAAAAAGGGTCGAGCGTAAGGGATTTAAGCGAGTTTCACAAATTGTGGCGTCTAGACGACTGGGTCAGAACATTTCCATAACTGCAGATTTTGTGGGCTGTTTCCGGTGTACAGTGATCCGTTTGTAAACATATGTCAGTTCCTTTTGTTTACATGCAACAAACTAATAACTAACTAAAATGAATTTGTGTGGACAAATGAGTAGAAATTTGACATTTATTACTTACTTGCATCAAACTCTGGGTTACTGGTCAGAAGGTCAGAGGTTCAAGCCCAGTATTGCCAAGCTGGACTCTTGGGGCCATTGACCAATGCCCTTGTGCTCCAAAGGGGGCGCTGTATCATTGCTGACCCTGCGCTCTGACCCCCAGCTTTAAACACTCTTTAAAATCCGGACACTTTGTTTCTCTAAACATTCAGTTGGGATACTTTGCTGTGTCTCTTGTAAAACTTTAAATCTTTCCCACCTGTGATCTTGTTCATCCCAGAGCAGTTCAATAGGATTTGGGTGCGGTGACTAGGCAGGACATTAGAAGATAGACATCATTTCTGAAGACTCTCTAAATAATTCAGTGTGAAACAGAGATGGGCATCACTTTTTGGCATGAAGCTGGTGTTGGATCTGTGATGATCTCAAATGTTCAGCTATTTAATGAGTTGCTCAGTAGCTACTGGTTCCATAACGCCAACTGACTGTATAAGACTGTAGAAAGAACATTAGTCATAATCTCACATTCCAGTGCTCATGTTAGTTCTCACTCTCCAGTGTTCTGTATTGTTTTAAATATTTATACTCACACTCAATATCACCCAAATGAGAACGAGTTCTCTTTTAAATCTGGTTCCTCTCAAGGTTTCTTCCTCGTAACATCTAAGGGAGTTTTTCCTTGTCACAGTCGCCCCCAGACTTCATCATCATAAATACACATCACTCACCTTAACTCTTAAATTCTGTAAAGCTGCTTTGAGACAATGTCTGTTGTTATAAGTGCTATAGAAATAAACTTGAAATGATTTAATACACAGACAAGAGCCAGTGCTTGTCCATATCGGCTCATAAGCCTGTAAAGTGTGTTGATCCTCTTCTATCGTCAACAAAAACACACAGTGTGAGACGTCAGTTTCTCTCAATCAACTCCAATGATTGTATAACTGCTTTAACCAAAATAAAAACTCTGACAAAAATTAAGTTCTATTTAACTTCCATTTCCAATTTATCTGCTTTCTGGAGTTTGATTTCACCCACAGCTTTGAAAATGCACAAGACATCAACATTGACGTACATTTTCATTCGCGCGACCGAAAAAATTGCTAGAACTTTCTCTCTCTTTTTTTTAATCTCTCCCTCGTTTGACTTTTGTTCGTGTTTATAGATAACAGCGTGTCAGGACGACTCCTGAAAGCTGACTGACGAGACGCCACTGTGGAAGGATTTACACATGCAGTTTGAACAAATCCCTACTTGTTAGCTATGTTAGCCTGCCGTCACATCGCCAGCAACCAAGCCAGCGTTCAAAGAGATTTCTAGTTCTCATTTTCTAGTTACGTGCACAGCACGGGGCCGTGAGTTCAAAGTGATAAAATGACAACATGACGGCGCAACAAGTGACATGGGAGTTAAGATTTTCTCGAATTGATGAAAATGCGCTATGGCAAATCACCTAATCCAAACATTCACCATGAACGCTCTGTTCCTCCGAGCAATCATATTAAACTTTTTTTTCATCCAGTGTTTTCCTAGTCAACTTTTCTGCAATTACCACTTCAGTCAAAAAAAATAAAGGAATGGCACCTTATACACATGGTTTCATTTTAATTTCCTATTTTTTGTACAAAGATAAATAAAGCTTGGAAGAAACCTGCAGGGATTGTTGCTGTCTCTGGAAAATGCTAATAATTAGCACACGTAGCTTGTGCTGCTAACTTCCTATTAGATGAAAACTAGATGTTTTTGGGACTAGCTAATACGAAATCCTGCTCTTTCATTATCCTGCAACACTGCTTGTCTGTAATTTAATTTGCATTCAAGAAGTTAAAGGCTACAATGAAGCCTGTGTTATAATTCAACAAGGAAACTGTCACTCTTGGATGGACACTAGTGATAATGCTAGCAGCCATATTGCTTTACACACCTGAGACAAACAACAAAGAGACACAAGTGACTCATCAGTTGCTAGCATTAAGAGTTAGCTTAACTCTTAGCTTGCTCAAGGGCCCAAGAGTGGCAGCTTGGCAATACCAGGGCTTAAACCCCCACCCTTCTAATCAATAACCCAGAGCATTCAACATTGAGGTACCACCTCCTCCTCAAATCAAACACCATCATTTATGAAATTCTACATTCTGATTGTGATTGTGATGCTTCAGAATGTTTGGAATACAGTTCATATTCTGTAGGTGGAAGTTAAGTGGCTAATGTATTGAACTCTGGATCAGAAGGTTACCTGTTCCAATTTCAGCAACACCAAGCTGCCACTGATGGGCCCTAGAGCAAGGCCCTTATTGTCAAATGCTCAGTTGTAAGTCGCTCTGGATAAGGGCATCTGCCAAATGCTATAAATGTTTGTTAACATCAAAGGAGGCACAGACCATCGTTTCATCGCCAGCTTCTTTCGTTCTTTATTCTTCAGTGTTTAGGGAATGTGTTGTGTAGAATTGTGTGTAGAATGTTCATGATGGGGGTTAAAGTCCGAAGTGGAGTCTAATATGTCTAGATATTAGGGATGTGCATCTCCATAACCGAGACTGATGCGTTTCGCCTCTCGATGCATATTCAGCAATATGATACATTAAAGAGACGTTACACCACATTACAATGCTGTGCGATCCGATTCTGATCCAATTAAACAGAAAAGCGATTTAATGCAATACGATTCAATTAACAAAAAATACAAAATATGATGCTCTGCAATTTAATATGGTGCAGAAAGTTTACTTTCATTTCTTCAGTTCAGACAGACAGCAAATCATCAATTTACTTAAGTAGCTTCTGACTTCTAATACATGACCCCTTTCACAAACAAGCCTTTGTAGTCATAAATAAATAAAAAAATTAAGTGATAAAAGCAGACGTTTTTTTTTCTGTTGTGTCTCCAGGAAGATGCAGCTCTACCTCTGCCGTGTTAATCTGTAATCTACGTGATTCTCAGGACGAGCCTCGGTCTCCATAGTGCTGAGAGACGTCGTATTCACGTAGCAGCAGGGGGAGTTCAGAAACAGTTTAGCTAGGAGGAATCAATCTACATATACATTATTGGTCATTTTCTAAATCATAAAAATATAGTGCATCTTCTAATAATTTTATGTAAATGTATAATTTTTTTAACGATACATCATCTGTTAAAAATCAATTAAACTGGAGACTCTTTACATAGTTGTAGAATAAAATCTCTGTATAAAAACGTTGTATACCATTTACACCAGTTATATAAGGTCTATAACTTTTTTAGCATTTCAATGTTTTTATGTGAAGTGTCTCCTGAACATATAAAAATGAATCTAAAGCTTTTGACCAATCAGAATCCAGAATTCAACTGTGCTGTTTTTTGTTGTTATTGTTTTTATCCCAATGGAACAATTCTGCGTTCTAGCTGCTATTCAAGCTACCTGTGATTCAGTGACCAATGCAGACTCATGAGAAATCAACCCGATATACAGCAATACATTTTATACAGTTATAAATATACTGTGATTGCTTCAGAAATGGACATAAGAATAAGCAGTATTTCTAAATCTCATCCCAGGTTGTCATGCGGTGAAAAGTTCCTACGGCTGTGACTTTTTCTGATCATTTTTCCCACTTGAACAAGCACTGATTTCTAATCAGCATGATGTCAAACTGAACTATAGAATTACGGCTGCAGTGTCTATAAACGACTTCCCGTCCATGCTGGCGAGGTGTGTGCTAAAATTAGAGCCCTGGCACTCGTCGTGTCACAGACCTCTACTGACCCCTAATGACGAGCCGATTTCCTCCATCGAAAGCCGAAACTCGAGAAAATGACTGTGTGTGTTATTATTAGCTTCTTTTCTACAAACAGGTATGTATTTATGAAATGCGAACAGCATCCCGGTGGCCTAATTATGTTCGGGTGTGTGTGTGTGTGTGCACATGTAGATTTATTGCTGGAGGTCTTTACAGTCGTTTATTCCACTCGATACTGTATATACAGTCATAGAAAAAAGAAAGTACACCCTTCTTCACATCACTGTGGTTTTAGAAATCAGGATCTGAATAACAATTGTGTCTATACATTTCTATGAAAACGTTCATAACCAAGAAAATAACACCAGGAAGTTATAAAAGAAAAAAAAAAAACTTTTTCAATATGTAGAATTCAGATTGACTTTATAATTACATAATAAAGCAATTTTTGATTATTTTTGAATTTTTCATTACAGAAGCAATTAATAGGGTTTAATAGGGTTTGATAGGGTTGGAACTCTATAACAGGAGATCTTCCACTCCATCTTATGGATATCAGTAGATCTCTGAAGCTGGATTTGTGCACAAGGGCATCATCATGCTGGAACATGGGTCTGGGTCTCCTAGTTCAAGTGAAGGCAAAGTTCACAGCATCCAAAGACGTCCAATTCAATTGTGTGCCTCTGACATTGTGCTAAATTTGGCAAATGTAGCACTTCTCAGAATGATCCGTAATGTTAGCATGCTGGCTTGTTTCTACACACTGCTGTTGTATTGCTACAAATTGTTAAATTAACGTTGGAAAGTCAATTAAGTAGAAAGAAAACAGTATTCACTCGTTTAATGAGCTTTAAGATGAATGTGAACACTGACTGCACCCCTCACCGTACCTGACGTTACTAACAGCCTTGTAGCTTCACAAATCTCAAAAGATTTGTGGAACATCTTCCCAGAAGAGTGGAGTTTATTACAATGGCAATTAATTGTGCATTGTGTGTCTATCAACCTGATATTAGCATAAAACTAACAATATTCTTCACATACATACACTGATTTTCATTTTCATGTATGGCATTAGGCAGATGCTCTTATCCAGAGCGACTTATGTTTCTCTCATTCATAGGGGCTTTGCTCAGGGGCCCAGGAGTGGCAGCTTGGTGTGATTGGGATTGGAACTTATGAGCTTTTGGATCAAAAGTCCAATGGCTTAACCACTAAGCTTCTACCTCCCACAATTTCACATTATATTTCATATAATTTTAAAAACACAGTCACTTCACAGTCATTCAATTTAATGAATTTTTCATTTTAACATACATTTATGTATTTATGCAATTCTTTAATTTTAATTTTAAAATGTAAGTTTTTTAATCAGAATCAGAAAGAAAAGTGCTTTTGCACTTACAAAGAAAAATTATAATTAATATAATATTATTAAAATAATAATAAAAACATTTATTGCACATTTTTAGATATAAAAATATATTGCACAGCAAAATACAGAAGTAAATACGAGTTATTGCACATATTTTTATTTATTAACATTTATTTATTTTTCTTTATTTTTCTAATTGATTGTTTTATTTTACTTCTTCCAATATTTTAGTATTTGGTTCTTTCCCAGGAACCAACATGATTGTTTTTTAATCCATTTTTTTTACATTTATGTCACTTTCAAAATCTTTATTATCCACAAATTTATTATTTCCACATAATTTCATCATTTTCCACACAACCTATACATTTTTGTCTTTTCAGAAATAATGCAAATTTACGTATTTCATATATTTTGCTTACATTACGAAAATATTGTAATCACATGTATGTATTTTCCTATGAAAAACACACGACCGCATTGAAATGTACGAGATCTTTTTACTTTAAATGAAACGACACGGTCCAGATTGCTCGGGTTGGCATCCGGCGTGGTCAAGGAGTTTGTGGTCGGCTTGATTTATTCCTCACTTATCTGCTTTATCAATGCGGTCTGTATAAGCGTAACACAAGGTTTGTGTTTTGCCCTCATTGAAATAGGGCTATTTGTGGTTTAAGTAGCACCGAGTGAGATTTATGGAGGGCTGCCTAATGACTTTTGAACCAGGAACGAAGTTAAATGGACATAACGGCCAATCTCGGTGGCGGAGCGAGTAAACAGGCTACGAAAACACAATAACAGATACATCACATGATCCCAAAATGCTCCTGCATATAAACGTATTGATAAAATAGACCTCTGGAGTAACTCGCTGTCACTCGTCTGCTCTCATTAGGCCGCTTTCCGAGCTACTTTTTCCAAATAACGCTGAGGGCAAACTCACTGTTAGGCCAAAAAAAGCCATCGGTCTGCAGAGCGTAATTGACAGCGTGTGTATGTTCGAGAGAAAATAAGGCCACAGCGGCCGAGATCACGATCTCGCCACACATGCATCATAGCTTAATGTGGCTGGAAATTCAAACAGGAAGTAATAGACAGAGCTGAAAAGTGACAGGAAAAAGGTTTGGATCGTTTGGTGTGGAATGGTGTGTTGGTTTTTATTTGCTTGTTATATGGAATGTAATGCTCATTATTCGGCTGCATTGCTGCTTTCGTGCACAAGCTGCTATTAAAAATGAAAATGAATGAACGAATACATAAATAATGGTGAGGAAAATGTCCATTTCAGAAAAAGAAGACTTTATAAAAATAGATATCAGTCTAAATTTTATTAAGTTTGTATAAACAAGATGTTCTGAAGCTAGAAGTCAAATCGAGATAAAAAAAAATCCTCTTTAGTGGAAACTGTAGTAAATGATTGTATGTAGATATTCATACATTTTACTGCAGTTTCTCAGATTCTTTTCCAAACTTTTGCCACAAAGTTGGACACCCACATTTGTATGGAACGTCTTTGGATGCTTTGGCATGAGATTTTTTATTCATTTGATGCCCCTGTGCACAAAGTCAGCTCCATTAAGATGCTCTAGAGCTCTGACCTCAACCCTATTGAACACCTTTGGGGTGAATGTGAACGCTGACTGCACCCCAGGCCTCCTCACCTTCTCATCACTACCTGACTTTACTACCACCCTAGTGAATGAAATCTCCACAAGTAGACTTCAACATCAATTGGAACATCTTCCTAGAAGACGTTACGTTTCGCTCACGTGCAGTACGAGGACATGAAGATTTTCTGATATTTCAGTGTGGATGAACAACTTTTGGAAAACGATAGAAAATGAAGGTGTGGATGTGGAGTGGTTTTAGACAAAACACCATTTTTAAATGTAGATGTATATTTATATATAGACGTAGCCTTAATCATGTTTTTTGATTAGGAAATATTTGTTTAACATTTATGGAAGGAGTCTCCAGTGTCCGCACTTTGTATCAGTGTCAGTGAACGTGAGTGGAAGGACCCAACTGCAGGACGCAGGCTGAAGTTAAAAAAGGCAGTCTTTAATGAGAAGGCACAGCAATAATACCAACTGTCCGAAAACTTAAAACGGGAGCACCAAGAGGCTGAGAGCAGGAAAGAAGCAAAAACTAAACCTCAAACATGGAGACCCAGAGCAGAAGAGGCAGGAAGCTGTCTGAAAACAAACGTTCAAGAACCAGCAAAAAAAATACAACAAAAACAGCTGGCCGAATCTGGGAGATTTAGTCCGAAAAAAATGAGAGATCCAAAATGAAAGTAAAAACATTTAACAGGAAAAAAACGGCAGGAAGATCTCAAAACAAATACAAAGCCAAAGAGACAATCTGGCGAGGGATAAAAGGAGCTGGCGTCTATTTACACCGGGAAGATGGCCGCCGCACCGGTGGCGAGACAGCGCAGCGCCGGAAGCGGAATTACCAGAAGTGCGCGTGCCGTCGACCGACAATCAGAGCTTGAGCTGTAATGAAGACATGAATGTTTATAGCTGCTATAATGTAACTTAGAAAAGCAAAACAAGGTCTAGAAAAGTCTCAAATTGAAAGATCGAAATTATAGGCCTTAAAAAGTCTTTCATTCGATGTTTTAGATCTTGAATAATTTCAAACAGGTCTTAATTTTTCGATGTTCATGTAACAGCAACTCTAAGTATCAATGAAATGCTCTCGCAGCACTTTAGTTTAGTAGTTGTAGTTTTTTTTTTCACTGATCCAAATAAAATGTCGCTGTATTACGACTACAAAGGAGGCCAACACGCAACAGCCAATCAGCTTTCCGTTATTGATGCGAATCTCTCTTGGATTGTACCAAGACGTAAAACAGGATGGTAAAAGTAACAATAAATAGATAGAAAGCTTGATGTTGATTAACATGTTAAAAAAGATATGAACTATTGGTGTGTTCTATAAAAGGAATAAAAGCCTGGAGGGGTTCTTCACCTTCTCTCACTATGCAGGTGCAGCGTTAAGATTTTGTATCGTTCTTTACAACAATAAATTATAAAACAAACAATTCCACGATCTGCACATGTTTAGTTCGGTATCGAATGAATAATATCTTACACACAAAAAAGCTTCTTTCATGTGATTCAGTTCTCGATACGTTTCCTCGGGGATCAGACAGCAGTGCGATCTTCTCTCTCAAGTGCAACGCTGAGACATTTTTCCGTACGCTGACCTGCAACCTTACGAGCATCTCTCTGTACACACACAAGAAACACCGACATTGTTTATTCGAGCAGTGATGAGTGTAACATCGGGCTCCGGAGGCCCCTTATGAGACTGAAGTTGCCCAGAGCCCTCGTAATAACGGGACAAGCGAGTCATTTGTTGCAAAACTGCTTCATCTCCTCGTCACACTCTGCTTTTTCCATTAAATGAGCTGTCACTCGGAAAGGCGTCCGAACCCTTGTTGTGCAGCTGCGTGCCGGAAACGAGACGGGGAAAAAAAAGAAAACGGGGAGGAAAAAAAATAACACGAAAAAATAAGGAAATGAAAAAGAAAACAATGCACTCGAGATTCTTTTCAACTTCAGAGGTGTCACTCTGTGATTTCTAGCACACCCAATTAGTCCTTCTAAATATAGCCAGCGGGCTCCGGTGAGCCGAGAGGGAGCGGTTGTGTCATGATTCTGGTTAGCAGCGTGGGAGGTAGTTAGAGAGTCTGTTTGGGAATACACATGGCCCGGGCCTGCCAAGATGCCGAAGATTTAGAGTGGGGATAACAAGACAGAAAGGACACGGTCCACAGGCCGCAACCGCCGCTTATTACCATCAACACAGAGTCGGCAAACGACAAGCGTTTCTGCCCCCTAGCCCGCTTTCTTTTCCATTATCATCATTATCTGCGCTTATCTGTAAATTCAGACGCTCACCGCATCATTTAACGAGATATTATTCCACCGCTTGAACTGCTTTCCTTTTTTTATTGTAGAGCACTGGTATAAATCGATGTTTCCAGCAGCCCGGGAATCGCGCAGGGTCGCGTACCGTACGCGCTTCTAAAATAAAACAGCTACAACCCTGCACTATTAATGACGCTGATGAATACCGCATGTTTCTTTTAATAGGCATAAAATCTGCATGAACGTTATTATTATATGTCAGCGCAGCCCTCTTCATTTCCGCCTCCTCTAATAAATGAAGGGTTTTTTCGCAGGGATAAAATGTAACTCTAGGCTCCGATTTGATTCACTCCAGAATCAAATCTGTCTCGAGTCATTAATTAAAAGTCCATTTATAAAAAGAGAAGTGATTTGCTGATCTCTCTTCATTACTCAAAGAGCTGCTTTATTTCGGCTGGTACGGTGCAGACACGCGATTCGATTTCGGAGACCCCGTCAGACGAAGCTTCAGATTTCTGCCAGCGCGGGAAGAGTTTCATCATTCACAAGTGCAACACGTTCCTCGATTCTAAAGGCTCTGAATTACAGTCATACCACCGAGATTGTTAAATTCTACATACAGATTGGTCCAAAGGATCAAAAAGCTATTGACCCATGTCCTATAAGAGCATCTCTGATGATATGTCCAATTTAAATCAGAAGTTTTTGATGTTCATGAGCTCATTCTACTACTTTATTGTTTCAGTTGGAACAGCTCGTTCACAGGGGCTTGAATAGAGATAATACTAAAAGTTTATGTTTTAAACACACTGATAAACAAGATGCAGGTGTGTTGATGTTCAGGTGAGTTAGAAAGATGAACGTTCTGGAAATGGATTAGAAGCGGAAGGAGACTTATGGAAGGAGTCTCCAGTGTCAGCGCTGTCAGACGTAAAGCGTTCATCTCTATGGTGCTGTTTCTCAGTATGAAGAAAGCAAGCTGCTTCAAGTGAGAAGAAATAGAGGCTAGTGAGGGAAAGAATCAGAATCAAAATCATCTTTATTGCAGAGTATCATGGGTTGCATGTACGAGGGAATTTGTCATGGTGTGCTAGTGTCATAAAAATGTGAAAAACTATGGAGAAAAAGAGACTAGAGATATAAAGTAATGAAATAATAAATAAAAATAAAGACAATTACTATTCAGTTTGTGCAGGGGATGTAAAGTGAGGCAGTGACATTTATAATATAAGTGAGGCAGTGCAGTGATCATTCTGAATAGGTCCAGGGGGCAGGGTTTCAATATAGTGGATAAAAAAATATATAAATAAAATTAAAAAATGAGTTAATCCATCACATATGAAATGAACAGTGTGGGCTGCACATTACTGTAATGTTAGTGTTAATGGAAGAAGGTCAGAGATGACGGTGGGTCCTTGGTATCATTGATGAGGTCAGAAGACTGTTTAAAAGACTGTTTATAGCTGCTATTATGTATGCAAGTGTGAGACCTTGAGAGAACTAAAAATCAAGGTTTTTTCTTGAATACATTTAGAAATAGTTCCCGTGTTATTAGAGAAATAAATTGCATTTTCTAAAAGGGAACTTATTTTTGATCTATTACTAATTTTGTAGGGTTTGGGCCTCACCGCTTTAACTGGTAGCAATTAAATGCTAATAAATACTCCTGATTGTATCGGGTGAGCAAAACAAGCCACACAACTTCTTTACTTTTAATAGACCTGAGTATTGATGAAACAAATGTGCAAATGTTATCACCTATTTTGTAGTGTTCTACCGTATTTGATGCGTCAGCAGGAAGTAGGGCTGATAGGCGATAATAAAGATCGCATTGCTACCAAAACGGATTAGCCAGAACTTTAGACAGCTAGTTACTGTAAATAGATGCTGTCATGAAATCCTAATGGACATCGAGGGGAATGTTTGCAAATAATCAATCGATGCTGACTGACTCCACAGAATGAATCTGCAAAAATTTAACTCAAAGCAGCCAAATTACTATTTACAATGGAATCAAACACTGTGAAACTGAACCCCCAGAAAACAAAATGGCAGAAGGTACAACTCTTCATGCATGCCTATAGTATGACAATGTGAAATATCCCATTCCACATTTAGTCCCCATTTAATGTTATAGTCTCCTCCACTCTTGTGGTAACTTTCACTCTAATGTTCCACTAGATATTCGAGTGTGCTTGTGGAGAACTGTGCTTTTCAGCCACAAGAACATTAGTAAAGTCATGTACTGATGCAGTTGAGGTGAGGAGGCCTGAGGTCTAGTCAGTTTTTCACATTTATCCCAAAGGTGTTCAATAAATATTTGAAATCAGACTGCTACAGCCAGAGATCTTCCACTCCAACCCATGAAAAGCAGATCTTCATGGAGCTGGCTTTATGCACTGGGGCATTGTCATGCTGGAGCAGGTTTGGGTCTCCTGGTTCAAGTAAAGAGAAGATTTAACACAAGCATGTCCAAATACGTCCGATACAATTGTGTGTAACACTTGTTGGTAGCCATGCTGGAAAAATCAGGTGTCTCCATCACTGTGAATGACTGTGTATTAATCAATGGAAGCTACAGTATTGTAAAACAGAGTATGTAATTGTGTGGATAGTGGACAGTGTGGATCGTCCAATATGGAATTTCTTATAGGGAATATAAAACTTCCTAAAGACTTTCATAGCAAAAGTTTTAACAAAGTTAACACAAACTGAATTTAAAATTAATATAAGACGTTAAATGAAATGGCCATGTTTACACAGACCAAATATCTTACAACCCTAAACTGCTGACTCATTGTTTAATACAAGTTGATATTTTGCTGGTTAAATCACTTGACAGGTTGATGATCTTGATGCTGATGACTTGTTGACTTTCTACTGGACTACCCATATAAACTCTCCTGTGCATACACCATATACACAAAAGTAGGTTTCAGCCACGCCCATTGCTAGCGTTGCATTAAATCAAGCAGCTAGTCATGAAAATGGACAAGACACTGGCAGTCGAATGGCTTGTACTAAAAAGCTAAGTGACTTTAAATGGGGTACTGTCATAAGATGCCACCTTGGCCACAAGCCAATTTGTGGAACTTCAAGCCTGCTTGATCTGACCTGGTCGACAGTAAGTGCTATTTTTGTGAAATGGAAGTGTCTAGAAGTAACAGCAGCTCTAAGCAGTAGACCATGCAAACTCACAGAGTGAGTCACAGAACTGCTGGGTGCTGAAGCATGTAGTGAGTAAAGAAAAGAAATCTTCAGTTTCATCAGTATTGGAAGCATATCAATGAACAATTGGTGTGCCTGGACAACAGTGACAATGACATCCCTACCAGACCTAACAAATGTCCCCAAAACCTTGTAGAAGGCCAGGCTATAAATTTGGAGACAAATGCTCGTGGTTTTGGAATGGGGTGTCCAACAAGTTTGCAAAGGTTTCATGGTCAGGGGTCCAAATACTTTTGGCAATATAATGTACTCTTATAGGGTATATTAGGGAAGCACACTTCTCTATAACTAAAGCCGATGTGATTTTTCCCTCGATGTATAGCCTACGATACGATACATTAAGGATACATATGAAGCAGCTACTAATGGGACATGATCGGATTTTAATCAACACCTTGGGCCTGATAATCGTCGGAGAACAATCCACATGATCTCACTTCCACATCCTCCCTAATCACCAGATTTGGATCCTGTTGATTCACCATCCTCCGAAAGGTGAAGATCCATCTCAAAGGTCACCATTATGACACCATTGCGGAGATCAAGTGCAAATCACGAAAGGTGCTCAACAAGCTTCAAAAAGAAGACTTCCAGGACACGTTCCAGAAGTGGCAGGAACGCTGGGAGCACTGTATTGCTGTGCAAGAGGACTATTTTGAAAGTGATAGTGTGTAATGTTAAATAATTATAGTACTTTTTTAAGCTAGTTTTTAAACGTTTGGTACTACCATGTATTAGGCCACACCCACCGAAGCAGGGTTTTTTTGGTTTCAGCATATTTAATCTTTTTTTTTCCTCATAAATTTAGTGCAACACTATATCTTTGGCATCATATGAACATTCTATTTTTCCAGTGTATTCCCAACAACAGTGACTGAAATCATTGCTACATTCTTGCTACATTCTAATGCACATTGTAGAAAAGACACTGCAGAGCACTAAAGCGATGTTTGGCTGGAAAAACATGCTGAGTTCTGGTTCTTACTGTGATTCCGTCCTTTGTGGATCCGTTTCAGGATGTCAAAGAACCATGAGGAACAACTGTTGAGCAATGGATCATGTTAAGAATGTCAACACAAACTCAGCTACCTTGACTGAATGCTACCAAAAATGACCAGGATGCTTAAAAACCAGCACTGATGCATTTAGAACTAAAAAAAAAGCTTATGTGGTCTGGCTCTCTTTGGAGTTTGGTTGCCGTTGAGTAGCTCTGTCGAGAACAGTGGGAAGGTTTTGCTTCACCAATCTTCCGACGCTTCTATAAGACTTGTAAAACAGGCATGATCAGGCCTCCTATCCCCTTGCTAAATTCTCTCAGCTTGACTGGCACTACACGGGAAGAGGCTGCTCGACGACTAAAACGCTTGTTCTTGTCAAACCGATGGCAATTTTACACGGCAATTCCCGAGCAATGAGAGGAAGGAGACGCGCTTGATGCCGACTGAATATTCAGTCTTTCTCCCCCTTCATCTTCGGTGAAGAGTTTCATGATACCTCTAAGCCTCAGACTGACAAGCGTGACCAAATTGATCCGTCACACATGCAAAGCCATGGGGAGATGTAGAGAGCGAGATCAATCACAGCATGGGGGGAAAAAATTAAGAGAGCAACATTGAGGAAGGCCCAGGGCCAACTTACTGATAGTTACCAAGGTTTTTATCAGCGAGGAGAAAACCACACTCGTAACAAAATTACAAATTTAAAGGGGAATTCAGGCAAGTTGTACGTCTTTAAATGAATAAGAAATTTAAATGTAGGTATTTAGGTTTTATCTTGAATGAGATTTTAGGATCAATTATATTAATGATAGTTATTCATGATTAAGGGAGGCTATTACTGCGAAATCTCTTAACCTTCCATCTTCCATTAAGAATAATACACCGACGAATTACCATCAACGAACCAAACTACATCATTGCCATGCCACAAATCCAGCAGGGCCTCGACAAAGTACTCTGGTCTGCCCTTTGGAAAGAGATGGACTGTAATTAATATCAACAGTCCACTACAGGGATCTCTAATTTTTTGAGGGCCACATAATTCTTCCTATCTTTAATATGGGCCGGAGTGATGACATTTATTATTGGGGAAAATGTATTATGATTAAATGTATTTATTAGGCCTCGTAATGCCAAATTTGTTTGTTATTGTCTTTTATTAGCATTACTCTTTAAAAGCCTATTAAAAGAGCATTATTTCTATTATAATTATTTTTTATATTCATTGCTATTGAAATCAGTCACTTGTTTAAATATATAAACATATACATTCTTTTATAACCACTTTAACTCTTTAAAGTCCATTTTTAAATGCACTCTGCAGATAAAATTGTATTTAATAAATGGCTCAACTCAAGTCAAGTCAAGTTTATTTGTATAGCGCTTTTCACAACAGACATTGTCTCAAAGCAGCTTTACACAAATCAACAGTGAAGGTGAATGGTGTGTATTTATCCCTGATGAGCAGCCGTGGCGACTGTGACAAGGAAAAACTCCCTTAGATGTTATAAGGAAGAAACCTTGAGAGGAACCAGACTCAAAAGGGGAACCCATCCTCCTTTTGGGTGACATCAAGAGTCTCTTTAATGTTTAAAGCTTGAATGGTTGAGGATCAGATTCTGTAGGATTCTAGATGCCCTAATCTATACATCATACATCATGTATATTATGTCTTGAATTTGGTTATTTGACAACATTGTTAGAAATCTTGAGAGTAGCCCCAAACCATGTAAATGTCCATGTGATCTGTGATTTTTGTTCATGGTTATCTTCTGATGGATGGTGCATTGCAAGAAGCCTGATTAAGGTACATAGAAGACACTGGGTGGATTTGTTTGGGCAGAATTATGAGGGTGAGAGAACTATAAGAACTATAACAAACTAGATATCCATAGACAGGGTCGTGCACAGACATTTTGTGGGGCAGTGGTCAAAACCCAAAAAAAGGGGCACTAAAGGGGTGGGTTCCTATTAATACAAATTGTCTAGGTGTTACAAATATGCTATTAAAAGAGAAGACTACTGCTATTTCTCGTCTGATGTGCCTGGTCTGATGTATTGCAGGTTGTTTAGATCATAAGGATGCAGAATAGGCTTTCAACTCCCTCTTGCCACTATCTCCATTCATCAATACCTGCTTTGATTACAAGGTCTGTTTTTTGTGGTCTATCACTAAGTTTAGATTGTGGTAGAAGAAATCCAATGGAAATAGCCTGGGAGGGTCACTGTACTGTTAAGAAGGCACTGCCCTAATGCTATCTCAGAAACATCCATCTGTGCTACAACAAGGAGCGAGGTTTCACTGTTGCAGCATGAGAGCATTTGAAGGCCTCCAGGGCACTTTTGTTTTATCTCAACTTCTTTACTGTATGTTTCTCCTTTTAACACTCGGTTTGGCCAGACTTCACAGAGAGTTCAGAGAGCAAGACTGGGGGAAAAGTATTCTGCCTTGTGCTGATTTGACAAATACTTGATAACCATTTTGAAAAGGTTAAGCCTCTGCTGTATTGTTCTTCCAGAGAAAACTTTAGACCTCAACAGTTTAAGAAGAGCAGTCTTGTGCTTAAGTGAAAATATTGCTGCATGGATAGTTTTAATGATTCTACCTACCCTGAGGAAGCTTTTTTTTTTTTTTAATCTTCACGTAGATTTAGCAAACATAGCATTTTAGCATATAGCATAACCTACATCTGTACTTACAGAGATAAATAGACTTTCTGCATATTCAGTATTAGGTATTACACATATCCTAGGATCTCATAGGATTATTTGTTAAGGTTCCTAGTCTCCTACAAATGAGAAGGACAAACCAAAAAGCAATTCAAATGTTGTTCTATGTTTTTCTAGAAAAATCTAACGTATGCTAGCGTAGTAATAGGTTACTAGCTTTTTAATAGGGATCTCTGTAGCAAAGACTGTACAAAGATGAATCCCCATGTCACACTGTAGGATCTCAGTTTTCATAATGTCAGACTGTACGACACTCAAAAACTGACACACACAAGAAAAAGTCTCGTCTGAAGTTGGAAGTCATCAATCTCTGACACGTTCAGACCCACGTTCTCGCACTAACAGTAGCTAGCAGCAAACAAAAACAATCTGTAGCATTCATTTTATTCATTACATGCCTTGAGAAAGAAAAACGTCATACAGACACTCCTTTGCTCTCCATCACTCAGTAAGTTTGTTTTCTTGCTGTACTGACTCATTTCACAATTTTCCCTGAGGGGGTTTGAAGTTCAGGTTCAGGTCTGGCGCTGCTGTTGGCTTTCGGGTTGACTGAGAAGCTGCACTGCAAAAAAGTGTCTGAAATTGCCAGAATTTTATCAGAGGAAAAAAATTATCGCAATTAAGCAGCTGTCGGTGAACAAATCAGAGATTAAAGACTACAAATTTTAGATTGCAGGAATGTTCAGGATTTAAAACATTTGGCTCGGACGAACAAATCGTGGCCAAAATCGCACCAAGTGAACCCAGCATGAGGGACTTTTAAGGTTTTTTTAAGGTCCAGAGGGAACACACAGTTTAGAGTACTAGGAAAAGTTCAAGCTTCCTACTTTGAACCTGTTCTAGAACACCACCCATATGTTAAAAGGTTCTTTTCAGAGCAAAAACTGTTAGATGGAAGATTTTTTTAATTAAAAAAAAAAATTTTTTGTTACTATACAGTAGATAGATGATATTTAAATAAATACCCAAGAGAAAATGTGACCTTTTTGTTTAATTAAAAAAAAGACCTTATTTTTCCAAGATGCCTGCCAACTCTAACAGAGCTGCACAACAAATATTGAGTTTTCTGTATATTTTAAACAGTGTCTCTTTCCAAATTCTAAATTGTGAACCCCGAAGTCATCAAAAATAACACATCAGACAACTGAAGCAGGTGCAGCATGGACGGTGTGAAACAGCTTGCCTTGGCCACTGATGATTTTTCAAACGACTCAATCAATCCAGCCGTTTATTCTTGCAATTTACTCTGCAGTGAATCAAACATTATTCTTTAGAAATGACACCAGGTTCATTTGTCTCTTTCATTCATTTGCTATTTTCTCCCTGTTAGATTTCATTAGCGTGAGCGGCGTCGGCTAATGATGGCTGACAGCGGGGCTGCAGCGACAAGCGGAATGAGGGCCGAGTAAAATTTTAAAGTGCTTAACAATCAGTGACAGCTTTTTATTGCGCCATTTTGTATCAAATGTCAAAACTATCAGACTTGATTAAGCAGCTCAAAATGGAAGTCTCAATATTTAGAGCAAACTCTGTAAAAAGCTTGAGCGCAACTGACACACAAACACAGGCTTTGACAAAATGCAGCTAAATATGATTGCACATTAATAACTTCCAGCAAATCAATGAAATAAAGCAGATAAACAAAAGTCTGCTAGGAACAGATTTAATGTTAAATCTAATGTTTTTACACTTTCACATGGTTAAGCTGTTTGTTAACTTTTTTGTATGAATTTTTTATAATCATTATTATTATTAGTAGTAGTAGTCATATTAAATTTAATTACATTTTATTTGTATAGCTGTTAAATTTAGACATTATCCTATTAATAAAAATAAATAGATTATGAATATACCTATTAAATTTCTAACTTTGTCTATGATGAGCAAGCCAGTGGCGACATTTGCAAGAAAAACTACTGTACCTGATGGTATGAGGAAAAAGCCATGACAGGGACCAGATTCATTGGGAACCATCCTCGTCTGGGTGCCACAGAATGTCCAGGGTTTCAGAATTGCCAAGCTGTCAATTCCTTGAGCAGTCAATTCCTTGGGCCCTTGAGCAGTGGGCCCTTAACACTCTGGGCTCTGTTACTCTCCAGGGGTGCTGTACTTTAACCCTCAGTAACTTTAAGGATGTTAATGTGGAACCATCTAAAGTAGCAGTGAGTGGTCTCCAACTGAAAAGAACTAAATCCGAGGTAGGATGAATCAAGTAGGATGAATCTGAACTGAAGAAAGGTAAAGGATCACTAGTAACTCTGAAGCATGTTTTATTTGACTGAGGGTGGTCATAGTATTGATAATTAAGGTCATTTTGAATTTGATCCTGCAACACGTCAAAAAAAAGATGGAGCAACAAATATCTTAAAAAGTATGTGTTACTGAGTTTAATTGTCAACAGATCATTAAGATGATTGGGTAAAAACAGTGTATCTTAGAGAGACAGAGTCTCCCAGAGGTAAAGATGGGCAGAACTTTAATAACTGTGGATTTTAGAATCATGTTCCTCAACATCAAATTGCAGTTTACTATCTGATTATGTACACAACATAACATAAAAAGTTTAAAAGAATCTAAAGTAATCTCTGTGCACAAGGGACAATGTCAATCAATATTGGATGCTCGTTATCTTTGGGCCCTCAGGCAGCACTACTTTTAAAACAGTCCTGATTTTTTAATGGAAATCACTGCATGGGTTTATTAACACCCCCAGAAATCATTGTAAACACAGTTAGCCATGTCATGCAATTAAACAATATAAAATGCAGGTTAAATCTCTATCATGCAAAGAAGAATGCTTTTGTGAACATGATCCAGAAATGGTACCATCCTCTCTGGGCCAAAGCTCATTGAGTACTGAGGCAAAGTGGAAAACTGTTCTGTGGTCAGACAAATCTACATTTTTATTTCTTTTTGGAAACCATGGACACCAAGTTCTCCAGACTAAAGAGGAGAGGAACCATCTGGCTTGTTATAAGTGTTTAGTTCAAAACGCTGCGTCTCTGATGGTATGGTGGTGCATTAGTGCCTGTGGAATGGGCAGCTTGCACATTTTGAAAGGCTCCATCTATGCTGAATAGTGTATCCAGGTTTTAGAGCACACATTCTGTTTACAAAATATCATTTTCAGGAAAGTCTGTGCATCTTTAAGAAAGACAATGCTAACTGCACACTGGACTTATTACATTAGTATAACTTCGTAGTAGAAGAGTCCGGGTTCTGACCTGTAAACATTTGGCATCACAAAACGAAAAATACAACAAAGGACACCCAGAACTGTTGAGCGGTTAGAATCATGTATCAGACACATATGGGACAACGTTTCTCTCCCAAAACGTCAGCAACTGGTCTCTTTAGTTCACAGTGTACGGACAGAAGACGTGATGCTACTGTCAGGCGCAAAGAATGTTCTGAGACCGAGAGAATTCTAAAAAGGGCTTTTCTTTAATGAAAAGAGCAAAACGGGCAAGGCAGAAAACACAGACGACCCACACTAAAGCTAGTAAGCTGGAGCACAACTATAACTAAGTAGTTTTGGGCAGTCCGGTAGGTTCATGAGCCTAAGCTGTAGAACGGACGGTGGGAATGTGGAAAAACAGGGTCTTTATAGTGTGGTGACTGATATGGACCAGGTGTGGATGATTAGTAAGTTGGTGAGCTGCTTGGAGCGATTGGAAGGGTTGGTGTGGGTGTGGCTGCTGGATCCCTGACAGCTACACAGTGGTAAATATTTAACTGTCCCCACTTTTTTGAGATGACCCAAATCCATCATTTTCAACCTATGACCCTATGTTTTTCCTTAAAATTTTATTTATTCACAGTTTAAACATTTTATATGTTTTATTTTTTATTTTAAATAGCACATGGATCTATGAGATTTGTAAATTGTTGCATTTTGTTTTTATTTACATTTTCTTGTAGGAATGATGTTTTATAAAGAATAAGCCTGTGATTTGCAGCTGCACTGCTATTATAAAAAATTATTCAACAAATTCAGACACCAATCACAATCCAGAATTTAGTAGTGCAGTGGAATAATTGAATATTCTATCTGCTCGAGACACACAATGTTCTGTGTAATTTGCATGATCAAACATCTCATAACATCCTGCAAATGCATTTTTTTTTCCCACTGATCCCGGTTCTTTTTTACATGAGAATGAAACTGTCAGGCTGCATGTCTTCACCATCTTTTAACTGTTATGAACCTACTGGGGAAAAAAATTAAATCGAGTCTTTCCTAGTTTAATTAAAATCAATGTCCCATCTTTCCAGATGATCCTTGGCTTCAGAAGTGCTGCCTTCCCATTATTAGACTCTCACTAGTGGAGGAGGATAATAAGCCATCTTCTTTTTCTCAGAAATTAAGAAAGGAATCTTCCGGAAGCGAAGGGAAATGAGACCGGCGGTATTTCTCCTAAGTGTGTGCCTGTGCCTGTTTTCCTGATGGCATAATAAAGTTCATTTCTGACAGCGCTTTCTTTGAAAAAAGCCAGAAAATTAGATCTTTTTGATTTACAATTATTAAACAGAGTTTCTTTACGAACCCAGCCATTAGTGTTGCACAAGCCAGGTCACTCTTAGTGCCGGTCTCAAGCCCCGATAAATGGGGAGGGCTGTGTTATTAAGGGCATCCAGCGTAAAACATGTGCCAAATCAAATATGCGGATCACGAACCAGAATTTTATACTGGATTGGTCGTGGCCAAGGTTACCACCAACCACGACAGGTATTGCTAGTCAACAGGGTACCGATGTAAACTGGGTTACTGTTGGCCGAAGGAGAATGAACATGAATCTGAAAGTTGAAGGGGTGATGATAAACATCATCAGTGGGTTGTTAGATGGAGGAGAAGGAAAGATTCTGGAGTGAGTTGGATGAAGTGGTAGAAGGTGTACCTAGGAATAAAAGATTGGTGATTGGTGCAGACTTTAATGGGCATGTAGGTGAAGGGAACAGAGGTGATGAGGAGGTGATGGGTAGGTATGGTTTTAAGGAAAGGAATGTGAAGGGCAGATGGTGATAGATTTTTCTAAAAGGATGGAAATAGCAGTGGTGAACACGTATTTTGAGAAGAAGAAGGATCATAGGGTTATGTAGGAGATGCAACCTAAAGGAGATTGGAGTCTGTAAGGTGTTGGCAGGGGACAGTGGAGCTAGACAGCATCAGATGGTGGTCTGTAGGATGGTTTTGGGGGTGAAGAAGAAGAGGTTAAGATGCGAATAAAATGGTGGAAACTAATAGAGGAAGAGTGTAGTGTGAGATTTAGGGAAGAGGTCAGACAGGAGCTCGGTAGTGGTGAAGAGGTGCTGGATGATTGGGAAACTACTGCAGGAGTGATGAGGGAGACAGTTAGAAAAGTACTCTATGTGACATCTGGAAATAGAAAGAAAGACAAGGAAACGTGGTGGTGGAACGAGGAAGTGCAGGAGAGCATAAGGAGAAAGAGGATGGAGAAACAGAAGTGGTATCAACAGGGTGATGAGAAAAGTAGGCAGGAGTACAAAGAGATGCAGCAGCAGGTGAAGAGGGATGTGGCGAACGCAAGGAAAAGGTATATGAGGAGCTATAGGAAAGGTTGGACACTAAAGAAGGAGAAAAGGATTTATACCGATTGGCCAGGCAGAGGGACTGAGCTGGGTATGGAGACGGATGATCCGCTGTGAAGAAGAAGAAAGAAAGTTTATGAATGAAACTCACTTGGATTTAGAGGCGAGGTCAAGCATTCATTAGGTTGATGCAGATAGTATACAATATGCATGAATGAATGAATGAATGCTGATCAGAAGTTTGCCTATAATGTCCTTTGTTTAGTCAGATTACTCATCAAAAGTGTAGATCAAAATGCAAAGCACTTCATCAATCCAGTAATGACTATTATATGCTAATATGTATAATAATAGGGCTACAATATAAGCTTTTAACATTTTTTTTGGAATATAACCAATTACAATTATTTCATAAAAAAACCCACTCACTCACTCACTCACTCACCCAGCAACTCACCCACTTACTCACTCACTCACTCACTCACTCACTCACCCACGCACTCACTCACTCACCCACCCACCCACTCACTCACCCACTCACTCACTCACTCACTCACTCACTCATTTACCCACCCACTCACTCACCCACTCACTCACTCATTTACTCACTCACCCAGCAACTCACCCACTTACTCAATCACTCACCCACCCACTCACTCACTCACTCACTCACTCACCCACGCACTCACTCACTCACCCACCCACTCACTCACTTACTCACTTACTCACCCACCCACTCACTCACCCACTCACTCACTCATTTACTCACTCACCCAGCAACTCACCCACTTACTCAATCACTCACCCACCCACCCACTCACTCACTCACTCACTCACTCACTCACTCACCCACGCACTCACTCACTCACCCACCCACTCACTCACTCACTCACTTACTCACCCACTCACCCACTCACTCACTCACTCACCCACGCACTCACTCACTCACCCACCCACTCACTCACTCACTCACTTACTCACCCACTCACTCACTCACTCACTCACTCACTCACTCACTCACCCAGCCACTTACCCACTTACTCACTCACTCACTCACTCACCCACTCACTCACTCACTCACTCACTCACAATCCTTTGAAATTAAAGGCTTGAAAAATAAAGTACTGTTTGTTTTCTATTTCCTTTACCAAAACTAGTTTGTCAGAGGCTACAGCAACACCCATGGTGCTTCATTAGGGACCAGTAAGTTCTTCTCTGCTCGCCTGAACTCAATCAGAATCACTGACTTACTTTTTAATATGGTTTTATCCATGTAAATGTATAATACTGTGGTGTTTTGGTCCTCTCTAAACACTGCAGGCTTTATTTTTTTTAGCATGAACTCTATGTTGTTTAAAGCTGTTGCTTTACCCAATCAGATTGTGGCATACAACTCCAAGAGCCACCAGAGGGCACCCAAACACACGGCATTTTTACATTGGTTGATTGGACAGTCAGAGAGCGCATTAGTCAGACTCGCAACCTGCATCTCTAGCAAACTGCACAAACTCATATACAGTGAGGAAAATAAGTATTTGAACACGCTGCTATTTTGCAAGTTCTCCCACTTAGAAATCATGGATGGGTCTGAAATTGTCATCGTAGGTGCATGTCCACTGTGAGAGACATAATCAAAAAAAAAAAACACGGAGTTTGCGCTCCCTCCAAAGATTCTCTATTGGGTTTAGGTCTGGAGACTGGCTAGGCCACGCCAGAACCTTGATATGCTTCTTACAGAGCCACTCCTTGATTATCTGGGTCATTGTCATGTTGGAAGACCGAAGCCTCGACCCATCTTCAATGCTCTAACTGAGGGAAGGAGGTTGTTCCCCAAAATCTCGCAATACATGGCCCCGGTCATCCTCTCCTTAATACAGTGCAGTCGCCCTGTCCCATGTGCAAAAAAACACCCCCCTAAAGCATGATGCTACCACCCCATGCTTCACAGTAGGGATTGTGTTCTTGGGATGGTACTCATCGTTCTTCTTCCTACAAACACGTTTAGTGGAATTATGACCTAAAAGTTCTATTTTGGTCTCATCTGACCACATGACTTTCTCCCATGACTCCTCTGGATCATCCAAATGGTCATTGGCAAACTTAAGACGTGCCTGGACATGTGCTGGTTTAAGCAGGGGAACCTTCCGTGCCATGCATGATTTCAAACCATGACGTCTTAGTGTATTATCAACAGTAACCTTGGAAACGGTGGTCCCAGCTCTTTTCAGGTCATTGAGCAGCTCCTCCAGTGTAGTTCTGGGCTGATTTCTCACCTTCCTTAGGATCATTAAGACCCCACGAGGTGAGATCTTGCATGGAGCCTCAGTCCGAGGGAGATTGACAGTCATGTTTAGCTTTTTCCATTTTCTAATGATTGCTCCAACAGTGGACCTTTTTTCACCAAGCTGTTCGGCAATTTCCCCGTAGCCCTTTCCAGCCTTGTGGAGGTGTACAATTTTGTCTCTAGTGTCTTTGGACAGCTCTTTGGTCTTGGCCATGTTAGTAGTTGGATTCTTACTGATTGTATGGGGTGGACAGGTGTCTTTATGCAGCTAACGACCTCAAACAGGTGCATCTAATTTAGGATAATAAATGTAGTGGAGGTGGAGATTTTAAAGGCAGACTAACAGGTCTTTGAGGGTCAGAATTCTAGCTGATAGACAGGTGTTCGAATACTTATTTGCAGCTGTATCATACAAATAAATAGTTTAAAAATCATATATTGTGATTTCTGGATTTGTTTTTTTTGATTATGTCTCTCACAGTGGACATGCACCTACGGTGACAATTTCAGACCCTCCATGATTTCTAAGTGGGAGAACTTGCAAAATAGCAGCGTGTTCAAATACTTATTTTCCTCACTATATATATTCATATGGATTTTATAGAATCAATTTTTTATTCCACACTAAAAATGGCGCAGAGGAAGAAATCGATTCGATCGCACATACGGTTATATTTACAATACAGCCTTTTAGAGAATAGCCGGACATCGTGGGAAAAGGTCGGCCAAAACTGTTTAAAACTATTGGAAAGCTTTTTCAAAACACATTTGTTTCTTTTGTGTTTTCTTTCCTGTAGAATAATAAAAAAAACACCTTTGCATTTAAAATCCCACACAGGCAAAATGCTGGAGATGATGCATGCGAAACAAGTCTGATCCACGGAGGCTCCACTTCACATCTTACAGCACTTAAAGGATCTGCTGCTAATGTCTTGGTGCCAAAAACCACAGCATACCTTTAGAGGTCTTCTAAAGTTCTACATAATAGTAGACAAGTGGATTTATTATGGCTAATTAGGGTATAATTCAAGGTTTACGCCCTGCTGCACAAAACACCTCATGTTAGGTCAGAATATATATATACAATTTATTATTTATTTTCTTTAACCTGTGGTGGTGTGTGTGTGTGTGTGTGTGTGTGTGTGTGTGTGTGTGTGTGTGTGTGAGGGAGTAACTGCAGTAAAATACTACTGTCTTTGTTCTTCTTGTAAATGGCTTGATTAGAAATGAAGATGAAGAACAATACATGCTTTGGTATCTTCTAAATTATAATTACACATATCCAGGAGGATCTCAGGACTGCTTCTTTAATTGGCTGCAGGCAGAAGCAGAACATTTGAGATGAAATGATTTTTTTGAAATAATAATCATGATCCTGTTGCATGTTATGTAGCTGTTTAAAGTGTTTACTGTAAAAAGTTATTACTCCAGGTGTAAAAGCAGAGAAGGTGTATGAGACAGCTGGATCACATTCTGAAGGAGAACTCCGCCTAATGCTGGCTCTCGTGTCGTCACTTAGAGAAATGTGTTAAAACGCTAACAACAACAAAAAAACATGTATCAGTAAGGAGTTTTTAAATTTGTTAAATAAACAAATTTCTCTCATTCATCCACCACCCATCTTCATCTCTAAAAGATGGATTCAGACATCCATCTTTCAGCCACCTAGATCAAATGTATTTTATCCATCCATTCAGACATCCATTCTTTTGACTGCCCATTTCTCCATCCATCCAACTGTCCATTTGACCTTCTATCTATCTATCTATCTATCTATCTATCTATCTATCTATCTATCTATCTATCTATCTATCTATCCATCCATCCATCCATCCATCCATCCATCCTCAGGGAAGTATCAGCTCACTGGTTAACATGTTGGTCTCCTGATCTAAAGGTTCTTATCTGATCTGCCACAGTGGGGCCCCTAAACAAGGCCCTTAACCGTTATCTGCTCAGCTGCATAAACATGTATGCAAAGGTTGTAGTAGTTGCAAAAGTATTTGCCCCTCTGAGTTGACAGATCTAGTCCTATAATCCCAGCATTTTCATAAAAAAATAAATTGCACATACGGCATTTGGCAGATGTTGTTATCCAGAGACACTTTTGGGGGTTGAGGGATTTGCCCGAGGGTGAAGCAGAGTCAGCTTGGCTGTGTTGGGATTAAAACTCACAACCAGAAGCTCGATATTTTAATCACTGAGCTACAGCTTTCCACTTGGACTTCAGAAGTATTTGAACACAGTCAGAAATTTAGTTCATACTCATGTCTCTGTTGCAGAACCTGTATTGATCAGTAGATGGCAGCACAGGAAAGTTTTTGGTCTATTGTTTGGGTGTATTCTGACGTCCCACAGCAGCGAGGATAAATGCCTGAGTCTTAATGATTTCCTCTTTCCAGTGGAAAATGATTTTATTATCACTGCCACTGACCTCTCTGTTGATGTTTCCACGACTTTCATAAAATTGAACTAAATCCGACAGAAAAACAAAGGAAGCAAAATCCACTTTTAACAGATACAAATAAAAATCCGCAGAAGCTCATTCTCTCAGGTGTTTCATTCTACACTGGAGTTCCTCTCAACAATCTTCTTCACATTTCTCCTGACCTTTATTTCCCTGATGTTCCCACAAATTACATAAGGTTGAATTCAGTGCTCGATTTGAGTCAAGTCTTAAAAAGTCCCCAGTTGTTGTGTAATTCATACATTTTTTTGAATATACTAAAAAATACTCAATCTTGGGGACCCCCTAAATCTATTTTTTACTTGTCATGGAGGGTCTCTAATGCCTTATGAGCATTTCCCCCTCCCCCCCCCAATGGAGAGATGGGGATGAAGGTTTATAGTTTCAGTTGATTTCATGCATATTCATAAAAATCTTTTGTCAAAATTCCATTTTGTTTTTATTCAAAAATTATTTACAATTAACACAAGCTCTTTCTGAAGAATCTGTCATTCATCACCCAACCAATAACAGCTGAGTTTCTTTGAGTTCGCTGCCTTGGTTAGTATCACCACCATCTCCTTCACCAGCATCATCACCATCACCGTTATCACCACCATCCATGCCGTCACTCCTTCCTCAGTACACTTTATGACCGAATACACTGACCTGCCATTAACTTTACAGCTCACAGAAGCTTTGTCTTCTAGCACATACCACAAACCTTCCTTTCCCACAAGGTTCTGAAGGTTCTTTTAAGGGTTTGTGGTTTTTTAAGGGTGATTTAGGACTTGTTCTGTTGGGAAAGAAATGTCCAAATTCACCCTCCAGCCTTTACTATCTGCCAGTCTTTCCTGTCAGAGCACTTCCTTCCACAATTAGCAGTTACACAGATGAAAAATGACACTGTGGATAATCTTGACATGGCCTGCCCTCACACAGACACACACACACACACACACACACATTGTAGATTAGCCTGGGAGGGCAAGTCATGGCGTTGATCCCACCAGTGGATGGAGCAGGGGATTCGTGGAGGAGGGGGTCGGGGCAGGGGGTAAAAATGACCATTATGAGGCTTTTAAGCTGCTCTGATTTGACACTATGCAGGAAACACTTGAGATGACTTTGAGAAATTGTTGCAGGAGTTTTCCCAGAGAAACTAAATGCCACACAATAAGAGAGGCACGAAGAGAGAACTGAAGCAGGGACCTTAATCTGGAGGTGCTCTGAAAACAAGCAAGGGTGAGGTAAACAATGGGAATGTTTTTAATGTTGGTCTTAACATCGATATATTGATGTACTGATCTACTGGTTCAGTAAACATGCTCTAATGAACCTGTAGTAAACTAAACCATGTACCCGAAAATATTGCTTCTATATAATAAGTGTAGATGCATGACCATGAGATCTGTATCTGCTTTCTGAGCATCTCATTTCTCATTTCATCTCCATATAAATTTCTAACAACTCTCACTCTCCTGAGATGTTCCACTAGATTTTGGAGTGTGTTTGTGAGGAGATCTGTGTGAGATTCAGCAACAAGGGTTTTAGTAAAATGAGCTACTGATTTAAGGTGAGGAGGCATGGGGGTGGGCAGATCACACAAGCTGGAGACTCAAGATCTTCCTTTCCAAATGAGGGAAAGATTTCATGCTATGGCAGCCAAAGATGTCCATAAACCTTGTGATAGGGAAAAAAACACAAATGTCAGAATATGGGGCTTGATACAGTGGAGCACAGAGGGTTAAGGGCCTTGCTCAAGGGTCCAAGAATGGCAGCTTGGTGATACCAGGGCTTGAATCCCTGGTCCCAACTGGAAATGACGCTGAATTTTCCTTCCTCTTTTTACAGCGAGCGCTTGTCCTGCACCACTCCATCATAACTAATGGTGAGGGGTTAAAAACGAGTTCCCACTGGTTTCAAAAACAGGAGTGTTGCAAACTGTAATGGCTCAAATGGTATCATTAATGCAATGGTTCCATCAAACATCGTTCCAGTTATGAGCTTGTGATCAGAATTTGCATGAGCTGCATCAGATACAACAGATGACCAAAAAAATCACTTTTATACAAAACAAAACAAAAAAAGAATCAAGATATTTTTGCAATTTTAACTTTGCCCACAAGACAGTTGTAGAAGTTTCCAACTTTCCACCTAAACAAGTCAACGCGGCAAAATGATCCATCACATGGAGGCACAGGAGAGACAGAAGAGACAGGAGAGTCTCAGGCATGTGTTTTTCCATTCTTTTTTTTATAACAAATGATTTGTTATGAAGACCAAAACATTTGTGTAATGATGTTTCGTCCGACAGCTCATTTGAACCTGATCTCATGCTTCTCTTGTACAGGAGTCGGAAAACAGACGTGACAATTTTACAGATTTTTCGACCACAAAAAAAAAAAAAATTGGGTCAAAAATTTACCCAGAAGAATTTTTCTTTATTTATTTATTTAATTAGGTTTTTGTTAAGATTTAAAAGACAATAAAAGTTCACAATTTTTTTATTGCTATGACTTTTTTAGGTGAACTTTGGACCCATGGATTCATTCATGTTTTCATCTGCAACTTTATACCAAGAAGGTGGAACTGTGGTGTCTTTGGGCAGAAATGAAAAAGAGGCAAATATTTGCCAATTTTTTGGTTTTCTTTTTCTTTATTTTTAATTATTAATATATATTTTTTTACATAACGGATATTTCCCCTTTTTTTCCCCTCTTTTCTTTCATGCCAAAATGTCCACTAACATTCGCTTTTTTTTTTTTTAAACTAGTGACAAATTCAGTCATCTGAGTGAATTTTCCAGAAGCTTCCGCAGCGGTTTGGTTGCAATACGAACACATTAGTGTGACAGATTAGCAAGTAAACCACATGCTCAATATTCATTTTAATTAATAGAATTTTCCTGGTTTCCATACACACACACACACACACACACACACACACACACACACAAACACACATTCACACACTCTGTGGAAGCTGATGGTATGAGAGTGGCAGTGTGTTGTCATGAGGCCAGAGCTCGTTTTTTTTTTTGCCCTGAGAAGCGGGAACATTGCGAGAAGTCGGGAACTGCCAACACTGAGCACACTCACACACACATCATCCTGAAACTCAGCATCTTTATTTAGCTTCTGTGGGAAGCGGAGGATGGCGGATGCCTTCTCGAAGTTCAGGGTGACTGTTACTCATCAGTGAGCAGACAGACGACGGGCCGGAGGGAGGGAGGGAAGGAGAAAGTGATGAGAAGACAAGAAAGTCTGGTGAAAGAGATAGTGAGAGATAGAGAGAGCACTGCTGAATTCTGGAATCTGATTGGTCAGAAGTTAATTTATTTCAAAATCAGCTTTTTTTTCTACTATTGCACATACACACACATACAGGTAGTCCCCGAGTTACCATGGCGATGTATTCTGATGAAATTATATTCAACTTCATTGTCATTGTTCAGAGCATTGAAATGCAGTTCGCATCTACCCAGAAGTGCATAGTGACCTATTTACAATAAATAGTGTGTTGAATGACTGTCTGAAAAAAAGTTCAGAAGAAAAATGGAAGAAGGATAAACTAGCACAGCCCACTCTCTCTCTCTATATAAACTGTGCAGGTGTGACGGATGGAATGCCATGTTTCCCTGTTTCTCCTCCACAAACGAGCTGCGTTAAAACACAATAAGTGCAGTTTGTCATCCCTAATTGCCCCCCTAAACGAAAGCAAGAGTTATTTCCATCTGCACCGACATCGTTCGACTTGCCCCTCTGTGTGTGACCTCTGACCCTGGCGTCATCCACCCCAGAATCAGTGACACCTGATGGATATCCATGTGTGACCGTGACACCCTGACCTTCAACTCATCCTTCATATAGACACATAATTCTTTCTCTCTCTCTCTCACACACACAAACACACACACACACACACACACACACACACACACACACACACACACACACACACACACACACACACAAACACACACAAACACACACATTTACTCTACAGTTCTAGTTCCTTCCAAAACTGTGTGGTGGTCAGGACTCTGTGAAAGACACTCAAGTTCTTCTGTTACAACCTTTGACCACCAACAACCATGTCTTCATGCAACATTGTGTGAGGAAGCGTGGTCTTGCTGGAACAAGGTTCTCAAAGAACAAAGGTGTTTGGTTCTCATAGTTCAAAAAGAAATCGTGATGTTTTGGTGTACAAAGACATTCAATACAAGTGTGTGCTTCTAAATTTGTGGTTTCTGGATGGTTCTGATAGACCTGGTGATGTTGAGGTGGTGATGCAGATTCTGATGGACCTACAGTTGATCTTCCAGGCAGTGCAGTGAGGAGTGCTTGGTGGATAGACCTGATGTTTTGGAAGTAGTTATGCAGATCCGGATGAACCCAGATCTCTCAGGCCATGGTGTGCTCTTAAATTTGTGGTTTCTGGATGAACCAGATATGGCTGGTTCTGATAGACCTGGTTATGTTTGGCTTGGTGATGTTGAGGTGGTGATTTAGATTCTGATGGACCTACAGTTAATGGACCTGGTGTTTTTAAGGTGGTGATGCAGATCCTGATGGACCTAGATATACTAGGTTGTGGAGTGGGGAGTGTTTGGTAGCTTGACCTTTTTTTTTTTTTTTTGCGGTAGTGATGCAGATCCTGATGGACCTGGATTTACCAGTTTAAAAGTCTAGGATCTTGTTTTAGATGGTGCACAAGTCCAACAAGCTTATATTTTTTTATTTGTTTTTTGTGGGATAATTCATGAATGCTTCTATAGTTTATTTATTTCTATAGCACTTCTTCTAATGGACATGTTTTCAAAACCATATGTAATTGTTTCTTCAGGTGGGTTTGGGGTGGGTGGCAGCAAATATGAGCAGATCTTCCAGTGACCAGTTAGGGTTGTACTGAAAGGTCCAGTTTGATGGAAAAAGTGTTAGAAAAGGGAAATGGTAGCCCAGTGGTTAAAAAACTAGAGATCTTATTGGAAGGTTGTGAGTTTAAGTCCCAGCACCACCAAGCTGCCACCGCTGGGCCTTTGAGCAATGCCCTTTTTTACTCAATTTCTCAGTTGTATAAGTGAGATCATTATAAGTCGCTCTGGATAAGAATGTCACTGATAATCATGGTCGGTATGAGGATTGGCTTAAGGGAATGGTGAGGAACATCTGCGAGATGATCAGCTCTTTCACTAAGCATTCACAAATATATCAGCCTCAACCAGACTATCATCTGAATTCTTTCTCAACATATGTTCTTTTACATCTGTGTAGCAACAGCAACTCTTCTTTATCACACCATCTGATCATTTCTAGAACTGTTGTAGAGAACTGTTGTACTTCATATTACTCATATTACTTATGCTGATCATCATTATTCATCATGAGAGTGCTTATGATCTGTCCAGTGCAAGTTCCAGGATTCCTGTGTCATAAAAACATACTGGAAATGTCCTGTTATAGTAACCTCTACTCTTCTGGGAAGATGTTCTACTAGATTTTGGATGGTGCTTGTGAATATTTGTGGAGAATCATTCAGTTACATGGAGGTGAGATGGTGAGAAGGTGAGGAGGTCTGAGGTGCAGTCAGCGTTCACATTCATCCCAAAGGTGCAGTCAGGACGTTTAAGGGTCAGAGCTCTATAGCTGGAGAGCTTTTACTAAAACCCATATAAAGCATATCTTCATTGAGATGTTTATTTTTTTTTTCATTTTCATACTGGAACAGGCTTGGAGCTCCAGCACTATATTGCCAAAGGTCTGTGGACACCTGGTCATAAGTACGGTATGTGCTTTTTGAGAATCACATTCCACATTTAGTCTTAATTTCCTCAAATTCCCTCCACTTTTCTGAGAAGATGTTCCACTACATTTTAGAGTGCTTGTGGATATTTGTGTTTATCAGCCACAAGGATGTTAGTACAGCAGGGACTGATGTAGGTGAGGAGACCTGGGGTGCAGTCAGCGTTCCAATTCATCTAAAAGGTGTTCATTACTGATGAGATCAGAGCTCTATAGAATTCCACACCAGATCTTTCTCTCCAACTTATGTAAACCAGATCTTCAAGGAGCTCACTTTGTGCACAGAGGCAGTGCCGTGCTGGAGCAGGTTTGGGTTTCCAAATTCGAGGGAATGCAAAATTTTATTATACCACATGTACAATTGATGGCCTTCTCTTCTTTTGGAGAAGAACCACATATATCAGGAGAGATCAGGTGACCCAATACTTTTGTCCATTTAGTGAAGTTTAAATCCAAAGACTTACTATCTTACTAGTCTCAGAAAGCCTGTGTAGATATGGATATTTTATAAAAATGTAACAATACTGAGAGATTTAAGTAATATTATATAATAATATTTAATTATAACAATTAAAACTGAAGAAAATACTTTTTAAAACTTTTTATAAAATGTATTTAAAACAATAATTTCTAGTGAGGAATTAATGAGGACATTCCCACATTTATTCCCACTTAACATTTATTCCCAGGTGTATCACGTCAGGTACACATGATTAGAACATCGTTTCTCAGCTTTTTAAAGGAGACTTGCCCTATGTAAACCTCAGAGATTTAGTTTGGTGTTCTGACTGAAGTGAGAGTGAACGCTATGGTGAGATCGAAAGAGCCTTCAGAAAGAAAATTGTAGCAGCTTGTGAGTCTGGTAAGAGATTAAAAAAGATCTTAAAAGAATTTTAAATCAGTCATTTCACTGTCTGGAAAAGAGTCTGGAGAACATTCAAACAGGTCTGGCCGTCCATGCAGGTTCACCTTGAGAGCAGACCACAAGATGCTAAAAGTTGTCACCAAAACCCCTAAAATGCATCATGGAACCTACAGCAGGCTCGTGTTACTGTAAGAGACTACACAAGTTTACCCTTTTTAAAACAGAAATTAAAGCGGACAAACATGACCCAAAACATACCAGTAAATCCACCAAGGACTGGAGGAAAACTGAGAATTGAAGAGTCCTGGAATGGCCGAGTCAATGCCAAGATCTTAATCCCATTGAGACGCTGTGGAGTGACTTAAAACGAAACTCCTTAAACATCTCACAGCTGAAAGAATTCTGCGTTGAAAAGTGGGGCAAACTTTTCTCAGAACGATGTCAGAGACTGATGGAAGGCTACAAGAAGCTTCTCACTGAAGTTATTTCAGCCAAAGGAGGTAACACTAGGGGGTGGGGGGGTCCTAACTTTTTCCTTAGTTAGAATATACATTTTAGTTGATATCTTTTGTTTAATGAGTAAAACAGGGTTAATTTTTTAGTTTAGCTGCAATTAAATCACTTTTTTCACCAGAGAAAACTCAAAGCAAGATTAGACATCGATATGTGAACATTTCTTAATAAAGATCTAATATATATATATATTTATTTGTTATTTGTGAATTTGTTCGCTGTCACTTGTAATTGATGCTTTTAAACAGTTAATCAATAATAAATAAACATTCAACTGTCTCTTCAATAAAAAAACACACCACATGTTCTTTGGTGAAAATTTTTTTACTTCAGTTATTAAAAAGTTAGTAGATAAGTTAATAAATAAATAAATAAATAAACAAACAAATAAATAAATAAATGATGGTAACTGCTTTGAAAAACACAAAAGGCTAAAAAAACACACCACATGTTCTTTGGTGAAAATTTTTTTACTTCAGTTATTAAAAAGTTAGTAGATAAGTTAATAAATAAATAAATAAATAAACAAACAAATAAATAAATAAATGATGGTAACTGCTTTGAAATACACAAAAGGCAGATTAGAGTATGTACATCTTTGCCCCCGATTCTGTTTTATAGCTACAGATCAGTCTAACGTTCCTCTGAGACGTTGCTTCAGACATAAACACATCACACAGCAGCATTTTGTCAGACAGCAACAGAAATAGAGCAGCGGCGATCTCGGTGCCAGAGCGCCTCAGGAGGAATGACTGCTTCAGATTGGCATTCCCAGATTTCCTCCCTGTTCCAAACATTGTGAGAGTCCAGTGTGTTTCCACAGAAAAGCAGCTGCGTGAGTCATCAGAGGAAACGTCCAGTTACTTCTACCTACACACAACGAACACACGATCTGCGAAAACTCGCCGATGTTTACGGCTTTGCTGATGCCCAAATTGTATGTCCACAAACTGTAGCATTCAAGTTAAAGGTGTAAAGGACGTCACTGGATGTGGTGGAATTACGATTAATTAATTGAATTACATCTATCTTTCATTTTTTCTCTCAGAGTTCATAAGACTGCATTGTGGATGACCCCACACACCCCTCACACACACTTCACCTTCCTGCCATCAGGAAATATGCACTGAAGAATTCGAGCTCTAAAATCCAGTCTAAATAATGTCTTTCATCAAAGGTCATCAGGCTCTTCAACACACAAGATGAACCTGAACATGCAGATGAAACTGAATTTTACCAACTCTTACACACACACACACACACACACACACACACACACACACACACACACACACACACACACACACACACATTCTTATTCACTCATTTCCTCTGTCCTGAACTGTTCCAAAATCGAACTCACAAACTCGCTACCCAATTTAAGACAAATACATCAATGTCTATAGCGCCACCTATATTATAACCGTATTCACATTTTAATCTGCCATCAAACACTGCTATACTGTAGTGTCTCTCTGTAGTTGCCCAATCATTCAGCACCAGCATCTGAGCCCCTGTCTGACCTCTTCCTTGAACCTCACACTACACTCTTCCTCCTTCAGTTTCCACCATCTTATTCTTCTTTCAGTCTTCACTCTCCTCCTTTTCTTCTTCACCTTCAGCTACACTGTCTCCTGCCAACACCTTACAGTCTTCAATCTCTTTCGGGTTGCATCTCCACATTGATCATAGTCCACCTGTGTGCATTTTCCTCCACTCTTATACGTCACCCTATGCTTCTTTATCCATTTAAAATAAGTGTTCACCACTGCTATTTCCATCCTTTTAGCAAAATCAACCATCATCTGCCTTTCAAATTCCTCTCCTTAACACCATACCTACCCATCACCTCCTCATCACCTCTGTTCCCTTCACCTACATGCCCATTAAAGTCTCACCCAATCACCATTTAACACTTCATCTAACTCCCTCCAGAATTTTTCCTTCTCCTCCATCTCACAGCCCACTTGTGGAGCATAGGCACTGATGACATTTATCATCATCCCTTCAACTTCCACCTCCACGATCATCACCCTATCAGAAACTCTCTTCATCTCCACTACACTCTTACTGTACTCTTCCTTCAGAATCACCCCTACACCATTTCTCTTTCCATCCACACCATGATAGAACAGTTTAAACACCTCCAATGTTCCTGCTCTTACTCCCTTTCCACTTGGTCTCCTGAACACACAACATATCTGCCTTTCTCCTCTCCATCATATCAGCTACTTCTCTCCCTTTACCCGTCATAGTACCAACATTTAAAGTACCAACCCGAACCTCCACTCTCCTACATTTCTCCATTCCGTGCCGTCTCTGTAGACATCTTCCTCCTTTTCTTCTCCTCCTTCGGCTAACAGTAGCCTTCAAATTCTGATTCATGATCTGCATATATGATTTGGCACATGTTTTATGCTGGATGTCCTTCATAACGCAACCCTCCCTATTTACCCGGGCTTGGGACCCGCACTAAGAGTGCACTGGCTTGTGCCTCCCTAATGGCCGGGTTTTATATATATATTTAAACATATTAAAAATAAAATAATCGAAATAAGATTCCTTTTATCTCTAGGGACTTTCTCAAGACTCATAACTTTCCTTTTCGTATCATTTATCTCTCTGAACGTTCCAGAGATTTATATTTCTTCTTCGCTGTGTTTCTGTCTTTCATCCTTCTAAAAATAATGGCTTAAACTGTCTTCGTGTTCTTTTTTTTATCCTCATGTCTGGCTCAGAGTCTAGATCAGCAGCGGGGAATAAAAAAAAAATCATGTTTTGAATAAAACAGCGTGAACATGCGACTTGAGACTGGATTAAGTCATTAGACACTTTAATGGTGCTCATATAAATTAAATAAACAGGACAGAATTCTGGGCCGGCATTTGAACTGCTGTTAGATCCAGCTGTTAAACTATTTACATATTCTCCAATAAAAATAAAATAAAAATAGATCCCACATTTAGAGCCTGATAATAAAATACAGTATTTAGATTGTATATTAAATGCTAGAGATATGAAATAAATCGTTGTTTTTTTTTATTTAATTTAAAAAGACACAAGGGACGTAAACTTCTGCACTTTCTCCCTCTCTCCCTCTCTCTCTCTCTCTCTCTCTCTCTCTCTCTCTTTCTCCCTCTCTCTCTCTCTCTCTCTTTCTCCCTCTCTCCATCTCTCTCTCTTTTTCTCCCTCTCTCTCTCTATTTCTCTCTCTCTCTCTCTCTCTCTCTCTCTCTCTCTCTCTT
>MU551567.1:4873407-4919269 GCA_024362625.1 Silurus asotus | reverse complement strand
CTCTCTCTCTCTCCATCTCCCTCTCTCTCTCTCTCTCTCTCTCTCTCTCTCTCTCTCTCTCTCTCTCTCTCTCTCTCTCTCTCTCTCTCTCTCTCTCTCTCTCTCTCTCTCTCTCTCTCTCGTTCCTCTCTCAGCTCTGCTCTCTGGAAGGCACAGATTGATTTGGACCTCACACAAGAATGCAGCGATAAGGCAGGAAGTGCGTCGCTGGGGGGCTGGAAGCTTGAGTAATAATGTGGAGTTTGTTTTTACACACACACACACACACACACACACACACACACACACACACACACACACACACACACACACACACACAGCTGAACTGACTGGTTTTTTCGTTTTATTTCTCAGTTGTAAATATGTAACAAATGCTGAGGGAAGTGGTAGCACATTGTTTAGTATGTTGGAGTTCTGATCAGAAGGTTGTGAGCTCGAATCCCACCACCATGAACCCGCCACTGCTGGGCCCCTGAGCATGACCCTTAACCCTCATTTGTTCAGTTGTATAAATGAGATAATTATACGTCTCTCTGGTCTTCAGAATGCCATAAATGTAAATGATTTGAAGGCATCATGTATTATGTTCCTACACCATGACGGATTAAAAGAAAGGTGCTTCACACAGGAAAACAATCTTTCTTCACGTATCCCAGTGAATTTAGGAAGCTGGGCAGATGTGACACAATACCCTGGAGCACAGATGGTTGAGGGCCTTGATTAAGAGCAGCAAACCAGAGCCTTATACACTGAGCTGCCACATCTGTCTATAAGAATAGAGGGTCAACATAATGACATTTTTCTTAGGAGACTTTCAACACCAACACACTTCACTTCATTCCGATACCCAAATTCACAAATACAGAGATTTTCCAATTCAATTCAATTTTATTTGTAAAGCCCCTCTAACAATGCACTCTTTCCCAAAACAACTTTAGAAAAAAAACACAAATATACATTTTTTCATTCATAAATTAGCCTTTAATTTTATCCTTAATGAGTAAATCAGTGCCGAACATGGCGTGAAAAAACTCCCTGAGAAGGTATAAAGAAGAAACCTTTAGGGGAACCATACTTTAAAAAAAAAAACCTCTCATCTGGGTGAAACAGAATATCCATTCATTACAGTCCCATCAGTGCAGGATCAGCCAGGATACTGTGCCCCTGGAGCACTGCAGGTTGAGGGCCTTCTTCAGGGGCCCCAAAAATAGCAGCTTGGTGATACCAGGGTTTGAAATCCTAACACTGATGGAGACTCGAGTGTAAAACTGTTTATAGTGACTGTACTGTATGTGACTGTATGGCAATCGAACAAACAAATAAAAACTTATTTTACTACAACTAATAATAATCATAGTAATAAAGTAATAAAGGTTTTGGTTTCACCGTGATTATCTATCATGCAGAACAAATTAAATTCCTTCTTGTTCAACTGGTCAGTGAACTCAGTGAAAACTCTCCAAAGATATAATTTTTCTATAAAACACAGTCAGGCCTCAGTTTATGAGATAATTAAAAATGAGAGGGACTCAAACTGAAACCTGTGGTCTGGTTTCTGCACTGAGCTGTAAAAACGATTCTTTCCGGACATGAAAATCAAAGGAGTGGAATGTAATCCTAAGCCACATATCATTTCATACGATGTCACCTTCTTAAAAGAAGGCTATATTATCCCTTGAAATGTTTTTTTATTAATACCCGAAATACACCCCGCTGACGTGTCACGGCGTTCGTGCACCAGGATGCTTTCAGGCTTCAAATAAACCCGAGGATTTATTCATGTTCGACATAACGATTTTCCAGCATGTAGTCATTTGTGCTATAAAACTGTAGCACAAAGTGGTTTCAGTGTCTTGTTCATGTCTGCAACGGCTTTTATTTATTCCTCACTCACGTTATCAGCAAAGCAACAGAGGCTCACTATTAACTCTATATAAATGGGCCAAATAATATCTAGAACAGAATGACTCCAGCTCGAAATATATATATATATGTGTCATTCGGTCATAGAGAAATACCAAATGACCAGAAGAGATACAATCATTTTTTATTTCATGTGGAAACACCTTTCGAGACAGATGCACGTGTCTTTTGTTATCATGCAACAAACAAGTGTAAAGACAAACACCCACAATAATTAGACAATGAATAAAGTTCTGTGGAGTTCACATCTAAAAACAGGAGAACTTGTGTAGGACATAGAACAGGAGAGAAGATGTGATCAGAGTCCCTCACTTCTACACCCACACATGGAGGTAATGATTTGAGGGTTGCAGAGATGGTTGGAGATTTCAACACCATGCTGGAACCGACTACACCATACAACAAGACGATGAGCCGAAGCGTCTTGTTGTACGTCTAAGATCTGTAAGCTTTATCCATCAGGGAAGGACCTGCCCAGTCACCGCACCTAAATCCTATTAAACTGCTCTGGGATAAACCAGAAATCTCTGACTAGTGAAGAACATTTTTGGGAGTTTGGCAGAAGTTCTACAAGACGCACGGCAACGTGTTTCAGCTGAATGTTTGGAGAAACAAACGGTCTGGATGCTGAGAGACTGTAAAGCTGTTCTTCATTTGGCCAAACAAATCTATAAATGTCCATATAAATGTATAGATTTGTTTGGCCAAATATTTATACCGTTACATTACTAAGTTTGTTGCGTGGAAACAAAGGAACATTCATGGTTCTTTCAAAAACGATCAATGACTAGGTGTCTACATGCTTTTTACAGCCACTGTGTGTGTTTTTAACCATCTAGACTTCTTCAACATTCAGTCCATATTTGCTGTTATAATTCCCTCAACTCTTCGGGGAAGATGTTACACGAGATTTTCGAATGTGCTTCTGGAGATGTGTGTGAGATTCATTCAAGCACAAGGGTGTTAGTAAAGTCAGGTACTGATGTGGGTGAGATGAGGAGGCCACATTCATATCAAAGGTGATCAGTAAGGTTTAGCGCTTTACAGCAGGAGATCTACTCCAACTCATGTAAAGCAGATCTTCATGGAGCTGGATTTGTACACAGGGGCATCGGCATGTTCACGTAAAAGAGACAATTTCCTGCTATAGCATCCAGTCTGGAGAAGAACCATGCAGGTTTCTCAAAGACATGTGTTTATTTTACTGCAAAATACTGTAAATAAGAGGGTGTTTTTTCATCCTTCACAGTTTGAGAAAGAAAACAGGAAAACTGGAAGCTGCTGGAATAAAAGTGAAAACAGTGATGAACTCGAGTATTCACACAGAGTATTCTTGACTGTGTAACAGCAAACAGAAGGACATTAAAGATAATATACGGGGGTTTTAGATGACGATAGGCCATGACATTTTAGCTCATTCTGTGTATTCGACATAACCAGGATTAACACTGATCAAATCAAGCCAAGACTCAAGTGCACAGCTGTCATATGACCCGATGTACGCCGCAGCACTCTGAAATGCTCCGAACGTCGTTAATACTTCACTATTTTCATCACAGTCATGGGAAACAGTGTGTGTGAAAGAGAAATTTTTGCCAAAACGGCGGAATCCTCCTATAACGTTCTCAGACCTGTCGGGGTGAAATGAAGACACACGGCCTCGATTGCCATCTGTAATGTCCTTCGGTTATTTTTGGAATCGATTTGCCAGTTTCTTCTCCCAATCATAGCAAACCAGGACAAAATATCTCGTGGGAGAGTATGCGAAAGTACTTAAAATACCACACTTGTTCTTCTTCGCGAATCCAAACGGCATTGTGGCGATGACAAATCGCCTGGGCGCATTTTCCTACCATTTCTGCTCTCTTATGAAATATATGGATGTGGTTATAGTATAAACACGTTATATCAAGTTGAGTGCAGCTGCTTTGAAATTTATAGCGATACACACCCACACACACACACACACACACACACACACACACACACACACACAAACAAACCACTGCCTGTAGGGAACGCCATGAAATCCAAGTCACTGTTTAAATTTTTTTATCATTTTCTTTTCCTACTTCTATCGTCTGGAAACAAATAGAAAAATACGCTTTACTGCACCACCTAGAGCTCACACACTACCGTTTTTATTAGCGTTACACACACACTCTCGCTGCTACACATTGCTTTCACCAGGCCAAACTATCTTTCATTTAAAAGTGCACATTTTAATAAAAAGCCACTAAATAAGATTATTTAGAACAACCAGTGGACAAGAAAAAGGAATGCAATTAACTTTTTGTCATGTGACATCTTGAAAGAGAAACAAAAATCGTGTCATTTACCTTGTTTGTTTATTGAGCTGTTTATTTCCAAGCAGCCGTGAATCTTTGATTTTACCTGCTGAGTTTTGTTACTTCTGATTTTTTTTTTCATCACTGCAAGATTGCAAGACATTTTGTTTCTATGCTGAATAGAAACAAATTTCTGCTAAGACGCGCAGTCCTACAACACAAGTCATCATCAAGCGAAGAACAATATTTTTTGGGAAGAAATCACTTGTGCATGTTATAATCAACTAATCAGCAATAAAGATCCTGGAAGAATCTCAATCACTGTGAGGAAAACAGAGAACTGGGAAGAATCCCAAGAACCAGGAGGAAACCAGAGAACCGGGAAGAATCCCAAGAACCAGGAGGAAACCAGAGAACGGGGAAGAATCCAAAGAACTAGGAGGAAACCAGAGAACCGGGAAGAATCCCAAGAACCAGGAAGAATCCCAAGAACCAGGAGGAAACCAGAGAACCGGGAAGAATCCCAAGAACCATGAAGAAACCAGAGAACCAGGAAGAATCCCAAGAACTTAATGGAAACCAGAGAACCAGAAAGAATCCTAAGAACCAGGAGGAAACCAGAGAACCAGGAAGAGTAAAGGTTAAGTGTCTTTTTACTTGTCACATGTACACAACAGCACAGCAAAATTCTTTCTTCCCATTTCCCAGCAATGTTAGGAAGCTCGGGTCAGAATGCACAGTCAGCCGTGATACAGTATCCCTTGAGCACTGAGGGTTGAGGGCCTTGCTCAAGAGCCCCAAGATTGTATTTAACTCCCAACCAGTAACCAAGAGCCTTAACCACGGTGTTAAGTAATGTTTTGAATTCTATATTATCTATGACATTCGGTAGACGCCCCCTTATCCAGAGCGACTTCAATAACAATAATCTCATTACATACATACATACACCAATCAGCCATAACATTATGACCACACGTCTAATATTGTATCGGTCTCCTTTTGCTGTCAAAGCAGTCGTGACCTGTCGAGCATCAACAGCATGAACTTCTTTAGCAGCTACAGGCGCTCGTCTGTTGGATTGGACCACACGGACCAGCCTTCACTCCCCACGTAAGCCTCAGCTGCCCACGACCCTGTCGCCAGTTCACCACTGTTTCTTCCTTGGAGCACTTTTGATAGATTCTGACCACTGCAGACCAGGAACATCCCACAAGAGCTGCAGTTTTAGAGATGCTCTGACCCAGTCATCTAGACGTCAAAATTTGTCAAATCCTTACGCCCATTTTTCCTGCTTCTAACATCAACTTTGTGGACAAAATGTTCACTTGATGCCTAAAAAATTATTCGACCCACTAACAGGTGCCATGATGAAGGGATCACCAGTGTTCTTCACTTCACCACTTATTATGTTATGGTGAGGGTTCAGGACCTTGCTCAAGGGCCCAGCAGTGGCAGCTTGGCAGTGTTGGGATTTGAATTCATAATCTCCAGTCCAACCAGTGAGAGACCACATATAAGGTCAATATTGTCTACATTGGTTGCCCAAACCTCACAAGTACACAATCAAAGGTAATGATAGTATTTAGAGGGTGAGGGTTGGGAATATACACTTATCATGGTAGCAGAAAGTCTTTTTGGTCCTAGCCTGAAAAACAAAACTCTAATCAAAACTATACTGTCTATGTCCAACATATTGCTCATAAACTGACCCTGAAAAAATCTAAAAGATAATAGACACAAAATAAAAAGCCTAATCTTTAGTTTATAACATCTTATTACACAGTGTTTAAAGGGGTGATGGAGTTCTTTGACAGTGGGTACAATCACACACAGTCTGCATAGCAACACTTCCCTCAGGGACTCTGAACTGCACTGCCCCTGATTCTTGGCAGGCTGCAGGGGAGCTTGAAATCGAGTATTTATCAACTATTTCTAGGCACGAAAGACCCGAGTTTTTTTTTTTTACCCCACTGTAAGTCTGAACAGGTTGCCAAGAAAAGACCATGATGGATATGGAGCATTTCAGCGGCAGTGTTCGGCAGGTCAAGTCACCAGATGGGAGTTACAAGGTTTGGGAATTTATACTCAGGGGACAGAAAGGCTAAAGAATGAACCTTAATGTAGTGCTTATTTGGAAGCCATGAAGATTCTCCCCTAGTCACAAATATAAGCTACATGAAAAGCATCTTCCTGAACCGAGGTGGTCCAGCTCGGATTTCAAGCATCTCTGGTGCTCTTGTTGTGAGAAGGGATTAGGCTTCGCGTGTGCATCCGGTAATACCAACAAACACGGCTCAGCTATTCAGGGGATGTGTCTTAGAAACACAAACATAGAAATCCAATAGGAAAAAAGTCCTCAGATGGCTTATCGCACACAAGACCACTCTTCTGAAGAAACAGCGTCTGGTGAAGGACACACCAAATGTCGCCATGGTCTGTTTTTTCGACGCTGTTTTTGAGGGCAGGGTTGTTTATGACATGGTTATTCATGCATATGTGAAAATGAAGAACAGATGCCTGGTGAACGGATGCAGAGCGGGAGAAAATGCTAAGAATGCCTGCACACTGTTTTTAAGGGCTCCCAAGAAGCTTGCTTTTCCTCAGTGCTCCACTGCTCTTCACAAACACGTCTGAACAGTGCACAAAAACATCTAAGCTCTTCGTCTCAAAGCATTGTTTATCAAATAAATCACGCCCAAGGAGTCTTCTGAAGAATGCAGACTATTTCAGACGTTTGAGAATCGCATTAAATCGGTGTATGGATGTGGCTTTTTTCCAAACAGATGAGCTCATAAACACCAAAAGTCACTTAGTTGGTGATGAATCATTTAGACTGTAAACACTATCTGTTAGTGCTAATGGTGTGTGTGTGTGTGTGTGTGTGTGTGTGTGTGTGTGTGTGTGTGTGTGTGTGTGTGTGTGTGTGTGTGTGCTGATAATGTGTGCATTGCTGTTTGACAGATATTTCTGTTGTTGTTTAGGATTTGGGTTTCATAGAGAACACTAATATTTGGATGTTTTACTGGTGTTGAATGCTTAATGTACTGGTGTTTGAAAGACTGATCCAGAGGTACTTACACTTCTCTTTCACAGTTGAGGGCCAAGGGCCTTGCTCAAGGGCCTATCAGTGGCAGATTAATTGTGCTGGGTTTGGAACTCACAACCTTCTGTTTAGAAGTCCATCATCTTAACTCCTGAGCTCCCCCTACGCCTTACCAAACAATAAAGAACCCTGAGGTTTTGGTGGGTTGTATATTAGTGTTTGAGGGTACGTGGTGGTGTTTGACTGTATATTGTGGTTTGTGTTTAATAAAGAAAAAATATGTTTGATAGCTATTTAATAGGGAGCACTCGTGTTTGGTGTTTGGTGTGTATATTAGTGTTTAAGGGTGTTTGGTGTTTGATGGTAAATATTGAGGGTTTATAATAGTAGGGCACTGGTGTTTGGCCAAGTGTATTGGTGCTTGATGGTTAATGTTGTTTTTAGCAGAAAACATTGATGTTTGATTGTGTGTATTGGTGTTTATTGGTTAATGTTAGTGTTCAAAAGAGAAGAAATGGTGTTTGAATATAGTTATTGGTGTTTGATGGTTAATTTAGGTGTTTTATAGAGAACACTAGTGTTTAGTGGGTGGTGGGTATTGTGATGTTTGATGGATAATATTGGTGTTTAATAAAGAACACTGGTGTTTGGTCGCATGGGTATATTGGTGTTTGAGGGTAAATGTAAAGAGAAAGAAATGGTATTTGATTGTCTATTGCTGTTTAATGGTACATGTTGAATTTTAATAGAGAACACTGGAGTTGGACCATGTGTTTTGGTGTTTGATGGTGCATGTTGGTGTTCAACAGATAACACTGGTGTTTGATTATATGTATTGGTGTGTGATGGTAAATGTTGCTGTTTATTAGAGGAAAAAAATGTTTTTTTGACCATGTGTATTGGTGTTTGATGTTTAGTTTTGGTGTTGATTAGAAAAAACTAGTGTTCACTAGTGTGTATATTTGTGTTTGATGGTAAAGGGTCGAGTTTAATGGAGAAAAAATACTGTTTGACCATGTATATTGGTGTTTAATGGTTAATTTAGGTGTTTAATAGAGAACACTAGTGTTAAGTTGTGTGTATTGTGATGTTTGATGGTTAATGGTCTGTTTATTAGAGAATTCTGGTGTTTGGGGGTACATATTGGGTGTTTAATAGTAAATGTTGGTGTTTGATGGTGAATAATTGTTAAAAGAAATAAATGGTGTTTGATTATGTCTATTGGTACATGGTACATGTTGGTGTTTAATAGAGAACACTGGTGTTTGACTGTATATTGGTGTTTAATGGTTACTTTTGGTGTTTAATGGAGAGCATTAGTGTTTGCTGGTGTGTATATAGGTTTTTTATGGTAAATGGTGGTGTTTGATAGAAAGACACATGGTGTTTGATCATGTGTATTGGTATTTAATGGTTAATGTTGCTGTTTAATAGAGGCCTTTGGTGTTTGCTGGTGTGTATATTGATGTTTGGTGTTGGATGTTGATTGTTAATCTGTAATGGTGAGCACATTAGTGTTGTAGTGTAAATGAGCTCTACCAAAGAATCTTCCCAAATTCATTCAATTGTTGATTTATAGATTTTAAATTCATTCAAATGTTTGACAAAATATATTCCAAAAACATTCCATGCTGTCTTTTTGCCTTTGGCAGGATTTCTCTTATATGAACCAGACGCACTTGGTCTAAGTGATCTTGTTAAAAAGAAAGTATTACACTGGTATCATATCCAAGCCCTCACAGACTCTACATGTGCCAATGTAAAACCTGCGTGTATGAGTAAAACGCAGCGCACAAATTGACAGGAATTTGACGTCATGCTGAAGCAAACAGCAAGACCAGTATGGATGCCAAACATGTACATGTTCCATATGTTGGAGTTCTGCTGCAGAAAGCATTCCAAAGCCTGAGGCCAATTCGGCACCATATAAGCATCAGGGCTGTTACTTTAGAACCTGTTCATCTCCGGCATCATGTTGCGCTTGTTGGCCACTTGCACCTTCATGCTGTTTTGTGTCACTGTCTGGTTTGTATCACAGTCATACCTTGGATTTTGACACATTTTCCATGGTGCGTGCAGAAAATGATAGAACAACAAGTTTACTAAATGGATACAGGTTCATTTCAGGTTAAATGTATTAGGAAATAAACATTTTGTAGATGTAATATTTACCAAAATTTATGTCTCAACATGTGAAGTTTTAACTTCCTGTTACTCCATGGCAATTACTTTGTCCACCAAAGAAGGTAGCTCCAATTTTCACAAACATTTAACCAGTCGTTTTCCATCATCGTTCCCTTTCTTCTAAAGGCAATAAGACAAAAAATGAAGCATGTGACAAAACTGATGCCCTGAACATTTGAAGACACAAATTCTCTAAACCGACACACATCCTTAAAACTGTAATAATTCCTAGTCTTTTAGAACTAGGTCATTTTTTTTAAACAGACGCCTGCTGATAGCATCCTAGACATAACTTAATGGTTATAAGCCTTGCCTCAACTCAGACTCATTACAGGAGAAAAGGGAAGTCTGGATTGAAGCCTGGAAATAAAGTTGGTTCCAATCGTTTGCATTTAACTTTATGGCATTTGGCAAAATGGTTGAAATGGAATGTAGACCCAGATGGGTGACAACATGCAGGTAATTCTTAAGCATTTTAGAATATTTGAAACCTGCATCTTTATCTGGAATTCTGGTTCTTGGGGAAAGAACATTTGAATTGGCAATGAATTTTGTCTCTATAGTGGATTTATACAATATGTATATATATCTGAGAGAAAGCAGTCAATATCTGTCACAAATTTTTAACTGGCTGAATACTACTAAATTACCAGAAGGTTTCTTTGTAATAAAACACAAAGCTCTGTATGAATTTTATTTATTTTTTGTGAACATCTAAAATAGTCTTAACAGCCTGGTGGTGTTATTAAAAGATTTCCGGTTTCAGTGTGGTCTTAAGAGAGTTTTTTGGGGTTTTATTTTAGCAGAGTTAGCGTAGTGTGTGAGTTGGACAGTTTCTCAAACTCAGCTAAATCACTTTATTACATCATCTGTTTTAAATTAAGATATGTATAAAAAATATTATTTATTTGTAACTGCCCACAATTTGCCAAAAATTATGGCTGTTTGTCCAAAAATCAAAAAATAAAAAGTTTCCTAATATCAACCATCACCACCATTTCCATTCTGACCAGGCAGCTACTAAGACTTAGAGAAAAGTCCTTTATATAAATCCTGCTGTAATCCTACACTCAATCCTGTTAAAACCTGCTATAAGCCTTGCTATAAGTCATGCACTAAGTCCTTCTAAAACCTTATATGATTTGCTAAAAGTTGCTAAATGTTTAGCTACAGAATAAGTCCTTTTGAAGCTTTATATATTTTAATAACGCGTTAATGCAAATTCCTTTTCTTTCTTTACTTAGATATCAAGATAAAAACATTTGTTTTACTGATGCACAGGGTCTTATTTTGAACACCAAAATCCGCCATGACACAAACATCCGGCAATTAAAACTGTCCGTGTGGAAACATAGCAAAGGTTTGGTGCCCTTGATGATTTATGTCATTTAAATCACCATAAATATTTCAAAACATTGACAAGAATATTTTGAGTTTGGTTTCACTAATAATAATCATACATAAAGCATCAATATTTGTCCATGCACATGTGGCTCACTATAAGTCCTGTTCAGAGGTGGGAAATAATGAAGTACAAATGCTTTGTTACTGTACTAAAATAGAATTTTCTGGTATCAGTATGTTACTTCACTATATATTTGGACAACGTTTTACTTTCACTTATTACATTTTTACACAAATATCTGTACTTTTAACTTCATTCATTTTCAAACCAGAATCTTTACTTTAGTTTGAATCTGTTTGGTGACGTAATAAAGATTTTTTATTCTCATTGCGCCGTTTTCAGCACATCAACCTGTTTTCTGTCATTGTGCTTCTTTTTCAATCTACTTCTAATACATCAGTATCTGTATTTTTACTCGAGAGAAAGATGTGTGCACTTTTGCTACCTCTTGTCTTGTTGTATGTTCTACTATATATCCTTTTGTAGGTCCTCCTCAGGGACTTGTTCATGGTTTTCTTTTAGGTCGTGCTATAATTTGCATTAATAATGACTGTTGGTTATTCATTTAACTCTAGCAACACTATAATGTAACATTCAGGACACTGACAAGGTCCATGCATTCAGTTTCCCAGCCGCTAACTGGAGACGGATCAGAACTAGCCTGAGGTTTAGAAATAATGTAGTTCAGTCTCAAAGTTCACTATCAGTCTGTCACCTTATTAAGCTGATGTTTTCAATCTTTCAATCCCCATAGATCAAATGAAGGTTGTGACATCTGAAGATTTAATTCTTTCTTCTCTCACCTTATCATCGAATGCTTATAGATTTATGAGAGTTTAAAGAGAAAATGCTTTTATATATGTGGATAAGGACTCACACATCTGCATTGGCACTGCACCAGGACGATGAATCATTCACCTCTCACTGAACAACAGGAGCAGGACCTCAGTGCGAGCTGTTTACATCATCATCCCCTCGCACATCGTTAGTGTTCGACATGCCTCTTTTAGTTTTATCAGAGACGTCTCGACTGCTTCTTTTACAGTTTTTGCATCTGGGCTGCGCAGGAGACACATTTATCAGAGACAGAACGGCTGTTCTTGTTCTGCAAAATTAACATTTTATCCCGAAAGCACAGCATTTTGCAATGTGGCGTGCAATGTTGCCTAATCTAACCTTGAACGCTTCTGACATCTTTGGATAAGTATGTTGAAGCTAAAGTACAAAAATACAGTAATATCAGTTGACTAGCAAACCCAGTTAGTAGCTTGCTAGGTCTGTTCAGTCATTAATTTTTTAGCTACATAGACAGCTAGCTAATAAATAACAGAGAGGTGCTTAATGGGTAATCCTAGTGTTTAAAGAACAAGAAATGGTGTTTGATCATAGGTATTGGTGTTTGATGGTTGATTTGGGTGTTTAATAGAGAACACTGGTTTTTGGTGGTGTGTATTGTGATGTTTGATGGTTAATGGTGTTTAATTGGGAATTCTGGTCTTTGGTGATGTGTGCATTGGTGTTTGAGGGTACATGGTGGGTGTTTGATAGTAAATGTTGGTGTTTGATGGTAAATGATTTAAAAAAAGAAATAAATGGTGTTTGATTATGTCTATTGGTACATGGTAGATGTTGGTGTTTAATAGAGAACACTGGTGTTTTACCATATATATTGGTGTTTAATAGAGAGCACTGGTGTTTGCTGGTGTGTGTATAGGTTTTTGATGGTAAATGGTGGTGTTTGATAGAAAGAAACATAATTTATGCCTCTTGCACATCGTCCTTGTAGCAGCAGTTTGATTTATTCACAAGACACACTGGCTACCTAGTCCAGCTTATTTAGCTAGCTAAGGACTTTTTTGTACATGTACATCTCCTTTGAAACATTTTAAACTGAAAATAGCAGATACATTTGGTCATATTAGCTGACCTCCACTATTTTACACATTTCAGATTAGTGGGACCCAGAGGTGGCTTTACATTTTTGGTGTGCGGAAGTGAGGATCAGTGTCCTAGAAGAGCAACATTGAGATCGAAGATGTCAAGGAATCTCCAGTTCCAGTTCATCTCTTAGGCCTTCATTAGGGTTGTGGCGCTCAGTGCTTTTGGACAGGACAATCAAATTCTTCCGTGTCATCTATTGTCACCTTAAGTCTTCGTGGAGCTCACTTTGTGGACAGGGCATTGATATGCTGCTACAGTGTTGGAGTCACTTAGTCTAAAAAGAAAATAATAATTCTTCAGCATACAAAACAAGTGTATACAGTGTTCATATAGTGTCTTCTTCTTCTTCTTTTTTCCGCTGCTCCCATTAGGGGTCGCCACAGCGGATCATCCGTCTCCATACACCCCTGTCCTCTACATCTGCCTCTTTCACACCAACTCCCTGCATGTCTTCCCTCACCACATCCACGGTGTTCATATAGTGTATTTATGCTTAATAATAAATTCTTGAACTAACTGTGACTTTAATAAGGCACATCTGTAAGTTTTTTTTTTTGTAATAAAATATAAAACTCTGCAGGACTGGACTTAATCAGCAACATCAAAACCTGAAGTGAAAATCCAAACGTCATTGCATCGAAAACTCTTCAGCTATTTCGTCAATGAAACGTGATAACTGAGGTTCTCTTGTGATTTATCTTGTGTTCCTGTTACGAGCGAACGCAGAAAAGAACGCCCGTCACAGCACGGCCGTCACGATTGTTTAGACGGACCTCTAATCCTGCATGACTTAAATATGCCTCTGTGTGCGCATTTTGCTATGATTTGCATTCCTCGTGTGTCATTAAGTTTATTAGGAGGTCAACAAGGGTTTAAGAGCTGAAACCGTTCGGTTCCTTGACCCCCTTTCTGCTGATAAGCATTACATTTCTTAAATTCACTCATAGGAAATAAGCACATAGTCGACACTAAGATATCGATAGTAATATAAAACAATGTTTATATAAGTCATATAACACTTTTGAGCATGTAACACTTTTTGGTTTGTTGGTCAATATATTATTATATTGATGAGATTTGTTAATATTTGTTCATTTGCATTTACGTCTTTTGGCAGACGTCCTTATCCAGAGTGATTTACACCCGAGCAGTTGGGGGTTAATGACCTTGCTCAAGGACACCGCAATGATAGAAAAAGGGTAGCTCATGGGTTAAGATTTTTGACTTCTTTTTAAAAGGCCATAAGATCAAATCTCAGCACCACCAAGGTGCTACTAATGGGCCCTTCAGCATGGCCCTTAACCCTCAACTGCTCAATTGTATAAAATGACAAAAGGTAAGTCGCTCTGGATAAGGACGTCTGCAAAATGACGTGCAAATGAAAAAATATTTAAAATTCTCATCAATATCATAATATGCAGAGCTCCATTAATAAACCTCATGCTTCCACTGGAGATCAACAAACCAACAAAACTTATACACCCCAAAGGACATAGTCGGCTTGTTTCACCATCGTTTGTTGCCTTATTCTTGTTCTGTTGTCAATGCACACTTGTATATCAAGCCTTAATTGTTTTCAAGACAGACCTTGATTACCATCTTTGAAAAGCAGTCTTGGAGTCTCAGCTTGTGTAACAGTGTGAAAAACACACACATGAAAACAACTATAAAAGTAAAAATGAAGTGTAACCACTTCAAGAGGCTTCAAGTCCTCGCTTTGATCCGAACGGAGTCTGTGAGCTTCGCCAAATCGACGCTTTCTGCCTTTAGCAACCTGCCAAAAGAAAGTATCAAATGCAAAAGCGTCTGATGGCTTGTGTGTTTATAAACACTTTTTATTCTTTTTTCTCACTTTAACATTTGTGAATGATAGATAGATCACTTCTTTCATTTAATAGATGTAAAACACGAGGGAAAACTAAGTTGGATGAAGACATTGATCTAAGAGTTCTCTAAAAGGAGTTTATGTTAAAAGTAGGTCAGATAAATATGAAGGAGCCAGGTTATGTAATGCCTCATAAACGAATAGCAGGATTTTATATTCAATGCGCTTTAACGGGAAGAGATATGTGGTCTATTGTAGGAGTTGTAGTAAGTGCACCATTTGTGCAGCTCAGTTGCACCAACTGTAACATGAGTAGGAGTTTATGGGGTAGACCCATGTCTGTCTTAGAAAGATAACATTTTTGTGCACATGATTACCATTTTAGGTTTACTGCTGTTTAATTTACAAAAACATTTTAAGAGTAATAATAATATTAATTAAATTGTAAATGATAATTGTAAGTTTATAGTTATTGAGTGATTCGGTGGTGACTGTGGTGAAGGAAAAACTCCCTGAGATGGCATGAGGAAGAAACCTTGAGAGGAACCAGACTCAAAATGGAACACATCCTCAGCTGGGTGGTACCAAACTTCCATCCATTCATTACAGTTTGATAATTGTTAATGTCTACAGTTCAGTGTTGGACACTGCTTATGCAAAACTGTTCATCCACTTTCACTACTACTACATGATGTAATTGCAAAGCGAACAGATATTGTACGAAGGCTTCACATGCCAGGTCACACACAAACTGAATCATTCTGAGCATAATATACCGTACGTATCACTACCATGCTACCACTGAACCATCTTTATTATGTAGAAAATATTATAACATTAAATATGGAACCTCCTCTTTTTCCTTTTCTGTAATTTGCTTGTAAAAGTCCAGAAACTCCTGCCATACTTACACGCAATTTACAGCTAGCTACTGTATATCTCTTTCCGTACCTATGGAAAGTGTCATGAAATGTAAAACAGCGCTCCCTTTAGTCTTGGAGATGCTGCGCTCAGAAATAAACAAACATCAATGAAAACCCTGGTTATGTTACACAGAAGTGTCATATATATAAACTAGTGCACATAAAATGATGAATAGGTACGAAATAAATTGTAAAATAACGAAATCATGAAGAAATTGATGTGAGGTGAGGTGATGTAAGGGGAAGTGATGTTAGGTGAGTTGATGTGAGGTGATGTGAGGTGAGGTGAGGTGAGGTGAGGTGAGGTGAGGTAATGTGATGTGTGGTGAGGCAAGGTGAGGTAAGGTGAGGTGAGGTGATGTGATGTGATCTGATGTGATAAAATGGTGAGGGGATGTGAGGTAAGGTGATGTGAGGTAATGTGATGTGAGGTGATGTGATGTGATGTGGTGTGGTGTGATGTGGTGTGATGTGGTGTGATGCGAGGTGATGTGATGTGGTGTGATGTGATGTGATGAGAGGTGATGTGATGAGAGGTGAGGGGATGTGAGGTAAGGTGATGTGAGGTGAGGTGAGGTGAGGTGAGGTGAGGTAAGGTGATGCGAGGTGAGGTGAGGTAAGGTGATGCAAGGTGAGGTGAGGTGATGTAAGGTGATGTGAGGTAAGGTGAGGTGAGGTGAGGTGATGTGAGGTGAGGTGAAGTGATGTAAGGTGATGTGAGGTGAGGTGATGTAAGGTGATGTGAGGTGAGGTGAGGTGATGTGAGGTGAGGTAAGGTGGGGTGAGGTGATGTGATGTGATGTGATGTGGTATGATGTGGTGTGATGTGAGGTGAGGTGATGTAATGTGATGTGATGTGATGTGAGGTGATGTGATGTGATGTGAGGTGATGTAATGTGATGTGATGTGAGGTGAGGTGATGTGATGTGATGTGATGTGAGGTGATGTGATGTGATGTGGTGTGATGTGAGGTGATGTAATGTGATGTGAGGTGAGGTGAGGTGAGGTGATGTGGTGTGATGTGATGTGATGTGATGTGGTGTGATGTGAGGTAATGTAATGTGATGTGAGGTGATGTGATGTGATGTGATGTGATGTGATGTGATGTGATGTGGTGTGATGTGAGGTGAGGTAATGTGATGTGAGGTGATGTGATGTGGTGTAATGTGAGCTGAGGTGAGGTGAGATGATGTGATGTGATGTGATGTGATGTGATGTGATGTGATGTGATGTGATGTGATGTGGTGTGAGGTGAGGTGATGTGATGTGATGTGATGTAATGTGATGTGATGTGGTGTGATGTGATGTGAGGTGAGGTGATGTAATGTGATGTGATGTGAGGTGATGTGATGTGGTGTGATGTGAGGTGATGTGATGTGATGTGATGTGATGTGATGTGAGGTGATGTGATGTGGTGTGATGTGAGGTGAGGTGATGTAATGTGATGTGAGGTGATGTGATATGAGGTGATGTAATGTGATGTGATATGAGGTGATTTTATGTGATGTGAGGTGATGTTAGCTGAGGTGATGCTAGGTAATGTGATGTGATGTGGTGTAATGTGAGGTATGGTGATGTGATGTGAGGTGATGCTAGGTAACGTGATGTGATGTGAGGTGATGTAAGGTGAGGTGATGCTAGGTCCATTAGAGAATGAGGCAAGAATTTCTTGTTACTTAAGCAGAGTCCTGAAACACAGTGGGCCTGTTTCTCCCAAAGGATTAGACCCACAGAACCTGGCACATGTTCATGGGAAATGGCCTACATACCTCATGTCTCTCTCTCTCTCTCCCTCTTTCTTTTTCTTTCCCTTTCTCTCTCTCCTTGTCTTGCTTTCTCCTTAGCCGTTCTGTAAAGAGTCATTTTGTCCCATTCACATGAGAGCTGCTGCAGGACTAGACCTTTTCAACAGAGCCAGTGTGTGTGTGTGTGTGTGTGTGTGTGTGTGTTGGGGTTGGCAGGACACAACCACCTCCCATGAGTTCCCTCATAATGATATGCACTCCATTAAAGCTACACTTTGGCTAATGAGACGTTGCCTAACCCTCAGCGAGGACTTTATAACGTCCCGGGAGAGTCATGAAAACACACATTCAGTCGTTGAGCCACATGCATGCGTGAGTGCGTATGACACACAGCTAATATTTGTCTCTCGTCCAGCTTGTCAACACTTTGGTACGGCCACTAAACTCTGTTAAACACCAAAATCACTCATGTGTGGTCTTCATTCTGGAATCGGGTTTTTTTGGCTATATTTTGTCTGTACTCATGAGGGTCAGTATCACTTTCTTTTTTTCCCCGACTGTCTCCGAATCATATTGTGAGCAATAAACTAGAGATTTGACTTTCTCTAATAGCTTCATTGTTTGGTAATAATAGCAACGTTGATCATAATTTGTGGACAACCTGCGACATGTCTGGCTGAAAGGCCCATGTGTTTTTGTGGAGTTTATTAATTTTTTTCTATTTTTATGTCCGTAAGAAATACAAATACAGAATGATTACTTGCGTAATGTTTAAACATTCAAGCAGCAAAATAAGTAAAAGTAAAAAAATCGGTTGTATTGACAGATCACGGAAATAATGAGGATATTTGGTCTCTTTCCACACCAAAAAGGGATAAATAGATTATTTTATATAATTTTAATAATTAATTTATACGTTTTTTTTTTTTAAATGAAAACAGCGTTTTTAAATGTATCCGGATCAGTGTAGCCGTGGCCTGAATGCTAAATGCAAAGTCATACATGGTGTAGCTTTTGCGCTGAGGATGGATGAAAAGATCTATGAATTCATGAAATGAGTTAGAAGCTCAAATGATGCAAGCAACCTGGACATCAACAAATTCATTCATAAATTGTATGCATAAAAATGTGTTAATAATGGAAATTCCCACCATCTCTCAGGGAAAGGGGTAGGTGTGCATCGAGGCTCTTTTCTGTTCTGGCATTAAGGTGGTGGAATTAACTTCTCCTTCAACTGTTCCTGAAACACTTAAACTAGCACATATTTTCCCTGTTTGTTTTATGACTTTAGGCTTAAAAAATGGTGCTATAATTTTTTCTTAACAGATTTTTAGGCTAATGGAATCTTAAGTTTGTAAACTACTGTTGATTCATTAATAGAGACTTTAAAGCACTTTATTACGTCACCCTGTAAAAGGCACCTGCTAAATGCTGTTATTGTAAATGAAAGCGATCTTGTTGGGAAAGGCATCCAGGTCCTATTCCTATTGGAGTTCACTGATAAGAAGACTGAGTACATAATATAGACAGAAGTATTAGAACACTTTCAGTAATATGTGATTCTTTTCCAATATGTAAAAGCATACAATTGTATAAGACGTCTTTGGATCTGGTGACATGAAATAACACAACACAAAGCTACATAACACAACACAGAGCTACATAATCGAAAATAGAGCTACATAACACAACACAGAGCTACATAAAACAACACAGAGCTACATAACACAACAAAGAGCTACATAACAGTACATAGTGCTACATAACAGACCAAGGAGGTACATAACACAACTCAGAGTTACATAACAGAACATAGAGCTACATAACACAACACAGAGCTACATAACACAAAACAGAGCTTCATAACAATAAAATAGAGCTACATAACACAACACAGAGCTACATAACACAACACAGAGCTACATAACAGTACATAGAGCTACATAACAGAACATAGACCTACATAACATAACACAGAGCTACATAACAGAACATATAGCTACATAACAGAACATAGACCTACATAACATAACACAGAGCTACATAACAGAACATAGAGCTACATAACAGAAAATAGAGCTACATAACACAACACAGAGCTGCATAACACAACACATTGCTACATGATAGAAAATAGAGCTACATAACCCAACACAGAGCTGCATAACAGAAAAAGCTACATAACACAACACAGAGCTACATAACAGAAAATAAAGCTACATAACACAACACAGAGCTACATAACACAACACAGAGCTTCATAACAGAAAATAGAACTACACAACACAACACAGAGCTACATAACACAATACAGAGCTACATAACAGAACATAGAACTACATAACACAACACAGAGCTACATAACACAACACAGAGCTACATAACAGTACATAGAGCTACATAACAGAAAATAGAGCTACATACAACACAGAGCTACATAACACAACACAGAGCTTCATAACAACACAGAGCTACATAACAGAAAATAGAGCTACATAACACAATACAGAGCTACATAACAGAACATAGAACTACATAACACAACACAAAGCTACATAACACAACACAGAGCTACATAACAGTACATAGAGCTACAGAACAGAAAATAGAGCTACATACAACACAGACCTACATAACACAACACAGAGCTGCATAACAGCACAGAGCTACATTACACAACACAGAGCTACATAACACAACACAGAGCTACATAACAGAACATAGAGCTACACAACACAGAGCTGCTTAACACAACAGATTGCTACATAACACAACACAGAGCTACATAACACAACACAGAGCTACATAACAGTACATAGAGCTACATAAAACAACATAGTGCTACATAACACAACACATGGATACATAACAGAAAATAGAGCTACATAACACAACACAGAGCTACATAACAGAAAATAGAGCTACATAACACAACACAGAGCTACATAACAGAAAATAAAGCTACATAACACAACACAGAGCTACATAACAGAAAATAGAGCTACATATCACAATTAACAATAACAATTTTATAGTTGGGGGTCCACAAACTTTTATTCTTATAATGTACAGTATATTTTATTATTATAATAATATGCAGTATAATATGAACATGCAGTTAAATCGGATAAACTAATGTGTTTTTATTATTTAGGAGGAATGCTGTTTGCAATCTACTCGGATTTGTAGAGACAATTCTGCTTTTTCTATCTGCTTGCTCAAATTGTTATTTTCAGCAGCGTTGGCTAGAAAAGAAGCCTTCCAGATTAGACACCTTCTCCTTTATCAGTCTTGGCAGCATGTTCCTGGAAAGATCTTGGCACACTGCAGTAAAGTCCTGTCAAGTCACTTAAATTATTGAGAATCAAATAACTATTTGTTACTATTGATCCATTGTTGGCAACCTGAAAAAAAAACACCTTGAAATCAAAGATCTAACAAAGAAATGTTCATGTATTGAGTTACTGCTGTAGCCTTTGAGCAATTTAAGCCCGTTGGTGGCTTTATACCTCCAGCTCATATCTCCATCTCAGTTAGATAACAAACTATATGTATATATAAATAAATAAATCCATTTTTCTTGCCGAATTCACCATAGTATCCCACAGAGGGAGCTGCCAATCAAATTCCCAAAGAGAAAACATTATGCTGATACAGCTGGGTAAAGATCTTGTTGTTTTCTTTTTATATAGACAAAAAAAGAAAAAAGACAAAAAGTAGTGCCTTGTGTAAAGAAATATGGCGCCGGAGACGTCGATTCTGGCGTCAGTTTTATTGGGCTCTCTCTCTCCTCATGGTGCCCTTTGAATCATTTTCTTTGGCAAGAGCCGATTTGATTTCATCTGATATTTTCTTCATATTTCTACACTTGTCTTGCATAAGTTCTATATAAAATGATGTGGTCACGGAGAGAACATTCTTGCTGTCGCCGACACTAACGCAATACAAGTATCGTCTCGCTTATTCTCCATTTTCACCGACGGCCCGAACGACAGAACATTAGCTCTGTGCAGTTCTCTGTAAAAAAAACACTGTCATACCATGTGCATAAATGAACTGAGAGACGCCTCTGAAGATTCCAAAGAAAAGCTCTTCTCATTGGCATCAGGTCTGGGCGTGCCAGCCATCATCATAATTGGATCCTGAATGCTAAGAAGTCACACATGGTGTTGCTACATTGTTACACGAGCGAATTCTGGTCCATGTGATCCAACAGACGAGCTCCTGTAGCTCAAACTGCTAAAAAAGTTCATGCTGTTAATGATCGATGGGTTACGAGTGGTAATATTAGGCAGATGGTCATAATGTTAGGCCTGAATTAAATCTATATATGTTACTTTTACTGGTGTTAAAAATACATTTAAAGATATTTGATCCTGTTTTTACTTTTACTATTGCACGGAATGCACATATATCTTTTACACAAAGGGTCCGTGTGGGTGCAGTCCTTTATTGGTCACCCCTGCTGTACATTCAGTAGTAATTATCTTACCAGTCCCTATTCCTAGACAGCTTTTCTATATAAAAAAAAGAAGAAGAAGAGTAACAGCAGCTTGGTGAGTTCCCAAGAAACACCAAAGAATAAAGTTGACCATGTTGTGGTGTAATCATTGATAAACACTTGGGTCTATATTAGAAAAAAAAAGCTGTGTGATTTAAAGTCAAGGGAGGTGGTAGCTTAGTGGTTAAGGCATTAAACTTTGGCCCCAAAGGTCAAGCTTCCACTTCTGGGCCCCCTGAGCAGGGGCCTTAACCCTATATAAATGCTTAAATAAATGTAAGTTGTCTGGATAAGGGTGTCTGTGTGAATGATTTGTCTTTGCATTTACAGAATTTGGCTAAGTTATATTTCATGCAATGGAATCTCTACCAAACTGTACCGAAGACTGACGGGTGGCGCAAGAGAGATTTAGTGGCACTCAGATGACGCTTGGAGCTGCAGCCTTTGTTGCGTAAGATTTGATAGTTGTAATATTAAGTGTGTGACTGGGGTTGAAGAATTGAGTAATTCTCTAAAAATGTATCACATTCTTTTAACACACGTGGACCCCATTAGACAAAATTGAACATTTTCTAGACCAGATTGTGATCCAGAAACTATTAGTCAGTATGTTCTTTTTTTTTTTTTTTTGCAGAAATCCATGAGTGTAAGGATGTGACAGTGTGAGGATGTGTTTGAAATTGTAATGAATGGTCATTTGGTGTCACACAGATAAGAATGTTTTTTTTTTACATTTGTATTTATAACCCATTTCTCTGTAAAGCTGCTTGTGGACAACATCCTTTGTTTAGAGGGCTATACAAATAAAAATGAATTAAATTGAATATTGGTATGAAATCTTTAGGGAATCTCAATCATTAGAAAGTTGCTTTATACTTGTCATATGTACTTTACAGCACAGTGATGTTAAGAGGTCAGTGTGCACAGTCAGCCATGATACAATTCCTCTAGAGCCTTAAGGGCCTTGCTCAGGGGCCCCAAGTGTGCCGTTAACTACGAACTTCCCAGCGCCATAACCACTTAATTAAATAAAAATTAAATTAAATTGACAGTATCTCAAACTAGACCTTACCATGCAGTGTGCTGAAATACCTACTGCTAGCAATGAGTGGTCACATGCAAACTGATTATTAGGAGCCCACATAAATCATTTACGACACAAATAAGGATTCAGTGTACATTACGTTACCAAATAACACAATAATAGACAGCAGTAACAAAACATGTTCACACTGTAGCAGCTTGTTAACATTGAGCCAGTTTTGAGAAATACATATAAAGATACTTTTATTTATTCATCACAAACATAATTATAATTATATGGAGAATACAACTTGTAGTAATATTCAAACCTGACTAGTCGCTCAGTAATTTCTACTTTGTACACTATATATATATATATAAATATATGGGAGGTGGTAGCTCAGTGCTTAAGGCATTTGGCTTTGGATCAGAAGATCACAGGTTCAAATCCCACCACCACCGAGCTGCCACTGCTGGGCCCTCCCCTGCTCAGTTGTAAGTCGCTCTGGATAAGGGCGTCTGCCAAATGCCGCAAATGTAAAATGAGATTTGATTGTAAAAAGTGATATAGAAATAATCTTGTTCCTTTCACTTAAATTAAAATTGTATCCAAAGTACAATGATTTATTATATCTATAATGTTCCTATTATCATTTTTATCTCAAGACTCTTCACTTAATCAACTCAGTTTATGTGAAAAGACTCAAATGTGACTTTCAGCACACCAATCTATTAATAGAATGATATTAATGACTCAAACACTGATTGATTTCTATCAAAATTATCAAACCCAAAAATGTTTATTTTTTTTTATTGTGTAAAAAAGGTCACAGGTGTTGTGGCGAGTTCGAGTCTGGAGTTTCTTCATCATTTATTCCTCTCGCTCGACCCTGATTGGATGCTCGCTGCGTGTTTGACCAATCGCGTTTATGAATCAAAGGAAACGACTGATTTTGCGAGTAATAAGTAAAATATTTGATTTTGAAATGTAGTGAAGCTACATAAGTACACTAGCAAATTACATTTAGTTCATTATGTCCAACACTGACACAGTGAGCTGTTGAGGAAGTTTCCCTGTGTAAACCATTTCCCATGCCTTACATTGTCTACTACAAGCAGCACCATGAGCAACCTACTGTACTGTGCCCTTTCTAGGGAAGGTGTTACCATACCTGGGATTTCTTAATGGAAATAAGTTTGGCCATGTGCAACAATTGAGCATGTATAGTGGCAAGTTTATAATGTGTCCTGGTGGTTCTTATGCAATAAGATTTGTACTACATGCCATTTGATAAATGGAACCCCTGGAGCAAAAAGAAAAGCTGTGCTCTAGCATGGCTTCGGTTCTGCTAGCTGAAGCTGAATTGATTGGAAATGGAAATCAGCTGCATACAATTAAGATGTTGTTGTTATAAGGAAGACGCAGAGCCAGTTTTAGAAAAGCATGAAAGTAAATTGTGGCCAGCATGGTCTCAGCTTCCTCAATGTGGGGGAACTGGTTACAGCTAATGAGTTTGGCTGTGATGAGCTTCTTATTCACATTCACTTTGATTTGTTGCTCATCGTAGTTAGGTTTAATTGCACCGGAGAAGTAACAATAATCAAGTTTGGGGTGAATGAGAGATCAAGGAAAGGAAAGTGACAATAAATGAATGATAACAAACAGAAAAGAGTAAATTCTTTATTATATTGAAGGAATTTGTGATCTAGTTGGCCAGTTTTAGGATTTGTTCATTGGTTTATACTTGTCACATGTATATTACAGTTGTTATGAAGCTGGAGTCAGAGCATAGGGTCAACCAGGATACACTTCTGCTAGAGGACACAGGGTTAGGAGACCCCAAGCATGGCAGCTTGGCAATAATGGGGCTTGAACCCGCAACCTTCTGATCAATAGCCCAAAACCAAACAAACCCTGTGGTGTCCTTCAACAGATTTCAATCAAGGGTCTTTAAAATGTCCAGCTAAAAATAATTATCAATCAACTGGTGTCAAACAAGCTGTCTGAGACTTCATTGCTTTATCCTGGCACAACATAAACATGGAACCACAGAGCAGTTTTGCAGACAAATGCCCTATAGGTTTAAAGCTCATGACCTGGAATTTTCATTTTAAATATACACTCTGTGTGCTTTATTCCTTGATAATCCAAAGAAGGGCTTGTTTTTATAGCTATGTATCATAAAGACCATTTTTATACCATATACATTGCTCAGTGAAATTGTTCTCAAAGTGTGAGCCAAGCCATGTTCGAAATCTTCAGCCAAGAACAAATCTGAGGATGGGAGAAGGGGGGAGTAATGGCTGAATCGTGGCCTGTGTAAGCCAGAAACCTTAGCCGAGATGTTTAAATTTGCGTGTGATTTTGTTCAGACGGTATATATTTACTCAGGCTGTCAGACTGAAGGAGATGGATGCTCTGTAATTGTCGTGTTTAGCGGAGAGGGGGAGTCATGCTAATCCCATTCAGCAGCTTAAACGTAAACTTCCCAGGACTGATTTCCATACCAATGAAAGCAGGCCAGAGGTGGAGTGACACGCTCTCTTTCACTTGCAGAATCACTCGTTCCTTGTCGCTTGCTTCTGTGTGTGTGTGTGTGTGTGTGTGTGTGTGTGTGTGTGTGGCTCTTGGTAGGAAGCGGTGTATGGGTCGCGTCAGCTGTCACACACACATCAGGAACCCTGCTTGGTGAGAGTAATTTGATGGGCAAATACACCAATGGCACAAGGGTCAAATGCCTCTGAAAGCCTCCCACGCAACCTTTTTAGACACTTCTGATGAAGTGGTCAAACAGACCACTCATCATGTGCAAAATTCACAGTTAATCAACCTTCCTTTGGGTCCAGGAGCCTCAAAAGGGTCAGCAAGATTCGGCGCTTTTTCGACTCGAGTTTTTGAGCCGATTTTCAGATTACAAGGTGGTACCAAAAAGATGGAGACTAACAATGCTAACTGGTGCTGTTTTTATCACATCTGCGATTTCAATCTTGAACAGCAAGATAGAACAAAGAGCAAACATGAAATTCTGCGTGAAAATGGGCAGATCTCCCACAGAGACGTATGACATGATATACGTTTGACAACCCCCAAAAACATCGAAACCGTTTTTCAACTTGTGCATGATGATGGTCAGAAAACAACCACATGATCTCACTTCCGCACCCAACCCACTCGCCAGATTTGGCCCCTGTGGATTTTACAGTCTTCCCAAAAAATGAAGATTCAGCTCGAAGGTCATCGTTTTGACACCATCGCAGAGTTTCGGTGTGAATCGCAGAAGGTGCTCGACACGATCCGAAAAAAAGACTTCCAGAAGGAACTCTGAACTCTTCCAGAAGGAGTGGAAGGAACTCTGGGGTGCTGTATTGCTGTGCAAGGGGACAATTAGAAGACGATGGTGTGTAAACATAGATACTGTAAATAAAGTGCTTTCTTGTACACAAAACAAGTCTGGAATATATATATATTTCTGTTTGTTAGGTTAAATTCTGCCATTGCTACTATATTTATAGCTGGTCTTTGAGTTTTGCATCATTCTGCATGTCACCCTCTTATTGTTCAGGTTATAGAAAAGTGGAATTTCACACCCCAGTCCACATTATGTTCCCATTTTTGTAAAAATAACCTTCATTCCTGGAAAGATTTGAAGAAGTCTTTGAGCTCATCCAGCTACAAGGGTGTTAGTCAACATTGAAATTCATCCTAAAGATGCTCAATAGGGTTTATAGCTCTATAGCAGAAGATCTTCCATTGCAACCTATGTAAAGCATATCTTCATGGAGTTTGATTTGTGCTCAGGTTTGGGTCTCTTAGTTCAATGGAAAATTTCATGCTCTAGCATCCATTTTTTATTTGTGGCATTTGGCAGACGCTCTTATCCAAAGTGACCTACATTTAGCTCATTTTTACAACTGAGCAGCAATGGGGTTATGGGCCTTGCTCAAGTGCCCAGGAGTGGCACCTTGGTGTGGATGGGAACTCAACACCAAGGACCTTTTTAAAAATTGGAGCTTTGAAAGTCCAGTCCCTTAACCACTAAGATACTACCTCAGAAGACATCCTTTACAATTTTGTATCTCCAACTTTAAGATTACGGTTTGGTGAAATACTGCTTATGCCTGGAATGCTGCCGCTTAGACTTTTGTCCATTGTTACATCCCAGTCTAGGGTTGGGGGCACATAGGGATTAAAGTGCAGGTGCAGGGTGTGAATATAAGGTGGATGTGTGTGTGTATCTGGTATTCTGAGATGTAAAGGATGGAGAGCAAACACAGGGACATTTTAAAATGCCCCCAACTTTAAAACGAGACAGGGCAAAATAGGAATCAGGATGGTAGTAGGTCAATAACAGGTTGTGTATAGAAGAAGAAACAGAATTACAAAACGAATGAATGAGCATCAGCCAAGCAAGCTCTCGATCCAGCTGCATATGACGTCAACTACAGGAGATGGGCGTGGCTTCATTTAGCTGGAGTGCAGGGAAGAACTGGACAGTCTGGAATGGCACCTGGACACAAACCACACATCAGACACAATGCAATACAAATCAAAAAGAACATATTTACATTTAATCACCACATTATCTGTGTAAAGCTGCTTTGAGACAATGTTCATTGTTAAAAGCGCTATACAAATAAAAATGAATTGAATTGAATTGAATTTAGCTGGAGTGCAGGGAAGAACTGGACAGTGTGGAATGGCACCTGCACACAAACCACACATCAGACACAATGCAATACAAATCAAACCTCAGACCCTAGAGCTGTGACGAAGCAGAAACGAGAAACCATTTGAAATTGACAAAAAGAAAAATCTCTCGAATGCTTTTTTTTTTTTGTCTAAACTACATTTTGCCTTATATGCCTATATAGTGATTATATTAAATGTTGCAGCTGTTTTTGTCTAATCTTTACTCTCCAGCTTTTTCCATGAAGCAACACAACTTAAACACACACACCATTGAGGGAATTTTGCACTTGGGAGCTGTTCAGCCATTTTTCTTCTGGTCAGTTAATTGTGTTAAGTGTCAGTACTAAAACAAAGGAGTGCTAAAAGTGTGTTATCTCGATCCCAACACGTTTCCACCTTCAAACTCTGTAAAACTGCCATGCGACCTGTCAGCCGTGGTGCTGCAGACTGTGGAAACACTTCTCACACTGAGACGGGTCGGGAAGAGTTCTCGTCTGCGGACGTGTCAAATCAAGGAGGAATGCTTCTACTCCAGTTCCCACACTGACGATACGTTTTGTAACCAAAATCGCTTTATGTCGTATGTAATCGGAGTTATGTGAAGCGACATAAACCTGCTTTACAGCCAGACAAGTCGAGCATACTGAAGCAATAACACGGATCATACACGCAAACGTAAAAAGAACGCCAAGAAAAGCTGGACTGCAAACCGGATCTTACACAAACTGCTGAGGGATTCATTTCATTTTGATGCACTTTCCACAACAAGTTGACTTGTAGTAATATTATTAGCAGTAAACTCACAGTTTCAGGTTGATGTATGAATTATGGTTATGATGGTGGACTTTTGGTTCAAAAGGTTACCAGTAAACCACTAAGTTGTCACTGTTGGGCCCCTGAGCAAGGCCCTTAACCTATAACTGTCCAGGTTATTTTTCACAAGAAGATGAATGTAAGTCGCTTTGGACAAGTGGATGCCAAAAAACTATATGTGTAAATGTTTTTTTGATATTGTATTTCTTAAACTCAAAGATGCATAAACAGATTAAACTTTAGGGACCTTCTGGACAATAGTACCATGCACTGTAGGACATTTAAGATTAACCATAGAAACGATTTATTTCATTCATACAACTGAACAACTATGGGGTTGGGGGCCATGCACAGGGGCCAAGGAGAGACAGCCTGGCGTGGCTGGGATTTTAACTCATGATCTTTGGATCTAAAGTTCATTGGACCAAGCTACATTCACCTGTTTTTGTTTCTTTTATTTGTATTGTTTCTGCCTTTTAAATTATAAATCACTTCATACGTGAATTCTGTAAATTAGTTTTATTGATTGCTCTTCAAATTATTCTATATATACATTACATTTTCTTCTTTATTTACTTTTTATTAATTTTCATTCTACTTATCAAATTATTGTCAATTTATTTTCTTTATTCAAATTTTGTCATGGGCCAGTCATTGAGCTTTTTCACCATACGCCGCATCCATAAAGCCACCAGCATTGTAGCTGATTACACACACACTCACAAACACACACCTCACACACACTCTTCACTCTCCTGTTGTCTGGAAAGAGGTACAGAAGCATTCAGGCCTGACATCCAGACTTTGTAATAGTGTCTTTCCACAAGCCCTCAGACTCCTCAATATGAAAGAAAAGGAAGATCTCTCTCTTCTCCATCAATCCTGGTTTCATTATACACACACACACACACACACACACACACACACACACACACACACACACACATTACATATAAAACTGATTTATTTTAGAATATTTTGTGTAGTTTGGAGAAAATTCTGTACAAACATATATAATGCTATAAATGGTTGATGCTAAGTTTGGGTTTTGTGGTCATCATAGCAGCCGATAAATATATATAAATATACTTTCACATTAAAATTCACATTTTATTTGTTGCACACAACAATCTCAAACAGTGTAACACGCACTGAAGTCATTAAGTAGGCTTTATTTATGTCATTTCAGCCAGATACAGTGCAGTACACAGTGAAAACTAAACAAAGTTTCCCCAGGACCATGCTGCTCCATCAAAAAAACACAAATGAACAATAAGCAAAACAGAACTACACAAAACTCTAAACTAAACAACACAAAGTGCATATGTTCAACATTTAGGGCAAAAAAGACAACATGAGACAAGGAGACAGTAGACACAGTCATTGTCGAAAAACAGATGGATGGTTGTGCAGGTGGATTTTCTATATAAAAAATCAAAAATAAATACTGTGCATGTGAACATTTGGTTGGATGTAAACATTCGGTTCAACAAGTTTGCAAACAGCAATTTTGGGCCAGCAGTTTCTTATTTTTTTGTGTGTGTGCATTTGTGTGTATCAGCCCAGTTTCATGTGAATTCTTACACATTTGAATTTGTAGAAAATCTAACAAGAAATAAAAACACTGCAATGAAATCATAAGGAAATTGAGACCAATCTGGAATGAATTTATTTTAATTGTAATGAAATTTGAGATCTGCATTATTTTCTTTCATCTTCTGGAGGACGTGTAGTGGCCAATGCACTGCTTTTGTTTTTGTCATTGTTCCTCGGTTCCGGCATAAGGAATTACCCCCCATGTGGGAACAAGCTGAACACACACACACACACACACACACACACACACACACACACACATGGAGGAGTGGTGCTTGGGTCAGCAGGCCATGAGGAACCCTCATAAATTCCTACAGGGGGGACTCTTCCTTCAGGACTTGAGTGCTTGTGTTTAACGACACATGGAGAGCTCCATGCATGGTTGTGTTTATTGTGATTTGTGTAAGTGTGTCATGTAGCCAAGGAGTCAGCTGTACATTATGGGGTTTAAACACCTTTTTTTTGTGCCAATAAAATGTCGAAGGAATTCAGAGTAAACCCCATCATCGGCTTAGGAAAAAGAAAAGTGTGTATTGGGGAGGTTTATTCAGAGAGTCGGCTGTACACACTGTACGGTCTGCTGTGTGCTGATTGGTTGGAAGGGTATAAACATAGCATTAGTGTGTCGATCAACACAACACGTGCGGGACTTGGTTCCAAGTGAACGCTTATGCGGCTACAAACTTCTGAGAGGGAAAGGGTTGTGTAATGTGCAGTTCATCATTTAACAGTGCCTCATTAACAAATGCATTATCATGAGTGACTTTGAAAAAACAAATAAATAACCTCGGGTGACGGAAAAATGTATTTAAAAATGTGGTCATTTTTTTCCTGTAAATGTAAACAAACATTAGCCAAGCAGCTGGGCAGAAAAAAAAACAACCATAACACAGATTATACAGATGGTCCCCGAGTGACGATTTTGTAATCGTACTATGATGATCGCGATATTCTCTGGTGGTCTAGTGGTTAGGATGCGGCGCTCTCACCGCTGCGGCGCGGGTTTGATCCCCGGTCAGGGATCCAACCCCAGCCAGTCTTAGTGCCAGTCCCAAGCCCGGATAAATGGGGAGGGTTGCGTTAGGAAGGGCATCCAGCATAAAAACATGTGCCAAATTAAACATGCGGAGGATCCGCTGTGGCGCCCCCTAATGGGAGAAGCAGGGAAGAAAGTATGTACTATGATGATAGCGATACGACAAATTTATAAAAAATAAAAATAAATTGTGGCAGACAAATGTACTATAATTTTTACAGTGGAGTTAAATACTGTATAGTTTTTACAGTCTGGTTCTATAAATTGCTTGGTTTTAATAAAATTCTGCACTGTAATTTCACAGTATTTTACCGCATACTCATCATTCTTCAATGGTGGCCATGTCTCGACTTTTCAAGTTACGATAGGCTCCGTAAATTAGAGACTACCTGTACTGTATAAGGCAGATTTCTTAAAGCGGAAAAAACATCATTCGGAACAATTTGTTGTCTAGAATGTTGCAAACAAAGAATGTAGCTCATTTTCATAAAGGTTTCTCTGCCTGCAAGTTATTCACGCTGGTCTTTTTTGTTCCTACTTAAAAAGTGTAACTTTAGACCATTGCAAATTATCCTGACAATATTCATATAAAAGTGTATCCACCCCCTGACCATGACGCCCATATCCCATTCCTGTGCAATTTGTAGCCACAAAGTTAAAAGCGTACAAATGGATAGAAGGTCATTGTAGGCTGTAACATTACAATTCCCCTTTCACTGGAACTACATTTACATTTACAGCATTTAGCAGACATCCAGAGCGACATACAAAAGTGCTTTCAAACTCGAACAATGAATAAATCAACATTGGGAAGGAAACTAAGGATACCATCAGGCTTAAACTTTGTTGTGAAAAATTATAGCACCATATTTTTTATGTAAAGACACAAAACAAACACAGAAAGTGTTAATTTGTATGTGTTTCAGGAAGAAGGGGGGGTCTTCACCTGTCGGGTTAAAGGCATCTAGGGGACGTTGATTCCACCACCAGTGATCCTTCACTTCGAGCCTCTTGTCCTAAACTGCTTAATGCAGTCACAATGGCAGGATGAGTGTAGCAGCAAATAAGATTTTACTAATTTGGAAGTGGATTTTAGCCAAAGTGGCCTATAAGTGAAGCAGAATTTGATCCATTTGAACTCATGACCTTCAATAACCATTGAGTTGCTGCCGTTTTTCAATTTCATCCTGTAATATATAACTATTAATTATAATTATGATTTCTGAATACTTAAATTATCTTACAATAAAAAAAACCCACAACATAATACATGTATTATAAAAAAAGACATAAAATATATAATTGAATCAGATAAATGCACTAAACATATAAATAAATAAATAAATAAATAAATAAATAAATAAATAAATAAATAAATAAATAAATACACTTCATTAAAAAAAACATAGTCGATCTGGGCAATTATACATTTCTCTCTAATAATCATAGCAAAATAGATAATTTTTTTTGTATATCATACAACTGAGCAGGAGAGGATTAAGGGCCTTGCCCAAGGGCCCAACAGTAGCAGCCTGGTGGTGCTGGGATTTGAACTCACTACCTTTCAGAAGTGCCACATCTTAACCAGTAAGCTATTACTTTCTAAACTATAACTAAAGCTATAACTATATTTCTATAACTATAACTAAACTATATAATCACTTGATCTATATCATATAATTTCCACAAATATTTTAATATAGATGCTGTCTTTCCACCACCTTTATTATGTCCCAAACTCTTTGTAATAGGATTGTGATACACAAATATATCATAAACATCTACATCATGATATTTTCATCATAATGCCGACCCTGGCTTGATGAAATACATGTGATCTGGAATTTGCCATTAAAATAATAAGCCAGAATATGTGCTTTTTCCACTTTTATTAAAGATTATACTAGTTTAATTATGAAATCTTCTAAGTGCTCTGTTAAACGATCACTGTGTAATAGCTCTTCTGCCCAATTAGGTGATTAATCCGAGTAGAAAGAGGTTGGCACTTCATGGCGGGACTCTTACTCATGCTGGTTGTCGCATTAATCACAGAACTAAGAGCCCGAGACGGCTTTCGAGAGAACGAGTGCGAGAGAAAACTCCCTCTGCTGCATTCCTCTGGGCTCTGAGTGCTGAGAGCTCTCCTGTTGGGGAAACAACACTCCAAACCAATTATTATCCATTAATCTGAGAGCAACTCAAACTCAACACCATAAACACACCACACACCTCTGTTATCAGTGTGTATGGTGAGACGTGCTCGGGGAACTGTGTGTGTATCTAATGCATTTCTCTCTAGTGTATTTACTGAGTCACTTTGGGTATTTAAATAAAGTTTAAATTGGTCTGGGTTTACAAGTGTGATAAAGTGAAATTGAAGTAAAATGTAGTCTCTTTCTTTATCTTCTGTTTAGTATTTCATCCATGCATCTATTATCGGCCACTGATTGTAGAAAGTTTAATGGGCCTATTACCGATCACTACTGTTTCTAATAGCAAATCACTGATCACTGCTGTTATCAGTGACCAATCACTTATCCCAAACACTAATCACTTATTCCAAACACTAATCACTTATCCCAACAGCCAGTCACTTATCCCAAACACTACTTACTTATCCCAAACACTAATCACTTATCCCAAACACTAATCACTTATCCCAAACACTACTTACTTATCCCAAACACTAATTACTTATCCCAAACACTAATTACTTATCCCAACGGCCAGTCACTTATCCCAAACACTAATTACTTATCCCAAACACTAATTACTTATCCCAACAGCCAGTCACTTATCCCAAACACTCATTACTTATCCCAAACACTAATCACTTATCCCAACAGCCAGTCACCTATCCCAAACACTAATTACTTATCCCAAACACTAATCACTTATCCCAACAGCCAGTCACTTATCCCAAACACTACTTACTTATCCCAAACACTAATTACTTATCCCAACAGCCAGTCACTTATCCCAAACACTAATTACTTATCCCAAACACTAGTCACTTATCCCAACAGCCAGTCATTTATCCCAAACAATAATTACCTATCCCAAACACCAATTACTTATCCCAACAGCCAGTCACTTATCCTAAAACACTAATTACTTATCCCAAACACTAATCACGTATCCCAACAGCCAGTCACTTATCGAAAAACACTAATTACTTATCCCAAACACCAATTACTTATCCCAACAGCCAGTCACTTATCCCAAACACTAATTACTTATCCCAAACACTAATTACTTATCCCAACTGCAAATTACTGATCACTGCTGTTCTCCGCATCAAATCACTGAACACTTCTGTTCTCTGTCCATTTATTTATTCCAATATGCAAATCACTGATCTTACTGGCCAACCAATCACAGCCAATCACTAATTACTGCTGTTCTCACTGATCTCTATTGTCAGTTAACAGTAATCATGAGGGATGTAACTGTACACTGAATTCACGGTTCTGTTCAAGTTCGTTACAGTTAAGGGGAAGAAATGCAAAATCTAAAATTGCTTTTTTACGGTGTTTATTATTAACATTTGTGGTCAATATTTCAACATTTTTACATTTTTTAAACAATTTTAAATAAAAATAAGTGCTTGGCTAAATAATATATAAAATAGTCTTTTATAATATTTTATTACAAATAACATAGAATACATTCAAATAATGCAAAACATTTTTTTATTATTTTTTTATTATTATTTTTCAAGGTAGTGATCAGTGATTGGCCATTGGGAACAGTAGTGATCAGTAGTGATCAGTAGTGATTAGTCGTGATCACTACCGTTCCCAATGGCCAATACAGAGGAATTTTGTTGTAACAGTATAGAGAAGAGCTAAATTTTGCATTTCATTTGGAATCAAGGTTCCACAGTCTAAAAGAAGAAGACAGAAGAGAAGACGCACAGAATCCAAGCTGCTTGAGGTCCAGTGTAAAGTTTACACAGTCAGTGGTGGTTTGGGGAGTCGTGTGATCTGCTGGTGTTGGTCCATTGTGTTTTATCACTGCTAAAAGTACTAATTCTTTTTTTTAAGGACCATCGTGTCCATGTGCTTGACTGGCCAGCAAACTCACCCGACCTGAACCCCAGGGAGAATCTATGAGGTATTGTAAAGAAGATATGAGACACCAGCCCCAACAATGTAGAAGAGCTGAAAGCCGCTATCAAAGCAACCTGGGCTTCCAGAACACGTCAGCAGTGTCACAAACAGATCGCCTCCACGCCACGTCACATTACTGCAGTAATGCATGCAAAGGAGCCCTGACAAAAATATGAGGTCTGTAGATGTTCATACTTTTTGATAGTCCAACATTTCTGTGTTAAAAAATATATATTTGTTATTTAGTTATTAGTTTTTATTTTTTGGTAAAATTAAGTAAAATGTAAGTAAAATTTACATTTCTTGAAACAGTGTCACAAACAGATCGCCTCCACGCCACGTCACATTACTGCAGTAATGCATGCAAAGGAGCCCTGACAAAAATATGAGGTCTGTAGATGTTCATACTTTTTGATAGTCCAACATTTCTGTGTTAAAAAATATATATTTGTTATTTATTTATTAGTTTTTATTTTTTGGTCTTAAGTAATATTTACATTTCCTGAAATACTGAATTTTGGGATTTCATAAGATGTTTAGTGTTACAATGTTTACACACACACACACACACACACACACAAACATACATATACATGTGTTTGTTTGTGTGTGTGTGTGTGTGTGTGTGTGTGTGTGTGTGTGTATATACACTCTATCTATCTATCTATCTATCTATCTATCTATCTATCTATCTATCTATCTATCTATCTATCTATCTATCTAATGTATGTGTGTGTGTGTGTGTATAAAAGTTGATGGGTGGTCGCGCGCACAGGAGGCGGGGTGGGAACAGGGCGCGTGCCTCGGCTCCTATTTCTCTCCGCGAGACGCCGCGCAGCGCATCAGTCTCGTGGAAAGACGGAGAGAAGTGCAGGAGGTAAAAGAAAAGAGGGGAAAGATAAAAGACGGACACAGGGAGAGGACACCGCGGACAAAACGAGAGCAAACAAAAAAAAGAAGAGAAAAACAAACTCGGCATGTTGAACGTGATGCCCTGAGACGCGTAGACGGAGCTTCGTAGTAACGCCGAGCGCGCGCGAGGGGACCGCGGGGAACGTGGCTGGTGCGAAGGGACAATTTACGCATCAACACCACCACCACCACCACCATCATCATCCTCCTCATCCTCCTCCTTCTCTTCGTCGTCATAAGCACCAGCTGCATCATCGCCGTCATCATCACCAAAATATGTTCTGAAGGTCTGCGTGAAAAGAAAGATTCGGATTACTTCCATGCACATGTCTGAACGCGCTGATCCACTGATCATCCAAGAAACCAGAGAGTGAGCTCCGGACTGGGGCTTCAGATCCGATCGGATATTTCTTTTTAGGGATTTGAGATTCTTCTTCTTCTTTTCTTTAAGATGCACTTTTTGGGAATATCAGTGTGGTTTGCATTTTCGGCGCTGCTCTACGCGAACCTCGCTTTCCAATCAAGCCATGAGTACTATGATTACGAGCAGGAGGAAGGAGATGATGGCATGGTAAGGATGATGAGATACTGAAAAGCAAATAAACACCAGCAGAAATGCATGTTCTGAAAGGGTGTAAGAACTTCTTATCTCTTAGTAGTATTGTGATTATGTTTAGAAGCCTGGGTGTTTTTTTTTTTTTTTAGAGAGTCTTGGGCTTTTTTTTTTTTTTTTTATAAGAAGTTGAGAACTTTTTAGATGGAGTTAATGTGAGACCATGCAGGAGTGCAGGGGGGAATAGATGAGAGATTAGAGAGCGAGGGAATGAAGAAAAGGAAAGGAATTGACTGGAGTCTAGGGCAGGTGTTACTGGGTCACTGTGTGTGTGTGTGTGTGTGTGTGTGTGTGTGTGTGTGTGTGTGTGTGTGTTTGAGGGAAGCAGATTATACAAAATGACAGATAATCTTAAACACGTGGCTTTTGACCATGAGAAACACCAAACTGGTGGAGTTTAAGTAGCTACCGGTTATTATTTTTTTATGATATAATGCATGATAAGTGACTAATATCTGCAAAAGTATCGCGTCAGAATGTGTGTGATGTTTATCACGATATTTTGAAGCTTAAAAAAAGTGGATGGAACTGTTGCAAGTGTGGTATTTAACCTGTAATTAATAATAAATAATAACAATAATAATAAGAAGAAAAAAACGATCAAACTCATGCTATAATGCATATAAAAAACTTTTTGAAATGCATTCAATTTCGCACATTTTTTTTTAATTTTTCGCAAAGTTTTCATATTTTAACGTAGATATAACATACTGACAATATCTCACAAAAATGTATCGTGCAATTATTTATCACAGTATCGATATCGTATCATCATATCATCCAGCCTTAGCTGAACCAATATGCTTGATACATTCCAGGGGTTATAACGACACAATTCAGCACTTTTAAGGCCACAAACTATAAACATCATTAGACCTTTTACTTCTCAATCATTCACCTTTTGTTCAAAGTTTTTGTTAATATATAATTTTATATCTGAAAATTGGGGATTTAGAGTAACTTTACTAATGATATACAGTATAAAGATAAAGTATTGGCACAAACTTGTTCCAGCATGACAATTTCTCTGTGCACAAAGCTCCATAAATATATGCTATTCATGCTTTGGAGTGGAAGATCTTCTGCTATAGAGTTCCAACCCTATTGATCAGTTTTGGGATGAATGTTTCATGCTGACGGCACCGCAGACCTCCTCCTCATCTCACCTACATCAGTACTTAACTTTATTAACACCCGAATGAATCTCCACACAAATCTCCAGAAAATCTAGTGGAACGTCTTCTCAGAAGAGTGGAGCTCATTATAACAGGAAATGGGGACTAAATGAGGGATGGGATGTTTAAACAATACGCAAATTCTCTTCAAATTTTATATATATTTATTATTTTTTTGAGTTAATAGAGTAGTTATTTTACAACTAACAAAACAGCCAGAGGGAAATGATGGTTGTACCCATTATTTCTAAAAGTGCCCATTGTTTGACATTGTGCATAAATGATCCCATATGCTCATGTAAAAAAAAAAAAATCATATACTGTATATATCTCGAAACTATTTGACTCTCTTCCAATATGTCCAAAAGTAAAGTGCTTGACCAGGGGAATTATGATTACCTAAAATTAGACCTGTACACTTTTGTTTTCTTAACTTCCCTTCAAGTCCCTGGAGTGAATGTAAAATTCAAAGCGTATTAAGAATCATTTAGCTGCAATCCAAGAAGTATGGGAGCGAAATAGAAGGAAAATAAAAGGGTTTGCTATTTGCTAATGGTTTATTTGAAATCCATACGAGGCGTATTTATCTTGTGCTTATGCCGCGGAGGTGAGGAATTGGTCTATAATTGCACATGTGGCCGTGAAAAGCCGAGGGAGGGATCAGCGACGCTGTTAGGCATCACTCGTCACTCGTTTGCCCGTATTTCTCACTCCTGGAGCAGTACGGATGTAAATATCACTCAGTATGCTCGTGAGAAGCGCCACGTGATGTATTATGTGGGCTAATTCTCCACATAGGCATGGATAAATCAGGGGCAGCTTGTTGAAAGGGCTGGCGATGGATTTGTAGAAATTCCTGTCCTGTAATCTGCTGGTTAATATAATAATTACATCATTTTTACATCTTGTAGGACCGCTCTCTTTCCTCACCTTCTCATTGCTGTAATAGAGTTGGAATTTGAGTCCAAATTCAGTGCAGTGAAATTTCTCACGTTTGCCAGCACCTGGTAGAAACAGAAATAAATCGTTCCGTGGAGAAGGAAGAATTGTGGGATAGAACGGATACCCCACTAGGGATGGCATGGTGGCGCAGTGGGATGTGTTGGTGCTTCACAGATCCAGGGCTTGTCGTGAACTTGAATTACTGTCTAAATAGAGTTTTACATGTACTCAGCATGTCCATGAAGATTTGCCCAGTTTATTTCCCCACTGTGGGATTTTAAACTGTCTAAATTACCCCTAGGTCTTGACATGAACTGGTTTCTAATCTATGGTTCTCCAATCCTGCCTAATGCCTATTGTTCCCGGATTTGCCAAACCCCTTACCCAAAAAGTGCCTCTGAAGTTGCATGAATTGTCTGTCTGGTGTCAAGGTTCTTCCACACTTTGCTTCTCTTGAATTTTTAAGCCAGAACAAACTTCCAGATTCTGGTTTGCTAATTAGAGAAGACACCAAAAAATTGTAGCAATTCTTTTTAAACTTGTATGCATTCAACTAAGGAATATTAACCCCAGAATTACTGCAATTTAAACCAAACTCTTCTCCTTAATAAGCTTCGATTTGCTTTGATTTTCTTTGTTATCTCTGGCCCTGGGACTGCAATGGGTTTCTTAACTTGAGGTGAACCAATGAATCGGTTTTGTTGATTAATTGACATTTGATTATCAATTACTGGAACTATCTGCAAAAATCCTTACCGATAGTTTTTCCGGGTTGTGTTATACAGTACGAGAGCGGCCTCTAGAGGCGAATCACCGATGGCACGTGCTGTTTATTGGAAGTGTATTTTTTTTTGTGTGTGTGTGTGTGTGTGTGTGTGTGGGTGGGTGTGTGTGTCTGTGTGTGTGTGTGTGTGTGTGTGTTTGTGGGGGGGGGGGGGGGGGGGGGGGGGGTAGTAACTTAATTTTTTTGGAGTTTTACTTGTTGTTACAGTTTGAATACATGTCTTATTTTTCTCAATATGTATTGAAATAATGAATATGTTCATATTTAGCAAATTTTGTATGATTCAGTTTTGGTAGTAAAGTTCATTTTTGGTTGATAAATAATTTATCAGTTATTGGTTACGATCCAACCTAGCTACCGGTTTTGGTAAAATCTATCTGTCGACCTCTATGCATCACAAGCTTATTAAACCATGCAGCTGTCATGCCTGTTATTGAAACCTTGACTGTCTTGTGCTGATAAATGCTCGCAAATTATTATTTTTTTTAGCAGTATTTAATAATAATTATGAAGGAGTAACAGACATTGACAATGTTGGGTAGGTTTCAGTTTGATTTCAGCATTGAGTTTAGCAAATTCTTGGGCCTTGTGTGGGATATATGTCAAACGTTTCTCAGCTTTTTGAGGACTATAGTTAACTGGTCCACTTCATTGGCAAATTGTTTAGCAGTTTGATTTAAAAGAAGACTCGAGCAACCCTAAATCTAATAGTTTTCCGCTGCCTGGAATTTCAAAGATATCTTCAAGGTCAATTTCTGTTTTAATCGTAACACACAAAATCTTTTTTATTGTTTTCTTCGACAATATGCGAGACACCTGAAAGCTATGTCCTACTGCTTTTTTAGTGAATAAATTGCTAATAAAAGCAATTTATTTTTTTTACCACTTCTGTGAGTGGCTTCTTTACTTCGACTTTAGATCTTGAACTGTGGATGTACTGTAAGAACCTTGGCCTTGTGAGTTTGTAGGATATGAGGAATGTGGTGTCTTTGGTCAGGTTAGAAATAGGAAGTGTATCTTGCTTAATGCCAAACTTGTTGCTTGGCATATATCAGGAACAGTATAGTCGTCTTCTCCATGGAATAGTTTTTGCAGCAAAATTCAGTTTTGTCTTAATAGATTTGTTTATCTAAACACATCTTCAAAACTGATATACATTCTCTTTTTTCCTCTAAAAACTTGTATAGTATTGTTCAGGATTTTCAGGGCTTATATAAGGAAATATGTCCAAGCTTGTTGATAGAGAACCTGTTACCTCAAAATGCCTCACATATTAAAAACAGTGTCTCTGTGGGGTCTTGGGGTTGTTGCAGGGAATCCTGTGGGATCCCTCTCCTCGCATGTGTGTGTTTGTGTTTGCAGACTGAGAGCTGCACATGTTTATACACCACCCAGGTAAAGCGACGGCTTACCCACAGGTGGAAGGGATTATATTTTTATCTGCTTTCCTCTATAAGAGCTATCGTGCTACATTTTTCTGTCAAGGCCTTGAGAGCTGCTCTGGGACTTCAGGCCTGTGCTGTCCTTCAGGATTGGGCAACAATGTGGTCTTTCCGAAGGGTATTGCATCTTTGAGCAATATTGCGTGTGTAACCGTTGTGAAATGTCTCCTCCTTCTCCTGCAGGCGACAAACACTGCAGCAAGAAAGGCGGATTGGCAGATTTCAATACTGTTAAATCCCAATGCTGTAGTAATTATCTCTGAAGAATTGTGTCACGATGTCTGAGTGCTGCAAATTGTTGTGACTCGCATGAGACAAGTGGTGCGTGAAGTTTGGATTGGTGAAGATTAGAGAGGTTTGGGCCTTTGCCTTAATCACAACTACATACAGAATAGACCACAGTGACCCTAATTCTTGATGGATGACTGTAACTGGTTGTACAGTAATAGTAAATGTAAGCATACAGTAAATGTGTTTTTCCTTTAAACTCTTTCTGCTCTTATTTAAAGCTTCCGCAAGATCATCATTCTCTCAGATGTACTGTACAGTTGACTCCTATACACTACTATATGAATAAAAGTATTGGAACCCCCCCATTCTTCCAGTCTTCCAGGGTTTTTCCCCAAACCATACCACAAAATTAGAACTTGGAAACCCAAAACCAAAGAGATTCTTTGCATAGAATTCTTGAGAATCCTACGTTTTTAGAGGCATGTAGGTAAATTGTGAACAATTGCATGACTGGCTCTCAAAATCTAAAAAAGGATGACACATGGGCAAAAGTATTAACGTTTTTGGTTCCATCTGATGTGTTTTTTCCTCAAAATCTTACCACAATGTTGGAGGTAAACAATTGTATAGGATGTCTTTGTATCCGGTAGCATGACATTTCCCTTAACTTCAACTAGGAGACCCACACGGTTTCTAGCATTAAAGTGCCCATTTCACAACAGACATTGTTTTAAAGCAGCTTTACAGAAATCAACAGTGAAGGTGAATGGTGTGTGTTTATCCCTGATGAGCAGCCGTGGCGACTGTAGCAAGGAAAAACTCCCTTAGATGTTATGGGGAAGAAACCTTGAGAGGAACCAGACTCAAAAGGGGAACCCATCCTCATTTGGGTGACATCAAGAGTTTGATCATAAATCTTTCAACAATACAGAACACTGGAGAGTGAGAACTAACATGAGCACTGGAGAATAAGATTATAAGTAAATGTTCTTTCTACAGTCTTTGGTATAAAACTAGGAGCTACTGAGCTCAACATTTGTGATCATCACAGATCCAGCATCAGCTTCTCCAAAACCTTTAAACACTCCAGGTGGTCCAATGTCAAAACTCGACACATGTAGCGGGATCCAATTGGCACTGGTACGTCTCTAGATGGTTCAGGATGTTTGCGAGTTCGGCATCTACTTCTTTAAAGTCCATACTCTTCATGATGTGGGACGTGACTGAAGCTGACCAACCTCAGGAAGCCTCAGGATGGGGAGAGAAAGAGAAGCAGTGGAGAGGAATTAGCGTAGCTGCTAAAGTAGATAATGTGCATGTGATCAGAGGTTCTGGAGCACAAGGTTATGATGTGAGACGTGTGTTATGTGTAGGCTTTGCTAAAAAGATACGTCTTTAATTTACACTTAAAATGGGTGAGTGTGTCTGAGCCCTGAACATTCTCAGGAAGACTGTTCCAGAGTTTAGGAGCTAAATGTGAGAATGATCTACTGTCTTTAGTGGACTTTTCTAGGAACTACTTATCTATCTGACTTTACTAACACATTTGAGGTTCAATCTCCCACAAATCTCCACAAAATCAAGAGGACCATCTTCCCAAAAGAATGGATGTTATTGGATTAGACATTTGTATATAGCCTTATAGGATGTTTATTTTTGAATTCATAAACACATTAATATCTGTAATGTGTAATATATTTATTTAGAAGGTTGCAATTGCTTACAATTTCTCAAAATGTATCATCATATTGTCACATTCTCCAGTTCCAGTATTTCATTGTTAGAATTTTTTCAATGAGGTTTCAGTGTAGATGAACAAGTACTTCAGTAGCCTCTGAGCTGATCTGAAGCACTACAGCTTCAATGGGGACGTTCTAATTTCCGTTCCAAGTTTGTTGCTCGCTTGTAAAAATGGTAGCAATAAAAAAGAGCAAATTGAATTATATTTGCACTTGTTAACCGTATAAGACCTGGTGTTTTTTCTCCTCCTCCAACACCATCTGGAGAGTTTAATTTCCCAGCTCTGAAGTCTGACTTTGACACTGTGTAGTGTGTAATCCTAAGAAGGTTTTGGTGAAACTCCAGCTCTATTATCTGGCTCTCTTGACGGGTTCCCTTGGCAGAACTGAAATGAGGTGTTGTGCAGACTCTACGTTTTTTTCTCTCTTCACTACAGGAATGTCATGCTTAAAGCTTAATAAACACGAATGTTTTCTTGTAGTAGATGTTCAAGGGGACTTTGGATAAAATGTTTAATTTGGAAAATTTGGAGAAAAGAAAACCATATAATGATTCACTGCACCGGTTCTGTATTGCTTTTAAAAAAGATATTTCAATCTTGGATTTAGTTTTTGAAAGCAGTATTATGGGATGTTTACCACATCAGGCACTTTTACTGTAAATACAATAATGTTTGCAGTGGCGGGACGTGCAATTGGTACCTGGGCTTTCAGTGGGAACGTATCCGACTTAATCCACCTCTTAATACCCCACTATCATCACAATACAAAAACACAATATAACAACGAGTGGCGTTACAGAGAGAGAGGAATTCCACATATGAAGGGTAAAAAAACATTTTACCAAATCTGATTGGACAATAAATCCAGCAGTGCAGCTAAGAGAAACTCCGGATAAAACTTGATGACATTTGCATCTGTATATATTATGTGACATGAACCTGTATAGTGAGTCAAATGAGTGAAATAGTAAAGTACACGAGATCAATCCGTAAGAATGTTAAAACTTTAATGATCTCAGATGATGAGCTAATTTATGAGTTCAAGAGCTCCTGGTTCTGTCACTTCAACTGACTGAAGACTGTAGAAAGGTCATAACTCATCACATACGCTCATGATGTTTCTCAATCTCTGGTGTTTGTAACTTTTTATGGGTTTAAAATCACTCAGAAGGGGATGAGGTTCTCTAATTGAGTCTCGGGCTTTCTTCCTCGTATCATCTAAGATAGTTTTTCCTTGCCACAGTCGCCCCAGGCTTACTCATTAAAGATAAATACACATATTTAAATATAAGTGAATTTTGTTCTAGAATTCTTACATTCTGTAAAGCTGCTTTGAGACAATGTTTATTGTGAAAAGCACCACAGGAATAAACGTGAATTAAATAGAATTAAAAATAAGGTTTGCAAGCTTGTACACTAACAGGACAAAAATAAATATATCACTTCTCCAACATCCAATACGATCCATTTTTGGTCATTGGCAGAAATTCGTTATCTAGAGTGACTAACATGTATACATTTATACAATTGAGCTGTTAATGGTTTAGGGCCTTGCTTAAGGGCCCCAAAGAGGCCAAGGTCATAAAGATAGATAGATAGATAGATAGATAGATAGATAGATAGATAGATAGATAGATAGATAGATAGATGACATTTACTAATACATTTTGTTTAGGCCATGTAAATGAGTTCTTACTTTAGAAACAAATGAACACAATACCAGCTTCTGACCAATCAGAGTCCAGAATTCAGCTGAAATGTAGATAAAAGCACACTGGCAGAATTTATTTGACAAAATACACTTTTCTTTTTAATGAATGATGATGAAATAGAACGATTTTTACTGAAACAGATGGAAAGTTCTTTATTGTTTTGCAAAATGAAATGATCCAGCAGACCTTCAGGCTGTAGAAAAGCGTTGTTTAGTTGTTAAGTAGGATTTGCAACAATAGCGGTATGATGTCTCGTCTCATTTTCAGTTGTTGTCGTTGTTTTAGCTCAGTAAGTATTTGGGAACTCATGCTAAAGTACGATTGAGTGTCTTATAAACGTTTCTTCTTTTTACTTTGTTTTTCTCATTTCAAAATTGAGTTCATTCATGCTGCTGGCAAACGTTCCCACGTTTAGATCTTTAAATACTTTACATCTGAAAACTAATATCCAAAGTCCAAATGCTTAAAAAACTCTATTAAAATTATAATTCAAATTATATAGATTATAGCATAGTGTTAGATGTGTAAATTATTAAATTGTACTATAATTTATGCAATATACTGTTAATTATTTAAACCAATTCCACATTGCTATATTTATTTTCTTTTGTTTCTAAACTTGAGGGAAGTCCACACTATTCGTGCTGCGTTTACGACGCTATAACGAAGGCCTGCGCCTCATTAAGTGCACACAGCTCATTAACACTGCGCTGTACTCGAAGCTCTGCAGCACTTTAAGCTGTAACAACTTTACAGCCTTCAAAAATGAATGCAATATTTAGCAAAAGGAAGTGAAGTCTTCAGAGGAAACACAAGCCACATGGTCAGGCCCAGTCTCCATTCACGCTGAGCCCTGGAGCTACACTACAGTTATACACTCTTTATCACGTTTTTGGGTTTCATTTATAGGCATTTTCCAGGCAGGGAGGTGCAATCCAAATCAAAGAAAAACTCATTTGCGATTGTTGAACCAAAAAATGTTGTGTTTGTTGCACGAGGTTTGCGTTTTCGCAGTGTATAAGGAATAGGATTGGATCTGAATGACGAATCTTTTTTGTTGCGGCCACCATGAAGCTGCGAATTCCACAGAAAGAGGAAGTAGAAAGCCTCATTACTTCCTGTGTAAGGAACCACATCGCAGTTTCCTGTCTGATGCGGTCTCTTCTTGAAGTTAAGCAAGATAATTTTACACCTTAATCATTATACGTCACGTAATAATAATAATAATAATAATTATAATAATAATAATAATAATAATA
>MU551567.1:4820529-4873377 GCA_024362625.1 Silurus asotus | reverse complement strand
TAATAATAATAATAATAATAATAATAATAATATAAAAGCAAAAGTTCCATTTAACTTAAGATGTATAAACCCATATGATCCAGTTGTCATGTAAAGGAAGAAAAATAAAGTTTTATACTTGTCACACGTACTTGATAGCACAGTCAAAGTCTTTCGCATATTCCAGTAATGTTAGGAGGGTTAGGGGCCTTGCTTAGGGGCCCCAGAAAGGGCAGCTTGGTGATAACGAGGCTTGAACCCCTGACCTTCCAAGCAGTAACCCAGAGCCTTAACCACTAAGTAAGTGTACAACATCTTGAACAATAGGTGATCTTCAAAAATCAACAAATAAAGGCAATAGTTATAAATAATGCATTCGTTTTATTATTATTTTATTTATCAAGACAAACCCTTTGTTTTATATTCATACCACAGTGCTAACGAATTCATCGCTTTGATTAATCGGAAATTCTGAAATCTGAAGTTCCGAAGTTGAATAGTGAAGTTCTGAAATTCGAAGTTCAGAAGTGGAATCTAAAGTTCTGAAGGTGACGTCTGAAGTTCTGAAGTTGAAATGTGAAGTTCTGAAATTCGAAGTTTAGAATTAGAATTTAAAATTCTAAAGTTGAAATCTATAGTTCTGAATTATGAAGTTCTGAGGTTGAAATCTGAAGTTTGTAAGATGAAATCTAAAATTCTGAAATCTGAAGTTCTGAGATCCTGTGATACTAAAAGTAGTTTAGTTTGCATTCTTTAATACATTAACATGATTATAGTAACAGCTCATTCACAGGCTGTAAAAATAGTTGAAATATTGTGAAGTTTTCTGTATTTAAAAGTTTATTTTTCAAGACTATATTAGTTTAAATTGTGTGTAAAATGGCTGTTTTTTTATTTTATTTTATTACGGAAAACCAAGAGGCTGTTGAGGCCACGACTGTTTCTACATAAGAACAGAAACTGACTTGCTCAAAGGATGTTATGTTAACATTAAATATAACTGTAAACAGCTAGAAATGATTCCAGTTTATTCTCTACAATTGAATGTAAAATCCTTTTAATCATTGCTCTGGTTTAAGTTTGTACAACATTTCAGGTTTACTTCCAACAGAAAATAACTTGGGGATAGTATTAATAACTCGGCCTCATTACAGTTCCAGGATGTTAATTATTGCCCCATGAATGTTCTACACCATGTGTTCAATGCTTTCCTTCACAAATACTTTAACATACAGTGAGAAAAATCGAGTGCTTCTTTGTGAGCTTTTCACTCAAATACAATAAATATTCAGGTGAAAACCTGTTAAAAATTCCTGACATGATTTCAACCTTAATATCTAAGATTTTAGCAAAAATGTATATATAGATATACAGACATGTGTCTAAAATATTGCATCCCATTCTACATCATCCTTTTTCCTGTTATAATTATGTCCACTCTTCTGGGAAAATGTTTTACTAGATTTTGGAGTGTGTTTTTGGAGATTTGCAAAAGATTATTTTAGCCACTTAGTAAAGTCAGGTACTGATGTACGTGAAGTGAAGAGGCTTCTGGAATGCAGTCCATGTTCCAGTTGATTCATAGGGCTGGAGATCTATAGCAGGAGATCTTTCACGCCAACCCATGTTAACCATATCCTCATGAAGCTGGCTTTGTGCATCATGCTAGAACAGGTTTGGGTCTCCTTATTTAAGTGAATGGAAAAATTCACGTTGCCAAATCTAAAAGTGTGTGCCCTTAACTTTTGTGGTAACAATTTGAAGAAGAAACACATATGGCTTAAAAAGTCCAGTGTCCAAAAACTATTTTCCATGTAGCATAGCATGTCATCTTTTCAATATCTTGAGAGTGAGTCTTGCAGTTGTCCAAAATGTCCCTACACGCTTTTAAAAATGTAGGATGAGTTGTCCTTCCTAAAAAAGTTCTATGCAAAAATTCCTATCACAGCTTACCGTTAGTTGAAGCTAAAAATACTTAAATATCCAAAACATATAAAAAGTGAAGACTGGAAAAAAATTAGTATTTGGAATGAAAAAAAAATGACCATATCACCTACATAACTTCATCCAGTAGAATGGGACCACCATAATACCACTACTGACAGGATGTATGTTAGGTTCCTATCACTTTTAATACATTCTCAAAGTATTACAATGTCTTTCTGAAAATAAATGTTTTTATTGAATTTTATATTTCACGAATGTGCATTCATTTAAATCAGCAGTGCAACTCACGCTCGTGCACTCAGCAATCTGGCGTAATTCCTTGATTTATAATACCTCGAATATTGGCATGGTTTTTTTTTTTTTTCTGCTCTCTGAGTACGAGAGATAATCCTCAGCGTTGGTGGCCTTCACGATATCCATTACACACTTCCCTAATCTCTTCCAGGGGAGGCTACAGTCAGGGTCAGCGTTCGGTTTCAAACGCCCCGTGTCTATGACCTCTGACCTCTCCAGCAACAGCGTGTTCACGCTCGGGGTTTTTCGGCTGGGGCTTGACGAAGTGCAGCGCTGCTTGCCGTTGCAGATCGCTTTAACACGTCGCCCACCGGGAAGCTACGACTTCCACTGAAAGAAGAATCAAAAAGCCGCATTGCTTTTCGAGTCAGATGAAAATCGCATTGCAGCATTCTGATCTGATTTCTTCACAGCGGTCGGGGTTTTAGCGGTTGCGACATTATGCAAAAAGTGCAAACTCGTGACAGAAGTATGTCAGGATACTCAATGATGGTTTCTGATGCACCATGTATCATAATGCGTATAATAGCAGGAATGCTACCTGATTGGATTCAAGTATTTATTAGTATTATAGCAAATCTTATATTGTATTTGTTCTGTCAACTAAATGTAAAGCATTTAAACATGTTCTGAGTAGATCCAGTTTACAGAGCATTGTAATATAAACCCCAAACTGTACATCCTGTCACCAGTGGTTCTACAATGGTTCTATGGTGGTCCCATTCCACTGGATATAAATATGCATGGTCATATTTCTAATTCCACATACTCAATTTTTTTTAAAGCCCACACTCTTAATGTATTCTGGATATTTGAGTATTTTTTAGCTCAAGATCAAGATGAGCTCAAGCAGTAGCTGCATAGGGATATTTTTAGTAGAACATTTCCAGGGTCTTTCAGGAAGGACAACAAATTTGGAACAATTGAAGGACTCACTCTCAAAATAGAAATAAGAAGAGACATTGTATGGTATGGACAAAAGTGTTGGGGCACCTGAATTCTCCAGCCAAATGTGGTTCCTCCTTAAACTCTCATCTCAATTTTAGAGGCACACAATTGTATCGGACGGATCGGATTGGATGTGCTAGAATGAAATTTTCCCTTCATTTCAACTAGGAGACGCAAATCTGTTCCAGCTCCACAGCTGCACAAAGTGAGTTCAATGAAGATGTGGTTTACATGGAGTGAAAGATCTTGAGTGGCCTGCTGTAGAGCTCTGACTTCAACCCTATTGAAATGCTGATTGCACTCCAGTTGACTCACTTTACATCAGTATTTGAGTTTACAAACTGGATGCATGAGCACAAATCTCCACAAACACAACGAAATCTAGTGGAACATCTCCGGAAAGAGTGAAGGCTACAGCAAATAGGGACTTAATGTGGAATTGGACGCTCAAAAAGCAGAAACGATCTGATTTTCAGGTGTCCACCAATTTTTATCCATGTATGTGTATTTTGTGTTTTTATTCCCCTTTTGCAAAAACCGTTTACAGTAAGGTCATTTATTCTTTATGTGAAATCCATTAGACAAGACAAAATCTGGTTGCTAAACTTCTCGAGCGCTCCATATTTAGATGCCTTTAGTACACACTGCTGGTGATTACATCATGATTCCTGTAAATCCTTCTAAAAAAAATGTAGTTCCTCTCGTCCTTCTTTAGTTCGGTTGTCTTGTCTGGTCTTCCGCATGTGTTTCGAATTGGTGTTTGGCAAAAATGCACCAGCCGTGATTCCCTCTTCAGTTCACGAAGCTCGGATAGACTTTCCCTTTACAGACTTTTTCATCTGAAAAAAAAGACTTACAGAAAGAAAAACAGGTTCCATTATTCTGTTTGGAAACAGACCTATTTTTCATACTCCGTTTGAGTCACATAGTTTTTTTTAATTATCTTTTTATCACAAATGTGCTAAAAACAATTTAACAATTTGTTAATTGAGTATCAAACATTTTTTTAATATTCTTAGCTCTGAGATGATAAATAATGGCACCCCACTACTTACATTATCTATGGAGGAGATTGTGGCACTTAATATGGCTGCTGTGTTCAGCAAAATGTCAATAAAAATGCTAGCATAAAATATCCAGGCTAGCAGATTTCTCCACTTATGGTATTGCAACCTGCAAAACTAATTTCCTCCTGCGTTATATAAGATTTAAGATTGAAATTGTTCAGCTTGCCCTATATATATATATATATATATAATATAGTATATTTGTATTTCAAACCCTTTTTCTGAAGCGTAGCCAAGATGGCCACCGCATTGACAAGACTTCAGTAGAAGGTCTTTAATGAAATTTAGCAGTTTAAGTAACGCTGCTGGTAAGTTGCTTTGCTTTCCTTCTTTTGGCATCGTGAGTCTGGTTTGTGGTCTAATGGCGCCTCTAAGCATCAGCAGTATTTTTGCTAAGGTCTTCAGTAATTTCTAAACTGTGGCTTTTTGTGTCTCAGGAAGCTGCAGGCTGCCAACCTCAATGTGTGCGCAAAGATGTTCGAGCAAACAGCTTTTTCACCGCACTGTCAGAACAGGCCATGAGCTGATTCCATAGGTGCAGGTTTATCTTCTAGCCAGATTCAGACTGCCGATGAATTCTTTAAGAACTTTATTGTTGTAGGAATTTTTTTAAATTGACATAGTTAATCACATTTTATGTAAAAGAAAAAAAAAAACCTTGAAATATAAGGACACACAAATCCTGTCCAATTACACTGTTTATTTCGAGTTTATTTTCTGTTTTTAAAGGGAAATCCTTGATTAATTTGGTCACTTTTACTACTACTTCCTTTTTTAAAATGATATAATGATGCCATAGCCTTTGCCAAATTCTTTATCTGGTCTCATGAGGCTTTGGGTTTCATCATTTACCACAATTCTGTTCATTTCAGCTTCTTTATAAACCAATAAGTAGCCGTAACCTTTGTTTAATATGAATTACCAAAAAATGAAACAGATTCTGCCTATGCCTCAAAAGTATGTTTTTTAGATATTTTACTAGCACTTTTATTGGACTGGAGGGCCTCGCTGCTGTTAGCTTCAGCTTAACTTTCCTTTTCTGAGAGCAAGTTCCAGCCATGTGGTGGAAGTTACCCTGAAGGTCCACCCAGCAAAATAGTTTCAAAGTTATCACACAAACTCTGTTTCATGGTGGTATACATCTCTATGGAGTTCCTCAGGGTTCCATCCTAAGATCTTTTTCCTTTCATTTATAAAATCCTTAAAACGGAAAAGACCATTTGTTAATGCTGATATATATTTATTATTTTAGATGTTCGCCGAGTCTACTGTGGACAAGTGAAATGTGCTTGAGCAAATAAAATGGAAATCTTTTTATTTTCTTAAATAAACTGGTTTTTCATTCTCTTTTTTTGGGAATGCAAATAAAAAAGCAAATATTATGTAGTTCATGCTTAGTAAACATTTTAGACCATTTTTTTTCACCTTATTACAAGAAATCAATGCTATTATTTAATCCCTGATTGTTGGAAGTGTATTTTGGTGCAAAACACTCCTGTTAGGTGCAAAGACGGCGCAGTGGATCACCCTGGCTTTAGTTTTCATGGGCTTCCGGTTCAGTTTCAGATTCACTCAGAGGGTTTTATTGTTTGTTTTTAAAGCTCTAAACTGGCTGACCCTGTGTGACACCCAGGATATGGTTTAAAATCCTGAAGTTTAACGTCCTGAATCTACTGGATTTCGGCTCTTTTTTTTTATGGAAGAATCTATGAGTTGATTTCAGGCATGCTTTTTCTGCAGTATGAACTGTATCTTTTTTTAAATTAGCGTTCAATACAAACATTCTTTACTCTCTCTACTTGTAATTAACAGTGTCGATTGTGCTGGATGTTATGACCCAGTCTAGGTTTAGGCTCCACAGTGTGATTAAAAGCACAGATTAAACGTGATATAAAGTAGAAGGTATCCTGATTAGCTACAGGAACAATGTAACCGTACACAATATGTAATATACTGTATATTGGAATGCAATTAAAGTGCAAACTGAGCTACAAAAAAATTATAATCAACTTCCTGAGCCCCCATTACCAAACAGGCCTGAAAGCACAGGCAATACAATGGCAGCCATATCTTTATTGCCTTTAAAAATAAATACTGTACATATATTTGAAACTACAATGACCATTTACAATCCAGCAAACGAAAGCACAGGAGAGTCAGCGGGAATTTTAACTCGAAACCAGGCTATCACATAAGTTCTGAACAGAAAAGCATCAACACAGAACGAATAATAACCCCATTCTGGTTTTCAAGGTGGCATTATACGTATACTTGCCCCATTACGATGTTGTGTGTGGAAGGTGGGAGCGCCATCACTAGGCTGGAGTACAGGATGGGCTGGACTGGAATCACACTGGTTGTTATAGTGTGTTTAGGGTTACAATGATTTGACATTTGGCAGATGCTTCTATACCTAAACAACTTACATTCAATATTATTTATATAATTGTGGGGTTGAGGGTTAAGGGTCTTGCTCAAGGGCCCCCTGGTGGTGCTTAGATTTTACCTTACTACCTTCACGTCTTCACCCTTATGTGTTTAGTTTCATTCTGGTTTCAACTAGTCTACAGCATTAAAATATCCATTCTTATTTTCTGTCTAAAACCTTTAATGATTCTCATTATGCTATCCCTAAATATCTTACCTAATTATCTTTATTTTAAAGTAGTAGCTTTCAGACTTAAGCTGCACTTTGCTTCTCTTTTACATGATTGCTTTATTGGCGCACAGCATGGGCATCCAGATGTTTTTGTTACAGATCATTGGGATTAATATCCCAGCGGCATCACTAAGTAATAGCCCGTATTCCAGACTAATAATTTTATTGCGCCGCAGAAGCCTTAACCAAATAATGTGGCTGGAATAGACATTTCTAATCACACAGTGCATGAGCAGCTGCAGCTCAGGCCTAAACCCATGGAATTTCATCATAGATAATAGAGGGCAGCAGTTATTCAAGCTAATCTGATGTGATATTATAATACTAAGAGTTTTTTCTGGCATTAGGATATAACTGGGTGTATGGTGCCATCGCAACCACATGGCAACTTATGACTTGTGACTGAGAAGAATACAGTATGATGCAAATCTCACCTTTGAAAATTGCGACGATGCCACAGTTTAATTCTATAATTAATTTTGTTTGTATGCTGCTTTAACAATGGACATTGTTGAAATTTAGAACATTAAGTTATAAAGTTATTACTACCTATTCTAAACAACCTACAACAGCTTACTGGTTTAGGTGCTGGGTTACTGATTGGAAGTTTGAGGGTTTAACCCCTAGGTATCACCCAGCTGCTACTTTTGGGCCCTTAAGCAAGGCCCTTGATCCGCTGTAAAACCGGGGCGCTGTATCATCTCCGACCTTAGCTTCCAAAAAAATAATTGGGATATGTGAAGAAAACAATTTCACTCTGCTGTAATGTACATGCATTATAAATTGTCCAATGCATTATTGAAATTTTAGAAGGACAGTAATGAACTTCGAGAAAGAAAAAAACTTGAACGATTGTAATCGGAGATCAATTAAACTTTTGGAGAAATTAATTTAGAGAAAACAAACAACAGAAGAACTCGGGAAGATATTTAATATTGAATGTAAAGGTTTCCGCATGCGCAATGCAAAGAGAACTCGAGGAATTGTGCCTAAACAGCTGTGGTTTTAAACCAAGAATGCTTGAAAGCATAAAGTTTGGACTCTGGATTATAATGAGGTTATGATCATACTAGATTTACCCTGATCATATTAGTGCACACTGTACAAACCCGTGGGGGCAGTGATATGATCCGAGGTTGCTTTAGGTAGTCAAGTCTAGGTCCAGCGATGTTATGTGCCCAATAAATGAGGTTAGCAGTCTACCTGAATGACCAGGTTTTTCCATCATTAGATCTTTTTCTTCCCTGATGGCTCGGCCATATTCCAGTGCCAATATTCCAATTCGGAGATGCCAGGATTCAATAGGGCTCAAATTGTGACTAGTGGTTCAGGAAGTGTGAAACTTTATTCTTCCACCACACTGGCCACCGCAGATCGCAGACCTTAACCCCATCTAGAAACGGGATGAAAATAAAAGTGTGATATTGCATGAGATTCTCAAAACAATCGCACGGTAAATGCGTCCTCGTTTTTACTTTTAAAAAAACCTCTACAACACAGATAGACCTTATAATTAGTCCTTTAAAATCATATGCAATTTGGGATTTTTGGAATAAAAAAATCTTGATGGGTGCAGGATGGAGGCTTTTTTCTAACGGTGAACTTAGCCAGCTTGTAGAACATCAGCCATTTTGTCGGAATGGAAGAATAACTTGCTCAGCGTTACCTACAGTAGTCTGTTAGCTTGCAGGCCATTAGTTAGTTCAGGCTCGAATAGGAAAAATGTATTTTTTATGCTCACACAGTAATTTACTGACTTAAAGATTTTAGATATCTTTATTCTGCTGAAGTATGAACCAGGTTAGATAGTTTGAATCAAATCTTTCTGGTCCTGTGATCTTGTCTACCTGAAGCAGGTTGATATTTTCTGGTCTAGAACTGAAGTGCATTGAGTTCTATCAGCTCACTGAAGATCATTTTAAAAACTTTTTTAATCCCAGCAAGCATCCGTGGGAAATAAAAAAGATTTTAAATGTGTGAGAATGTCTGAGCATGACCTGTTGCCAGTTCATCTCCATGGCTCACCTCAGGCCAGGATCACAGATGTTCCTCCTCAGATGCTTGTCATCACTTTTGTTACCCAGGTGTAGTTTCTTTCCTCCAGAGTCTCATAGTTCATTTATATAATGTGTGAGTAAAGAGTTCGGAACAAATTTTGGATCTTTTTGTGATTTCACAGTAAACAGCAAACCCTCACTTTCTGAACTTCTACAATGCTCTCCAGCGAATTGTTTATGGGAAGTAAATGAACACATTATGTGAGGTGCAGAAGCATAAACAAATCTAAATGGTCTAGAGAAAATAGTTTTGGCTGTGTTGAAAAAAGAATAACTTAATTAATTTGTTACTAAAATATAAAAAAATATATATATTTATATATTATATTATATTATATTATCTAAAAAGTAATCAAAAACGATAAATATTATCTGTAAAACATCTTCTAATATAAATAAATTAGTACATTTGTATTAAAAAATTCAGTAAAATAAAAGGAAAAAAGTTGCTAAAAAATTAAAAAATTAAACATTTTAAAAAGTACTAAGTATATTAAATCCTAAAGAAATAATATCACATTTAATATAAAGAAAACCAATTAATTTATTTATTAGGAACCATTTTTTATTTTTAATATAGTGGGATTTTTTTGTTTGTTTTTTTTATATAAATTTTTTAAGTGCTGACTTTTTCCAATAAACAGACTTAAAATTGTGGACTTATTTTATTATTAATTATTATTGTTGTTAATATTAATATTATTATTATTATAAGGAAATCTTGGTCCAGAGAGATATTTTTACCTGTTGTCCAGGAAAAAGAAATATCTGCTAAAGCAGTTTAAAGCGCAGATGGAAACCGCGGTCACAGTCGCAGTCACGACACAAAAGGAAGTAATAAGGTGACCTTGTTTTCTCTTTGTTTGCTTTTCAGTCTCGGGCCGTTTCCTTTCATTTGTGTCGCTCTTCTGACTTCCAGTCGCGCTATTTCCCTCATTTGCACGCTCGAGTACTTTTGGAAACCTCTCACACCCGTTCATCCCTCAGTCTGTATCGCTGCAGGATTTATGGATAAGGACTGTCTGATATGACATTGTTTTCCAAATATTTTGGTCGACGTGATGAGTCATAAGTCCAGTCTCGTGACAGTTCGGATGATGATTTCAGTATTGGAATTTTTACAGCTTTGCAAATGGCTGCAGTAAACAGTGTGTTTTAGGTTAATGTCATTCAGATTGAGTTCAGGTGGTGCAACTGGTGCAGGTTTTTTTTTTTCCTTTTAGATAGAGGTTAAAAGGAATTCCCTTGTTGAACGGAGCCATCCTGCATGGGCTTATAAACTTGAATGCAAAAACACTCCAGAATCTTGGCTTTACTTCCCTATTTGGCCTGTGAGTCACTGAATCCCGGCCAGAGAAATGACTTCGGGCCCTGAGACAGGAATGTGTAGTTTTTTTGGGGGGATCAGGAAATCCAAAACATCCTCTTGCTGTATTCTTGCAAAAACTCCTCGCACGTGAGTAATAATTGAGATGACCGTTGGATAAACTGAGTTGTCATATTATAGTATTGTGTTGGCTTTGTATTGGTGGCTTTACTTTCTTTCCTATTGTGATATGACTGATTAGATTAGATTAGATTAGATTAGATTAGATTAGATTATCAGATGCTGTACTTCACGTGCAACCATAACTGATGCTCTTCATTTCACAGTATCTTTATCAGACCAGTCGTTATCCTAACCCCCAAACTTCCTGTTCCTTTATCCTCCAAACCAAAAAATAACCTGTAACCACAGAGAAAACAATATAAACCAGGATTGTCTTTTAATTTAATGAATTTAATGTATTGTGAGGAAGCTCAGGGAGGTGGTAGCTTAGTGGTTAAGGCATTGGGCCTTGGATCAGAAGATCACAGGTTCAAATCCCACCTCCACCAAGCTGCTGGGCCACTGCTAGGCCCTTGAGCAAAAAGTCCTAAGAAAACCCTCCCCTGCTCAGTTGTAAGTCGCTCTGGATAAGGGTGTTTGCCAAATGCCGCAAATGTAAATGTACTCCTAACATCCTAACATAACTGAATTCACAAATCCGCACTGAAACGTCTGAAGACGCTCACGTCCATGTGCTGCGCATGAGCAAAACATAAGACACTTCAACCCGCGTCATTCCCGCCTGCCGTTTATTTACTTTCCGCCTCAAGCAGTATTGACTAAAGTGCGAGAAATCTCCCAAGAAAAATCCTTATTTGTGATTTTGATTGGCTAATGAATTTTTAAGAAGACACTAGAAGTTGCTGGATGATGATGATGATGATGATGATAATGATGATGAGGTCATTGACCTCAATTTGATCAGTTTTTACTTTAATTCAGTTTATCCCTAACGAGCGAGTCAGTGGTGACTGTGGAAAGGAAAAACTCCCTGAGATAGTAGAAGAAACCTTGAGAGAAACCAGACAGTTCCATCATTGTTCACTGATTATACTGTGGCCCTGAGCTATTGTAGTAAACAGTCAAAACCCATTACAGTCAAAATCCATCCTCAAAGTTCTCGAGGTGTTAAGGAACTTCATTGATCTTTAGACTTGCATTTGCATATTAGGCATTTTTCGGGTCATTTGGATATTAAACCATGTTACACGAAGAAGAACGACAACAGGAACGACAATCTGAATCTAGAAAATAAATGTTGTATTTTGAAGAGCGCATGCTAAAGGCTCAGCGACTATGATGATTTGTTTTAATTAATTACTTTGCTCAAAACCAAATATGGACGGCTCAGAGATCGAGGTGCGCGACTGGATCTTTTGGCATCAAACTCTCGCTAAAGCCGACACAGTCAATCACGATCGCGTCTCCAAATGAAATGGCTGATGCGTAGTCATGAGAAAACAGTAATTTGTAAAGCCGTGTGCTGTGCAAGCTGAGCTTTGAAACAACGAAAAACCTATAATGAGTGTTTAATAGGATTTAAAGACAAACTATTCTCAGACTGCAACAAAAGCATTTATTACATCACCGTGTGACTGAACCGCCTGGAACTTACTTATTCTTGCTTCTAGAAAATATTTGTGTCCTCTCGGTACTAATAAAGCAACAATGAGCGCCTGTTTATAGCTCAACCTCGATGCCTTTGAGGCCGTCGTCTTGTTCCTGCTTCATCGATGACATAATGGATGAGTAAAAATAGTGCATTGTCTACTGAGACATTTCTGGACTCCTCGACCTCCGAGTCTGGAGACACAGTGAGGTGTGGAGGTTCTCGTATAGCTGGCACACACACACACAAACACACACACAAACACACCGCCATTTCACACGCTCCCTATTGTTCAGCGTAGGAAACGGACTGGCACGTTATCTCCACCATCAGTGCAAACAAATGGCAGGGACGAGGCCCAGGACAATAGGTTTATTCTGACCGTGCGGTGGGATCCGAGTTCCATGTGCATACTCGAGCTAGCTTAACGTGGGACCACTTCCTACGGTTCCTACAAACGACCGGTTCCTTCATTCTGACACGATTCTTTAGAGAGCGATGAAACGCTCCGGGTTTCCACCAGGGACCAATTACCACCAAGATCAATGATATACTATTTAGACAACCGGAGTGGATGATTATAATTAGATGATCTATATTTGATGGTGTATTATAGGAGGTGGTATCACAAAGTTCACACTGTTTACAAGCACGTACTTTATATCACCTTCAAAATAGTTCCCTTGCACAGCAATACATCGCTCCCAGAGTTCCTGGAAGTCTTCTTTTCGAAGCCCGTCGAGCACCTTGTGCGATTCGCAGAACGCTCTCGAAACGCCGAATCGGGTCTTCACCATCAGGAAGAAGGCAGAGTCCGCAGGAGCCAAATCTAGTGAGTAGGGTGGGTGCGGAAGCGAGATCATGTGAAATGTGAGGGCCATAAAACCATAGAACGATTTACATAGATTTTAGAAGTTTTTTTCGTATTTGCTACATTCCTTTTAGCGCTTGACTGGCAGCATTGTAGTCGAGCAAGGCATGAAATCCACAAGTCTGTTAAATGAAAGAGATCAGAGATCAGAGACGCCCGAAAACGTTTCGATTTACAACATTTGGCAGACGCCCCCCTTATCCAGAGCGACTTACAATTACCTTATTTATACAAAAAAAAACAAAACAGATGAGGGTTAAGAGGGCTTACTCAAGAGCTCAGGATCGGCGGCTTGCTTGTGCTGGGATTTAAACTTATGACCTTTGAATTCCAACATTTTATCCACTGAGCTACCCTCTTGTCCTTACACTAGATGAACAAAAAGGTTGTGGACACCTAAATACTATGAGCATCAAATTCTCCATTGATCATGTTTTTTTTCTGTTATAATAACCTCCATTCTTCTAAACAAAGATGCTCCACTAGACTATTGTGGAGATTTTGGAAATTCATTTAGCCACAAGGGGGTTAGTAAAATCTGTAGGTTAGGTGAGGAGGCCTGGGTGCAGTGAACAACAGTCCCAATGGGTGGAGGTCAAGGCTCTGTAGCAGGAGATCTTCCACACACTTCCAAACAGATCTTTACGAAGCTGGGGTATTATCATGTTAAAACAGGTTTGTCTTTCCTTGTTCTAGTGAAAGGAAAATGTCATACTACAGCACCCAACGACGTCCCTATATAATTGTGCCTCCAACTTTGTTTGGTTAAAACTCACACATGGCTGAAAAAGTCAGATGTCCATATCATGTATGTGGAAAATCAGCTTGATGTAATTCTGTACTCCCCTGCCCCCATTCGAAGCACGTAGGGAATCTGCACGTGTCATAATCTTGTCCTGTAATCCAATCGTGTGTAACTGCAGCAGGTTTGACTCATTAGGTTGTGTTTATACAGTTTATACACATATACTGTGAATTCACTCATATTTCTGAACACACAGCATCCTGTAATTAATATTCTACTTTTCTTCTACCTTCTTTACCGTACATAACGAGGAGTTGTTGGCGCCGATCAGTCATGGCGCACGTCCCGGAGTCTCCCAGGCGGATCTTTTTTCCGTCGCGATCCACACACCGCATGCCGCCTGCGTATGTTTTCACACCCTGCCAAAATCCTGTCCCCCGGAGACGCTGGGCATTTCAACACACAGACGCTGGTATTTATCTCAGTACACGGACCTGCAGTCTCGCGCCAGCCGCCACCCAGCGATGCCACTTCAATCTATTACAGTGTGATTTACACTGCACAGTTTTACAGACGAGTGGAAACGCTTTTCACGCCAAACGGCTCTTATTTGTGCACGTGAAATGCATAGAGGTGCTCTGGACGCTCGGAATCTATCTATCTATCTATCTATCTATCTATCTATCTATCTATCTATCTATCTATCTATCTATCTATCTATAAGACAGAAAAGTGCTTTACACATGTACTCTTACAGCAAAGTAAAACTCCTTCTTTACATAACCAAGCAATGTTGGGAAGCTAGGGGCAGCCATGATACAGAGTGCCTGGAGCACTGATGTTTAAGGGCCTTGCTCAGGGGCCCCAAGAACGGCAGCTTGGCAATACCAGGACTTGAACCCTCAGCCTTTCAATCAGTAACCCAGAGCCTTAACCACTAATTAAGTTTGTTGAAGTCTCTATTAATAAATACATTTTGAGTCTGGTTCATTAAAGAAAAAGGATTGTATTCATTTAAAAACTGCTAAAGTGACGCATCAGGTGAAGGATCGATCATACCATCTATGTGAGAAGGGAAGGAACACAGAAGGGTCTAGAAGCGTGCTTTTTCTTGTATCCTATAAAATAGAGGGATGAGTTGAGCAGTGGTCGAGGATGGAGGGAGCGTGGTGCAGTGCTGGGTGAGAGGAGTGATGTGAGGTACAGTGTGAGGGTGAGAGGAGTGATGTGAGGTACAGTGTAAGGGTGAGAGGAATAATGTGAGGTACTGTGCTGGGTGAGAGGAGTGATGTGAGGTACCGTGTGAGGGTGAGATGAGTAATGTGAGGTACAGTGCTGGGTGACAGGAGTGATGTAAGGTACAGTGTGAGGGTGAGAGGAGTGATGTAAGGTACAGTGTGAGGGTGAGAGGATTGATGTGAGGTGCAGTGTGAGGGTGAGAGGAGTGATGCGAGGTGCAGTGTTAGGGTGAGAGAAGTGATGCGAGGTACAGTGTGAGGGTGAGAGGAGTGATGCAAGGTACAGTGTGAGGGTGAGAGGAGTGATGCGAGGTGCAGTGTGAGGGTGCAAGGAGTGATGTGAGGTGCAGTGCTGGGTGAGGAGTGATGTAAGGGTACAGTGTAAGGGTAAGAGGAGTGATGTAAGGGTACAGTGTGAGGGTGAGAGGAGTGATGCGAGGTACAGTGTGAGGGTGAGAGAAGTGATGCGAGGTACAGTGTGAGGGTGAGAGAAGTGATGCGAGGTACAGTGTGGGGGTGAGAGAAGTGATGCGCGGTACAGTGTGAGGGTGAGAGGAGTGATGCGCGGTGCAGTGTGAGGGTGATAGGAGTAATGCGAGGTGCAGTGTGAAGGTGAGAGAAATGATGCGAGGTACAGTGTGAGGGTGAGAGGAGTGATGCGAGGTGCGGTGAGAGGAGTGATGTGAGATGCAGTGTGAGGGTGAGAGGAGTGATGTGAGGTGCGGTGAGAGGAGTGATGTGAGGTGCAGTGTGAGGGTCAGAGGAGTGATGTAAGGTGCAGTTCTGGGTGAGGAATGATGTGAGGTACAGTGTGAGGGTGAGAGGAGTGATGTGAGGTGCAGTGCTGGGTGAGGAATGATGTGAGATGCAGTGTGAGGGTGAGAGGAGTGATGTGAGGTGCGGTGAGAGGAGTGATGTGAGGTGCAGTGTGAGGGTGAGAGGAGTGATGTAAGGTGCAGTTCTGGGTGAGGAATGATGTGAGGTACAGTGTGAGGGTGAGAGGAGTGATGTGAGGTGCAGTGCTGGGTGAGGAATGATGTGAGGTGCGGTGAGAGGAGTGATGTGAGGTGCAGTGTGAGGGTGAGAGGAGTGATGTAAGGTGCAGTGTGCGTGTGAGAGGAGTGATGTAAGGTGCAGTTCTGGGTGAGGAATGATGTGAGGTACAGTGTGAGGGTGAGAGGAGTGATGTGAGGTGCAGTGCTGGGTGAGGAATGATGTGAGGTGCAGTGCTGGGTGAGAGGGGTGAGGTGAGGTGCAGTGTGAGGGTGAGAGGAGTGATGTGAGGTGAGGTGCAGAGGTTTTGTTCTGTTTTTGGCTTTTGTAAGCGAGCATCAGTGTGTTAAATTGGATGCAGGTGAGGTCTACCAGTGAGGTGATCTGGGAGAAATTAGGATGAAAACTGATTCTAGATCAGTTTCAGAGGTCAATTAGTTTGTTTTAGATTTCTGTAACTATAAAGGAACCAGGTTTTGGGTTCATATGTAGTAACTAGTAACTAATATTTCCAGCAAGAAAAAAAAATCCGAGCCCAAATCCAATCCGAGGACCGGATATCTGATATCTGATCCACATTTACTATAACAACCGAAAAATCTTTATTTTCAGATCCACCTGAGATGTACTGTTTTGACGAATGGATCTCACTCAACCCTGTAGCTAAATGTCCTGTTTGTGTTGCCGTAGTTCAGCTTCAGTGTTGATTTTAATCCGTCTGTCAGGTCTGGACAATATCTAAAGTATGTGTGCGGATTTTTTCACAAAGAAGCCATTGTACGCTGAGGGTCTGATTTACTACTGACTTTGCACGTGCATGTATACTAGTGTGAAGACACTGCAGCAAATGATCTACTAATAACATTAAAACATCCACCAGCTGCTACAAGTCTGAGGTTAGGAGACGTTCACAGTTAGACACCTGGTCTTTCCAGCCATATGTGGTTCTTCACCAAATAGTTGGAGGCAAACTATTTTATGGGACGTCTTTGGATGCTTTTTCTTCACTTCACTACGGGAACCGTATCTGTTTCAGCATGACAATGCTGCTGTCCACAAAAGCCAGCGCCTGGAAGATATGTTTAACATGGGGACGTTGGAATGGAAGATCTCTGCTATAGAGCTATAAACCCTAATAAACACCTTGGGGATGAATTAAAACGCTATCTGCTCCCCAGACCTTCTCATCTCACATCCAGCAGTACTGGACTTCACTAACTGGCTGAATGAATCTCACACAAATCTCCACAAGGACACGCCAACATCTAAAATTCGCAGTTCTGATAGAAACGAGATGTTTACTGACACAAATACTTACTTTTGAGAGATGAACTGAGGATTTTGAGAAAAGTACAGACTTTTGGAAGAAATCCAATGTGTTGCTGTTTTTTACAAATAGTTTGAGAATTTTTGCATTTATTGAGGTTGATTTTAAAAAACACTCCAAAGCAACTGAGAAAAACAGGAAGAAAACACAGTAGAACTGAAAAAATGTTGGGAAAACTCTCCATGGTTTGGTGAGTCCAGGTTTCTAAACATGGCCTGAAGACTCTTGTGGAGCACATCAGCAATCTCCATAAGGCCACAAAATCTAGTGGAACATCTTCCCAGAAAATGAAGGGTAATTTAACTGCAAATATGGATTGAATGTAGAATGGGAAGTTTAAAAAGAAGCATTGTATGGTCAGGTGTCCACAAACCTTCGTTCATAGGTCATAGGTTAAGTCTACAGTCTAAAGTATCATTTATTGATTTATTGGCATTTAATTAGCTTTAGCTTCTGTGACATTTTACAGAAATGATTGAGGCAATTACTAAATATTATAGAATGTCTTAACTGATCTCAGATGCCCCAAGTGTGTGTGTGTGTGTGTGTGTGTGTGTGTGTGTGTGTGTGTGTGTGTGTGTGTGTGTGTGAAGAACCTGAAGAACCTGAAATGCCCGGTAAACTGTAGTTTTACAGTATGCGAAATCGGACATGAATCACCCCCATATTACTAAAATGGTACGATCCTCATTTTATTCAACCTCTGCTGAGATTCGACTGTGAGATTGGTGGTTGAATATGACTCCTGCTAACGATGCATCAGGTTTTCGTCTATAATGGGGTCACTCCTAACATATATAAGAGAGGCTTTGCCTACAGAAGGAGGTTCAGAAGTTCCATGACTCTAGCGGAGGTTCTGAATTGGTTGTGTTGTAAAAATGCTCATTATAATGATTTGAAAGTGGCCTAAATTTGGGTTTGTATTTAACCTTAGGAGTTCATTGTGTAAAAACGTGTGTGTGTGTGTGTGTGTGTGTGTGTTAGGAGCTGTCAGAGCCCGATCTGGAGGAACAGTTGCGCTCTGCTGGCAGTGTGGACGAGTTGATGAGGTTACTCTACCCCAGCTACTGGAACATGTTAAAGTGCCACTCCAAGCGCTCCATCAATCCTCGCTTCTCTCACCGAGACCCGGACACTCGCTCCGAGGAGCTCTCTTTCGCCGCCGCCTACTTCAACCTCGACATATTTAAAAGTAAGCACCTCATTCCTTTTTCATTAGTTTTTTTGAGAGTGTTCTGCTACCTTAACATCATACATTGTTCGGTGTGGGCTCCTGAATTATGTGTGAGAACCCAACACTCCAGGAGTCTCCTCAAAACTCTGTATGATGTGAACATTGCTGTTGAAAACATCCATTTCCTCATCAGCCTCTGTTTGTTCTCTGTCTCGTGAAGTTGATCGAAGGGAAAAACACAGTTTGTTCTCGCAAACCTTTAAGACACGGCTGGAGACAGAAAACATTGTTTAATTGATTGTTATATCTTAGTGTTTGGGATGTGTTCAAATATTATATATATCATTAATTATAATATTATTAATTCATTTATTGTAAAATTATAAAAAAAAATATTTAATCATTATCACAAATCAGTAATGCTATTGCATTTATTTATTTATTTATTTATTTACTTCATTTTTTTCACTCTAACGTTTCCCGTCTTCCTGTCTGACTGTCTCTTCATGCAACAGGTATTGAGGCAGAGTGGAGAAAGACCCTGTGCATGCCGCGCGAGGTGTGTTTAGATGTGGGGAAAGAGTTTGGGGCGGCGACAAACACCTTCTTTAAACCCCCGTGCGTGTCTGTCTACAGATGTGGAGGCTGCTGCAACAGTGAGGAGCTCCAGTGCATGAACATCAGCACCTCCTTTATCAGCAAAACGGTGAGTCTCAGTATTGTGTGTGTGTGTGTGTGTGTGTGTGTGTGTGTGTGTAGCTCCACTTCTTCTTCACTTTTGGTTACTAAACACGAAGGTTTGTGGACACCTGACCATGAGATTCATTTCTGAATTTGAACATCGCATTCCACATTTGCTGTTTATAATAAACTCCACTCTTCTGGGAAGGTGTTCCTCTAGATTCCGAGGAGGCCTGGGGTGCAGTCAGCATTCACATTCATCCCAAAGGTGTTTCAATATTTATTCGTTTACTGGTTAATTTGTAGGTTGGTGATGTTTGAATTTCCATGCTGGTTTCTATTACGCTGGATGTTTTATAGAATATTCCCTGGATTCTTGGAATGTCGTGTCTAAATTCCCAAGTTAACTAGAACTAGTACTGAGTACTCTGGATTTCTTTTTCCATCTCATGTCTGTGTTTTGAAGATGTTTCTTTATTTGGCTCGGAATCGTTTCTAAAAAAAATAAATAAAAGAAATCTCCACTCTATATATAAACCCTCTGTTTTATTTCCTTCCTCTATAAACCCTGCCTGCTTCGTGTCAGCGGGTCCATGTGAGTTCAGCCTCTTTTCTTCTTCTCCTTCTTTTCGACTTCTTTGTGTCAACACTCGCCAGACACCTGTGGCAGCTTAACCCTTCACTGTGCTACTTCTCCAAGCCGCTTTAAACAGATCTCGGGTTTCGTCTGACCTTTGTGTCACCCGCTTAAGACCAGACGCAGACTCGGAGGACTGTAAATATCCCAGTAAAAAGCTTTTATTTTGGAGAGCCCTCCAGAAACCACCTGGGAAAAGCTGTAACAAGGGAATACGGACTAGTAAATGTGAGTTTAAGTGCTTTCCAAGAATACAATCCGACTTCAGATCACTACGTCGTCTGTTCGCTTTTGCTATTGTTTTTGATTAACAGGTAGGAGCTAATTGGCCTTCAGAGAGCCTGTTCTTGCTTCCTATTCTGCTTCTGATACTTTTTTCGCTTGTTTTCTTATTAATCGACTTTATGTTAGGCGACCTCAAATGTTGGTAGAAACCAGACCCCCTGCTTTAAGGCATGGAAAACCGATAGGGGGCGAATTTTTCCAAGCACTAAGAGTCGACTTAGGAAACACACAAAACCAGACACGAGTTTTTGACTGGGATAGCTGCTGAAAACAAGTCCTGATGGAGACCATGGACAATGATTTCAGAAATTTTCATTTTTTTTTTTTTGTTGCTTTGGAGTGATTTTGAAATCAGAAATTCTCCAAACTACTGGTTCAACCTTCAATCACTTTTCTCATTGTTTTGAACATTCAATTAAATCAGTTCATTGTCATAAGGCATTATATTAAAAAGAATTAAAGCCGCTGTAAAAATGTGTCGAGCTGAAATTTTGATTAAATTATGATTTCTTTTGTAAATGTGTCGAATTGATAAATCGTGCAGACGAATCCTGAACGTCACTAATGAAACTTCCTGAAACACCTAAATGAGCACTTTCCAAGTTTGCCTTGTAGAATTCGTTATATTTATATTAAGTTTGTAATCTGGCGTACCAGTGTAGATTTATTCATTGCCAGAGACTCAAAGCACTTTTGGACGTCGCCCTGCTATATGGCGCTAATGTAAATGTAAATGTAGGCGAGTGAACAGCATCATATCGACCAATGATCGACCAGTTCTCTAAAACATGTCAAAGCTGAATCTCGTGAAGTTTTAGTTGACGAGCAACAACACAGAATTAAAATTTTTAAAAATGGATGGACAACCAAGACACGAGCGAACGCTAATACAGTAGAGTAAAAGTGTGAATCCTGTTCGGTCTTTTGTAGAAAGAATACAGAAAATACAGTAATGTGGACTTTCGTGCTGTTAAAATTCATAGACACCGTACAGAAGAAATTACGTAGTTTACATCGTAGTTTACATCAGAAAACACTGAAACCGTGCGCCGTCATACCGACAGATGACGGGTTGGCCTTTCTGATAGAAATGAGATGTTCACTGACACAAATACTTACTTTTGAAAGATGAACTAAGGATTTTGAGAAAATTATGGACTTTTGGAAGGAATCCAATGTTTTGTTCTAATTATTATGAGAAAATTTGCAAATATTGAGGATGAATAAAAAAATGCTCCAAAGCAACTGAGAAAAACCACAGTAGAACTTAAAAAAATGTTGGGAAAACTTTTCATGGTTTGAGTCCAGGTTTCTAAACATGGCCTGAAGACTCTTGTGGGGCACATCAACAAACAATAAACCTTATAATAATAATTGGCAGACTTGTATATTTCTTGTATTTTATTGATCCTTTTTCCTTCTGATTTGTTCTTATTTATTGGACATAATCAACAAGAACAGAAGAGTAGGAGTTCATTACATTTATGGCACTTGGCAGATGCTTTTATCCAAAGCGACTTATATTTTATCTCATCCATACAACTCAGCAGCTATTGAGTTAAGGGCCTTGCTCAAGGGCCCAGGATTAGTGGCTTAGGGTGGCTGTGATTTAGGCTCATGATCTTTAGATCTAAAATCCAATGCCTTTAGACAGACAGTTTATTCTGCTTTACAGGGTCACGAGTGGTTATGTGGAGCACAAGAGCAAATCAGAACATAAGCCAAAACATTGTAAAAGCTATGAAGTAATTGTTGATGTTTAAAGTGTTAAAAGGTAAATGTTGTAGATGTTCCACACCAGGCAAAGCTGTAGATTTTACAGAGCTGGACCTTCTGAGTGCTCCACATCCATTGAACATGTGGCTTTAATTTACCAATAATTGCTCGCTATCTGGGACAAAAATAGATTTAGATCTTCTGAGCAGATCAGCAGTCTAAGACTTATTGTTTACATTATTAGGTAGATAGATAAATAAATAAATAGTATTGGGTCACCTGACCTTTCCTGCTATATGTGGTTCTTTTCCTAAACTGATACCACAAATCTGCAGGCACTTAATTGTCTTTGTCAAGACGTCTTTAGATGCACGATAATAAAATTTAGCAATTACCAGAACCTGCTCCAGCATGGTGATGCCCCTGTGCACAAAGTGAGATCCTTAAAGATCTGGTTTACATGCTATGGAAAGCAAGATCTTGAGTGGCCTGCTATAGAGCTCCGATCTCATCCCTACTGAACACCTTTGAGATGAATGTAAACGCTGACGCTGCGTAATTTACATCCGATTACCCAAATGGGGTCTATGAAATGTAAAGTATTTAATAAAATCTTCAATTTTTTGTTACAAATTTGTAGGAGGTACATACAAACTGTAAAATGTGTATCATCTGTCTTTTTTGTAAATGTTTTTCAGCTGTTTGAGATCACAGTCCCTGTGAAGCAGCCACCCAAGCCGGTCACCATCAGCTTCGCCAATCATACCTCATGCAGCTGTTTGTCCAAGCTGGATGTGTACAGACAGAAACACTCCATCATCCGGCGAGCGCTGCCAGAGTGAGTTTCCTCTCTATTATCCCTCTCTTCACCATTCTCTCTCATGCACTCGGCACCTCACTAACCCGAGACCCGACCGTAATAAATCAGCCTACGCGCTATAAATGTGGTCTGTTAGCCTTGGAACTTCATCAACACGTCAGGATTTTGGACTTTTCATTTCCAAAATTGTTTACTGACATTGAAATTCATTATAAAACATGCCTTGATAATTAGAAGCATTTCTCCGAGTGTTCAGCACGAACCATGATGAATGTCCACGGTCCTCCTCGGGGGACGTTCGGGGAAGATCAGATCTCCAGCTGAGCACATTTTGCTCCACACTCCTGAAGTGTGCTTTGGCTCTTGGAGCTCTCGCTGGAGTCGGGCTCAGATGGATGTGTGTGTTTTGGATGGCGAAGGGCTCAGTGGCGCACGGTAGCACAACACAATAGAGCGGCCTGCTGTTCCTGTAGCCTCACGCAACACTTCCTGAAAGAAACTTCCAGTCAGGCTTATAATGAAGTTACCATACAGATACGGAGACTTCATTTGGCAACACTAACGCCATTTGCTCTCTGACTTTCAAAGCTTCCTGAGGGTGCTTTCACACCCGTTAGTCCATTCCGAGAACAAAATCAAAGTGAAATTGAATCCTTTGGTTTGGTTTGTTGGCACAAAAAAGCCAAAAAAATGGCTGCGGGAGTAAAAACCATAATCGTAAAATTATTTCTTTTATTCGTCAGTAATATGGAAAGCAAAAAAAGACCAACATGCATAAAATGACCTTAGCACACAGAACCCACAGTCAGCAGTCAGGGAATGTTTGACGATTTCCATTAATCACTAGTTTAATAGCAGCAGATCTTCACAAAAAACACAATCCCTCAACAACCCGTTTTTCTCTTGAGTGTTTTTACTGTATGAACAAAAGTTAGTGGACACTTGTATGTTTTATGAACATACAAGTGTCCACTTGTATGTTCATAAAACATACAAGTGTCCACTTGTATGTTTTATGAACATCCCATTCCACGATTAGTCCTTATTTTCTGTTATAATAACCTCCACTCTTCTGGGAAGATGTTCCACTAGATTTTGGAGTGTGCATGTGGTGCATTCTGCTGCATTCATAGGCATTGGATGGCATATAAAAGGCAGACCTGCAGAAGCAATCATCAGTAGTACAACCTTTGCTTATCATGGTTTTGGAATCATCCTGATCCACAGAGAGTTGTCTAAGAAAGATAAGATGGTCATGTATTGATACCACAGAGAGATGCAAGTGAAGGTTCTGGCGTTTTAATGAAAAACAGGAAGACAAATCCAAATAGAACAAGCAAGAACATGACCATAAAACAGGCAACGTTCAGGGAATCAATAAACAGAATAAACTGCTCTTGGCATGGTTGAAAATAAAGAGAGGAACAAGTCAGTAAAGGTGTATCAATTTAATAAATTGTCCGAGCAGGTAGGACATTTGGGAGACAAGATGAGAGAGGCGTGATTGACATGGGTTGGTCATGTGCAAAGTAGGGACATGGGGTAGATTAGTAGAAGAACGTTGAGAATTAAGCCACCAGGCAGGAGGAAAAGTGGACGGATAAAAAGAGAGGTCAAATTTTAAACTTTTTAAGACCTTTAAGAATGAAATGTAAGACTTACATCACAACATCAAAAACACACAAATACTTTGTTGGCAATTTATTCCTAACCAATTACTAAATACATATTTTTTTCAACATTTTTTGTCTATGGTACAATCCAAAAGAGATTCGTGGCAATAACAGAAAGCCGATTGGCTGATGCATGTTGGTACCATTTGTAGTCGTAACACAGAGAATTATACTGTATTTGAACTAGCGAAAGAGAGAACTACTACACCATGGAAACAAAAAAAACACTTAAAAGGATGCATTCCATTGGTGTTCCATTGGTGTAACATGGACATCAGAAAATAAAGACCTATTTTAAATGATTGGAGATGTAGAACAGTGAATTTAAAACTAAAAAGTTTTACATTTTAGACTTTTATTTTGGCGACAGCAAAAACCCAGCATTAGGTGTCTACAATATGAAACAGGACAGCGCAAGACAGATGTACGAAATAGACCAAATTTCCCCAACCACTGTACTGTACATTCTGTTGTCTGGTGATTGTATACATGAACACAGCTCTCTCTGGTGCCAGTGTACTTTAAAAACTGGGACTAAACGTGTTAAAAGCACCATTTCGGATCCGAAGTGGCCGCTGCTGCTACTGCCACGCTGCCACCTTGATTGTGAGAGGTGGATGGAGTGCAAGCTATCTGGAATTTGGATCTGGGATCTGGGTCAGATGTATTTGTAGGTGAGATTTGGAGCCATGTTGTAGCTGAGACCTGACAAATATACAGTAACCGCAGTTTAAAACTAAGTGCACTGCCATTTGCAATGGCAATTTGAGCTCGCATTCATCTCACAATAATTGTAGCACTGGTGCATAAGTAAAAGTCATAAACTTTAGATACCCGACACCCGATTTGGCTGTCCGAACACATTTACAGTAGACGTTGTGTAAATGTTTATTCTCTCGAAAACATTTCAGGACCATTCTCTGCTCTGTGGGACTTTCTAAAAACCTTGTTTCGATCAGATTAGATGGAAACCATGAGTTATCCCGATGTAAATCTTAATTGTAAAAAGTTGCAGCTGAAATCCATGGAGCATATTATGTAACCAGCAACAATCCGACTGTAAAAGACTATAATTCACGAGAACGGTGCACGCTGATGTCTTAAAAGCATACGATATCAAACACATGATCATTGTTACCCGGTCAGCCTCAGGTCATTTCCTGAACACTTTACTATGACCCGGTTGGTCAAGACAGATGTATTAAAGACGTCATTCTCCATATTTTCTTGAAAAACCGTAAAGAAAGTTTTCTCGTCACTTACATTGAACTTGACACCTGCCATTTTGATATTTTGAGTATGAACATCAGCTCGGGTTCCCACACCTGACAGACGCTCATGTCAAATGCCTTCATTTATTGTATAAACAGTATACTTACAAGAACAATCTAGCTCGAGGAGTTCACGTCGAGTTTGCTATTTTTAGAAGAAACTATAGCTATGTAAAGTATGATCTTCAGGTAATGACTATAATGGATGAATGAAAAGGTTTTCTTTGAGGATCTTACTTTTGGATTCTTTTATGGTTTTTGAGAGACACATGCAGGCATCCTTTATGTCTAGGCAACAAGCTGGATTATTAAATGACAAATATCGTAACAAATATGTAAATTTACAGACTTTATTTTTATTGAAAAATCCCCCCTCTGCATAAAAAACGTCTCTAGGTTACGTATGTAACCCTAGTTCCATCCTGACTGCTGCTCATTGGAACCAACTTCACGATACAACAAGGCGATGAGTCGACGTGTACGTCCGAGATCTGTAGCGTTATTTACAGAGCAAACAGTCGTCTGTAGTGTTGACTATCAAGGAACAGTCTGCCCAGTCACAGAACCTAAATCCTACTGAACTGCTCTGGGATGAACTGGATCACAAAGTTCGTGAAAAACACCTTACAAGAGGCACGGCAAAGTTTTTCAGGTGAACATTTGGAGAAACAAATTGTCCAGAGTGTGTAAAGCTGTTCCCTTTCAGGAACTCGAGCTGTGTAAGAAAGCCTTGGGAACGTTTCTCAGGGAACTGCATGGTGCATGTTGATGTATGGAATGGGAGTCATGTTGGTTCAGGTTTCCTTTTACTTTCCAGAACCTTCCCTGCTCCAAAACAACCTCAAATCCTTAAGCATGTTTGTCTGTGGGGGTGAGACAATCTTCTAACAGTCTTCTCTCCTGTTCTCAAACTTACACAAGTTTTTCTGTTAAAGTCAAACTTGTCCCATTTGGACATTCTCAAAAACCATAAAAGACAAGATGTTTCCACACTTTTTTGTCAAGGCTAAAAGAGGGGACGAGTCGAAGCGAGCTTCTTCGTTCAAACTAAAATGTTCAAATTTCAATTGATGTCCGTGTCTTTTCCTGATGGTAAATAGGAATCCTGCTTACTCTTTTTCCAAAAAAACAAACACTAATCCTGTTCTCTTGGCAAGCCAATTCCCCGGCAAAAAAACCCCAAAAACACTAAGACATTACACAAGTTGCATCTGACAAACAACAATGTAGCCTGAGGAACAGCTATCATGTGTTTTGTATCTCCAGCTCTTTTTGAAGCACTGCTCTTCACAATCCTGTTCGTTAGTGAGCGCCTTCAAAAGTGTTTACCAACTGGTATCTCCGTGGAGTGTAATGGATTAGCCTTGGAGCCTGTGCGTGACATACGTCAGCACGCGGAGAAAATGCCTCTCGATGCTATTGCAAGGATAAGAAAAGCCTTTGCGTCCTTGTAGTTAGCCAAGCGGAGGCTGATTGATCCCACATGGGCAAACCAGCGAATGCCTCTGCAGAGACGAGCAGTTCACCTCAGGGAAATGCAGAAGGATGTTTACAGTGGCAGTGTCATCACATAAGCTTTTCTTTGTCCAACAGGAATCTTTCAGAGAGTCCACGTTGGTCTCGGTCTGTGTGCTTTTTATAAAACATGTACTATACGAATCGTTCCCAAAAGCCTGTAACATAAACTTAGAGCTTGTACTTTGCTTTGTGGTGAAGAGTGTTGTTTTGCGTAAAAAAATTAACTTGTCAGTGTGTGGTTTGGATATGGAACAGGGATAGCTGATATTATTAGCCTTTGTTTAAACAGTTCACATTATAAGAATAGTATACGCAAACTACCGTATGAATCTAGCAAAAAATTTAAACATTTAGCTAGCTAGCATGTTAGCTTAATTCTTGTATACGGGTACAATAAAATTAGGAATGTTTTATTACAAGAGAATGGTGAACAAATTTAAAACAAACCTAAACCAGGCAACTGGCAACCAGCGCAGTCAAACATGCGACAAACACCAATAAAACGCCATTAAATAAATGGACTTGGAAAACGACTATGAAAAATTCCACATTAGTGATGGGTGAACGTTTCGTTTATTTTAAATGAGTCTAATGTAATTTGTAAATTTTCTACCTACAGTATTTGCTATTTAAAGTATTTGCTCTGATTTTTCTTTTACTTTCACATATTTGTCACACTTAAATTATTCGAATTACGACTGAATCGATTTAATTTTAATATTTCACAGAGATGATAAAATGTTGCATTTATTTATTGAGGGAAAACAGCTTTGGTTTCCAAAATGCTTTAATGGCACAATGCTTTTTTTGAAACCTTTTTATATTTTTTTACCTAAATTTACCATGGAGACATTTCATTTCCATCCTGATGATAAATTTAGGAGCTGACCCGATCTGCGTTCTGTTGAATTCCTTATATTTCAATATTCCTCCAGGATCTTCGGATCTTTTCTTTCAATAGCTCATGTCAGCACAGGAGATGAAAAGAGTGAGAAAAAGAGAAAGGGAAGAGACGTAGTCCCTCTGTGAGTCTCCTCTCTCTATGCTACGCTTAAGAAGAAGCAGATGTGACTGGGATACTTGCATTGAAATTCTCCTACATGTTTTGCTTTGCTGAACACAGATTTTTTTCTTTTCTTCCTTTTCTCTTGTTTTCTTACTCTGTTATGAAATGTGTTGGATTTTGTGATGAAAAGTGAAGTCTTTAATCACTAGCTAGTGGTGTTAGCACATGAACCACACCCTGAAGGCATTGTTCAGGTGCCAGAAGCTAAAGTTCTTCACATACATAGTTTAAATGCCAATATTAGTTTACAGTAAGAGCTAACAATGCTATGCTAATGTCCCACTTTGCTTGGTTTTAATATCATATTCCACTGAAGAATGCAGCAAGACTTTCTGTACAGATGTTCTTTTGAGTCTCCAGGATCAGCATTGACCCACACAATGACTCAGGACTACAGGTTGCATTTTCCTATGCCATCTCAAGGAGTCACACTTGACTGTCGACATAGAAAAAGTCCTATACATTGACATACATTGAAATTTTTTCTTCCCATGTCCCAGCTTGTTAGGAAGCTGGGGTCAGAGCGCAGGGTCAGCCATGATACAGCACCCCTAGAGAGGGTTGAGGGCCCAGCAGTGGCAGCTCTGAGGTACTGCGACTTGAACCTCCAACCTTCTTGACCCTTAACCACTGACCTACCATAGAAGATTGTGTGTACTGTATCTTATAGCTATTTAATAAATGTCTTCGCCAAACAGTTCTGACCAGTCAATGTGTTGGATCGGTCCAGCCTTCGCTCCCCACATGCATCAATGAGCCTTGGCCGCCCACGACCCTGTCCCCGGACCACTGCTGACCAGTTACATCTCACAAGAGCTGCAGTTTTAGAGACGCTCAGACCCAGTCGTCTAGACGTCACAATTAGTCAAACTCGCTCAAATCCTTACGCTCGCCCATTTTTCCTGCTTCTATCATCAACTGTGAGGACAAAACGTTTAATTGTTGTCTAATAAATAAATCCACGCACTAACAGGTGCAATGATGAAGAGATAATCAATGTTCTTCACTTCACAACTCATAATGTTATAATGTTAAAACCACAAAAGTTTTAACCACAAGATACTAACATTTAAAAAAAAAAGAAATCTTCAGCTGACTGTTTTTTTTCTATACTATTTTTAAAAGTTGTCTAGCTTTTCCTGCATCTTAAAGAAAATGGATTTGAATGATGAATGGATTCATAGGAGGATTTAATGGAACGCTGACTGCACCTCTGTACATCAATACCTGACTTTACTAACACCAGATTAGTAAAAATCATAAATATCCTGATGTAGTGGAGCATCTTTTCAGAAGAGTGGAGGTTTTTATAACAGCAAAGGGGGATTAAGTGTAGAATGAGATGTTCAAAAATGACACACCACACTTATGGTCAGGTGTCCACAAAAGTTTTATACTGTAATATGCTTTGTGGATTGCATTTAGACTTAAAAAAGAGATCTTAAAGACATTCCACAATTGTGAAGCATTTTTTTTACATTGTCCAGTCAGCAGCTTTATTTAGCTGTAAGGTGCAGTATGAATCTGCTTCCAAAACCCTTTATAAACCAGTGTACTGGACATCAGGGCCGGATTTGACAGTCAGTCAGATCTTACAGGAGATTTCACCTTACGTCTGCTTTTTCTTTTCCTTTTCGTGCTTCTCTTTTGTTTTATTGAGGATATTCACCTGAAGTCACATTCATCTCTACACGCATATCTTCATGCTTGCTTTTACAAAACCCAGGCATCTTCAGCCTGACACTGCTAATGGTTTCCATTCACCACACTCTTGCACAAGAGCAACTTGGACCCCTAATAGTGCAAATTCTAAAAATGGCATTACAACACCGCTGAGTCATTGAGGTTCCTTTCTGAGGAATCTTAATTTGCTCGGATTTGAGCAACTTTTCATTCCCCTCATGTAGCATACGGACGTTTGGACGTGTGTACGTGCGTAATCCGGCAGATGTAAATCGCCAAACTGAGAGGTTCTCGCGAAGGGCAGAACTTTAGGCAGCCTGTAGCAAGGAATGAGACGCAGCCCTAATCCCTACCATATGAGCCGTCTGTACAAAGCCATCCAGAGGAGACGCTTGATCCTATCTCTGCTCGCCGGTCTTCAGCAGTAAAATGGCATTAAAAACATACGCTCCAAATTAGCTCGGCTTATAGATCTTCTTTTGGACACCTTGCCGCTCTAAGCGGAATCGTATGTTTCGCGTTACGCAAGGTGCGAGTGCACATGTTAGTCATCAGATAAGCCGTTCTCCACCTCGCCTAGCCTGTGTCATAAGTCTTAGCCTTCGTTTCAATTTTTTTTAGCTCACGGCTGCATAGGAATGCATCGTGTTATTAAAGCATGTGGAAATTCGAAACATGTTGCAAGTTTTGCCACGTGTGACCCACGGCTGTGGCCCATGCTGACAATTTGTTTTACTCCATGGCACATAGCGTCGGCCGTCTGGTCCTGTTTTTTCTGCATCAGAGATTTTCGACTTTAATTACGTCCGCGTCAGTTCGTTGCACTTGGACTCAGTTTGTTGCGAAAACCAAAAGATGCTTGGTGATGAAATGGGAGTGAACAACGGGTTTCACGAAGCAGGCCAAGTAAAATCCATGCAGGTTTGAAATTTAGGGTTTATTTTCATCAGTTAGCACAAACTAATGCAATTAAGGCAAATTAGATTTTATATAATATACAAACTGATTGTCTTTTTCAAGATTCCACATGAACATAACACTGAAAATCAGTTTTTAGGAATTCAGAAAATAACTGATTGCATACTCAAGTGTATGTGGTTAATGTCTGGATTCTGATTGGTTACATTTCATTATATACACTATAAAGAGAAAAGTATTACATACCAAAATTTTTCAGCTATATGTTGTTCTTTCCCAAAATATTAACACAAATTGGTTAGCACAATTGTACAGGGTGTCTTGAACTAGGAGACCTAAACCTGTACCAGCATACCAATGCTCAATCCTGTGCACAAAGCCAGCTCCATGAAGATCTGCTTAACATGGGTTAAAGGTAGAAGATCTTATGTAGCCCGCTATAGAGCTCTGATTCACTTGTAGCTTATTCCTCCATGTTTTTAGAAGAAGTCTTCAGTGTCGGCTCTTTATTATTTTTAGTAATGTTTTTGCCATTTCTCAGATAGCACAGATAGCTGCATTCTACTGTCTTATTCAACTCGTTTATATCTAGCATAAGAGATAACCAGAACCTGCTTCGAAGAAATTCTAGATCATTAACCGCAGCTATAAATGAATTAAAAGTATGATGTCATATTTAAAAAAAAAAAGAAAACAATGAACTGTGACTGTTGGAAAGTTTAACGAGAGAATAAACCTCTTTCCGATGTTATAGATTGTTATAGGGAAATGATCTTGATACCCACACCATTGTTGATTTCTTTCTTAAGACAAAATGGCCCACATGTTTTTATCTTTATATTAATCATTGTTTGAGACGTAGCTATTCTATCTCTCAGCTGCCTAGCAACAGTTCTGGCAAATTTAACCACATACAGTATACAAATGGCGGGAATTTTACGTTAAGTCTCATTTATTTGTATGATTTGTTGTAATTCTTCTACATTGTGTGCATCAAAAAATGTAGCTAGCAAGAAATATCATGAACCTTTCTTATTAGCTAGTGTGCATATTTCCCGAGTGACTAGCAACTGAGTTTTAGTTCTTTTAGGAGCAGTGGTGCTTCAAAGTCTGAGAACCTTTTAGAAATTGTTGTTTGGTTGTTTGGTTTGGGACACTTTTAGGATTTGTGCAAAAGTTTTTCACAAGGGTTCACAAACTTTCAAGCATTACTGCTCAAGTATTAGCTCACATTCATAAAAGTTCAAGTTGGTTTTAGAAACTGAATAAGATGTAAACAAGTTTTATTAGGACTTAAGAAACAACACAGGAAGTAGATCAGTAGATGGATTTATAATGATTGTGTGTATCGTCTCACAACAATTTCTCCGGCACTCAAAGTAATAGGTATCTGACTGGAATTTTCCCTTCGGCCAACGTATATGTTGTGGAAACATCTTCACATATACTGGATCCTCATAGTGCTTCACTGTTGTATTATAATCGCCATTTCAAAGACATGAGTGTGTATAAGACTGCAGGCTCTGCTCGGAAAGCTTTGATGGTGTGACCTCACATGAGTGCCTGTTCCAGGCGGGTCATACATCAGCCGTGCTGTTGGAGGTGCTGATTGGACGCTCGGGGCAGGGACGGACAGATAGGACCGGAGAATAGAAGTGAAAGCTACACATGAAGGCAGGCGTGCTTTAGAAGTTTACTCCTCACCCTGCCCTGGGGTCGTGCCAACCGGCCCTGACCTTTGACCTTGTAGTAAAGGGAGATTAATGAGGGTGAACCTGTAACTCGAGCTGTAACATCCGACCCCGGTCTCTGCAGGGTGTAAGTCTTTAGTACAAACACACTTTCACACACGTGGTGCTGAGCATCAGGAGGCAGGAGTGAACTTCAATTTCTCAATTTTCTCAATTTTTGTATGTAATGTTAGTATTATGGAGTGTGTATCAACCATATCATCCATTTTTTGCATCAGAAATAAAAATTTACGCAAAATGCTGTAAACAAGATAAAAACCATAATAATCATATGTGCTCAGTCCACATTCAGTCACCATTTGCAGTTATAAGAAGCTCCAATCTTCTGGGAAGATCTTCGATTTTACCTTCAGACACAAGGGTGTTAGTAAAGTCAGGTAGTAATGTAGGTGAAAAGGTGAGGAGGTCTGGAGTTCAGTCAGAGTTTACATTCATCCCAAAGGTGTTCAGTAGTTCCGGAGCTTCAAAAGCAGGAGATCTTCCACTCCAACTCATGTAGAGCAGATCTTCTTGGAGCTGGCTTTGTGCACAGGGGCATTATCATTTTGAAAGCAGTCTCTTAGTTCAAGTGAAGGATAAATGTCATGCTAGCACATTCAAGGATACATTGGTGTGCCTGCAAATTTGTGGTAATAATTTGTGGATGAACCACATATGGCTTAAAGAAATCAAGTGTCCCAATAAATTTTTCCCATATAGTGTATACAAATCTATATAAATATCATAAATAATATTTACATGTATCTACATATACACAAGATCTTTTTTTTTTTCGAGCGCATGTCAGTTATATTCATTTCCAGATTCCTGGTTTGACTTACTATTATAAGATTTTACTATACAAAAATTGTTACAAATTTTAAGTTTTTTTGCTACATTTTATTTTTTTACTATAAGTTGGGATGTCAGGATGTCAGGATGTACTCTTCTCCCACCATGTGAGATGCCTTACTCTGGTAAGCGTTTGGTTCAGTTTTTTTTTTTTAGTTTTTGGTGTTTAAAAGCCCAAATTTAGCTCGTGCCTCTCTCCTTTTTATCAGACCAAACCAGACCAGAATATCATGAGTTCAAATTCCAGCACCATCAAACCAAGCTGCCAATGCTGGGCCCTTTAGCAAGGCCCTTAAACCTCCACTTCTTAGTCACGCTGCATAAGGGCAATTGGCATAAATGTAAATGAAATTGAGATAAAAAAATTTTAAGGGGAAAAAATATATATTTATATATATATATATATATATATATATGTTATACAGTGGTCTACCAAAACTCACTAGGGTTACGTTCAAAGAACCCCCGCGAGGTCTGATGACCCCCAATGCCATTATGGTACCTTAGGAAATTAATCTACACATTATGTCACTTTATAAACGTTATTAAGGTCCCAAATGAGAACCCTCAAATTTTTTCGAGCCGCAAATTCCGAACTGTGAATTATCAAAGGTTCACCTTTACTGTTATATTTATATATAAGACGCTTCATATTGAATGGAACACAGGAAAAGAACTTCAGACTCCACCCTGCTTGTTTACTTCCTCAAAAAAATTACTCCACCATTTTTACTACTGTTTTGTTGCATTCGATTCCTTCCTTTTTTTGTTGCGAGGTAAAGCTCTGTTTTCTCTCTTGGGAGCTGTTTTCTTTTTAACTTTTTTTTTATTACTTGGAGTGAAAGGATGTTACCACATGTAGACGTTCATTAAAGATATAAAAACACTGTCGTTAAATCCGCCCAGACTGCCCGTGTTTAAATGCTCTTAGCGAGGTCGCGTCCAAGTCTTTTATTCACGCGAGCCGTGCAAACAGCATTCACAAATCTCAGGTCCTGAAACTACAATGCACTACTGATCCGTGACGTCATAAATAAGACAGCAAAAAGAGGGAGGCTTGATGTCTGAACCGCAAATAGCACTCATTGTTGCTTTATTATTACCTCAAGGGCACAAACGTCTACAGTTTTACAGACAAGAAAAAATTTCTTGTACTAAAACTGGTCACACATTGTGTTATACAGGAAACTCTCTCTTGCATAATTTATCATTCGTTCCTTATTCGTCCCTCATTAATATTTATGAAAGATTTTATTTTGGTCAGGATTATGAAGGAGTTTTAGCCCTGCTTAGGAACACTGGGTGTGGGGTTGGAGCACAACAACTGATTGATTTCTATTATTATGATCATGAGCCCAAAACCTTCTTTTCAAATACATAAAAAAAAATCACATAAATAAGGTCACGTGTGTTGTGTCGAGTTCAAGTCTGGAGTTTCTTCATCATTTATTCCTCTCTAAATGTACTGCTTGCTGTTGAAGTGATGCTGAACTGTATGATGGTGATCAGTAGATACACCAAGCGCCAATCAAAACAAGTTCTAAACTAAACGTGCGCTCGACCCTGATTGGTGACTCGCTGCATGTTTGACCGCTTTTTATTTTTTTTTCCAAGACACGACTGATTTCACAAAATGTAGATAAGTAAAAAGTAAAATATTTAACTTTGAAATTTAGTGAAGTTAAAATAAAAGTCTTCTCAATCTGAAATTCTTCAGTAAAGTACAGATACTTCAGTACAATAACGAATTACATTTACTGTGTTTCTGTCCACAACTGTTTGTTGATCTAAACACCAAAATGGAATTGAAATTTTGTTTTTTTTGGAAAAAGGATATCAAATAGTAAAAGGTTCAGAAAAATGATAGAAATTGACTCATGCTGTTTGATGTGCTTTAACCTGAAATGAGGCAGATTTTAAAGAGAAATCACGTATTGGAAGCTGTGAAACTTTTACATAACAACAAAAGAGATTTCTGCACAATGTTATGATTTATTAATAGCTTATTCTTATGGTTTCAGTACAAAATCTGTTAACTGTACATTGTAAAACACGCACGTATATTTCCAAATAAACAATTATTTATATATTTAAATCAACGTACCATAATTATTATTTATTTAATAGACAGTTTAGGTAGTTCTCTGTGTGAACCTCTACAGTCCTCCACTCTATTAACTGAGCTATAAAAATGACTGGGGACCCTGGCAGCACACATGAACATGGATTAAGAAAGTAATGTAACATGTCTAACCAGTAAACAAAACAAAAAAAATTACAAAAAACAACACTCAGGATAAAAATATGCATAGTTGGAGTAGAAACGATTGGCGTCAACCAACAGCCATATTCCATACACAACCGTATGTCCTGCTAATGATGATTTATATTAATTACACACAAGAGTTCTGCCCATGAAGGCAGATTGTATAAGACGTCTACGGATGTTGTGGTATTACAGCTCAGAACCATGAAGATCTGCTTTACATGGTTTGGAGAAGAAGATCTCCTGCTATAGATCTCAGACCTCAACCCTATTGAACACCTTTGGGATGAATCGGAACGCTGAACGCGTTCACCACTTATTTACCATAAAGACACGTTCGGACTGCAGTTCATTCCAACAGCTTTGGATTAAAGTCTTCATCAGTAAACAGTTTAAAAATGTATCAACATACTGTAGACTTCATGATGAAACTATAATGAATGAATATCCAGAAATGATATTCTTAATCCAGTGCTTTCTATAAAGCTTCTTTGTCAATATTAATGGTTTAAAGTACTTTGAGGAGATATCAAAAAGTTTCGCTCTGTTTACAAGAAAGTACTTGATTTATCTACATTTACGCAACGGTGTCAAGATGACCTTCGAGCTGGATCTTCATCTTCAAGAAGAAGGCGAAGTGTCAAGGAGTCAAATCTGCAAGTAGGGTACGGAAGTGAGATCATGTGGATTGCTCTCTGACGATCATCATGCACAAGTTGGCGAATGGTTTCAACGTTTTTAGGGGTTGAACAGGTTAAAGGTCTTCCTGATCTCATGTAGTTTTCCATGTGCTGCTCGAAACACCTCGAAGAAAAGACTCGTATGTCATGTCAAATGTCTCTGGGGCAGATTCGCCCCGTTTCCTGCAGAAATGTATGTTTTCTCTTTTCTCTAACTTGCTGTTCGTGATGAAATCGCAGACGTGGTAATGCACATGGTCAGAAAGCAGCAGTTACATCATTAGTCACGAAACTTTTTGATACCACTTCGTATACATCTCTTGAAGTTGGGATGCGTTGCCTGAAACTAAAATTGTTTATAGAGATCATAAGTGGAATTGTCAGGACTTATTGTGTTGCTGTAGTTTTATCTGAAAAAGAAACGGTTTGTCGACTCCACTTAGAGTCACATTAAAGCTTTGAATCATTTCTGCCAATTCTAAGTAATATTCATGTATTTGTTTACAAGCTGTTTTCTATTTTTTTGCACTTTCTCTCTGTCAGGCCCTATAGAGGAACTCATAGCTCAACCTTTCGCCCCATGGACCCACTTGAGTGCAGCGCCTTCGAGAGCAAATGCAGTGATTGATCGTACACGCTCGCATATTCATTACCATAAAGTTATCACCTCGCTGCTTTTTTCCCCCTGAATTCCACACCGACACTCCCCGTGGAAGTGCATTAAATCACAAGGCTGCAGTCGGGGGTCTGGAGATGTGTTTCTCCTTGTTCTCCATTGTTATTGGCCATGATGGATAAAGCTGTGGAGTTATATAGCAGTCTTTGGAATACATAAGCATGTTTCACGCATATTTCGGGGGTTGAGTAAGGTGTTGTAGAGCTGCTTAAGGGAAATCTGGAACATCTGGATTTACCTCTTATGAACCGAACAGTAACAGTAATAAGTCTTACTTAGCGAAGAAATGTACAGATTAGATCTTAATTTTTTTCAGTTAGGTAAATGTTGTTCATGAAATCGACCCATGAAGGATGACATGCCTAGCACGGCTTTTTGTTTCTGGCTTTAAAGCAAAGTTATGTAAAGCAAAGCACCAGATTACACTGCTTTTTTGTTGCTATTTTAGCAGCTATAACGCTACATGTGGAACATTGATTTACATTTATATCATACTATTAGCCAGAATAAATTGGATCAATGGTAGCCCAGTGGCTCTGGGTTACTGATTGGAAGGTTGGAGATTTAAGTCCTAGTATTGCCAAGCTGCCACATCTGGGCCCCTGAGCAAGGCCCTTAACCCTTCGTGCTCTATGTATACTTCATCATGGCTGACCCTGCGCTTTGTCTTCAGCTACCAAGATCTGTAAAGCAGGGGTGATTTTGGGATTCGAACTCATGACCTCCTGATCGAAAGCTCAAAATCTTGCACCTATTTCCCAGCATTCCCATCGCTTTGGCACAGACAATGGGAAAAAAAAAACTTACCCATATTGGACCTCCAAAGTGGGACATATTTATGGCTTGTATTTTTCTCTAAGCAAAGTTGTATACAAATGTATGTTTTAAACAGATGTATTTCTAGGTGTCTGGTTTGTTATACCTCATTACATATTCTACTTCTATTTTGCACATGTAAATATATATTTTTTAGGATAAATACCTCTTAATTATTATATATTTTCTCATATTTCTAATTTCTCTCAACTAATGTATTTTTGCCTGTGACAAAAATCTTGTAATAACTGTTAAATTCTGATTGGTCATCGAGTGTTGAGTAATTTTCTAAAACAGCAGCTCTGAGAGTAGTGCAGATACAAGTTACAGGTTTATTCCAATTCCCTCGTTCTAAAATCTTTCTTTTCCTATAGTTCCAAACCCCAAGGCAGCTGTCAATCATTTGGGATTAAAATATTAGTTGGTTCAGGTGGCATTTTTACTTGGGGGGGAAACAACGACTGATCTTTTGGTGATTTTTTAGCAAAACTCTTGCGTAAAAAGCACAAAGGTTGGCAGGGCTGCAGTTCAATCTCTACCAGATGTTTCGATCTGTCAGTTTCGTGCCAATGAAATGCTGAAGAGAAGGTTTCCGTGAATCAAAGTTGACTCGGAAGTGACCTAGTCCTGCAGTTCTGCTTTTCCAGGCCACATGATTTGTATGCTCCATATCATTTTTATTGCCTGAATACAACAGAAAGAAAAAAAAAACTTGATGCAACGAAGGGCTGTGCAGACATGTGGTCTCGCTTTTCCATCCGGGTACATTTTTGATCAAGAAGATGCCAGAAGAAAATTTGTTTTAGGTGAAAGTAATTGCTCTTACCACCCAGTAGGTGCAGACAGGCTTCATATGGCTGGAGATGGAGATCAAGATTTATGGTTAGACGGATGGACGGATGGATGGATGGATTGAGATAACCCAGCTAGGACATCTCTGTTTTTAAAAGTAGGGTTTTACTAGGTGTCTGAATTATTGGGCAACCACAAGCCACCAGTACAGATACAGTGCATTATGAAAGCTACTAAATGTCTAAGTAATAAACTCAACTTGAGGAATAAACCCTATTGCATTGTTAGTGTTGGCTACTTACACAAAATTGTTTTGGCGACCAACAAAGCAGGAGAAATTCCTGGATCAACATTTCTTTAAATCCGTATTTTGGCTTGAACTAGAATTGTAGTATTTGTTGTTTCTTGGTGACCAGGATTTCTTCTTACCAGACTTTTTTAGCAGTTTAAAGAGGTCGGCCTATTCTTTGGTTTTGCCGATTAATCCGCACGGATAGTTATTGCTGGAAATATCGGCGAGTATCCATATCAATACCTTTTTTCGGCTTGCGTCTGTTGCAAGATCTTCTAAATAGATCCTCTGTTATTACAAGAGGCCTCTTGAGGCGAATCGCTGATGCCACGTGCTGTTTGTTTTTACACTCAAGACTGCACGCTGCACAGAGAGCGCTATCTAAAACTTATTGTTAATATTTTATAATGATATAGATCTGTATATTAAATTTTTTTTAATATCAATCGGTTGATTAATCGGTTATGGGCAAGTACGAGCCAATCCTGCTATCGGTGTCAGTAAAATCCACTATTGGTCGACCTCTAGTAGTTTATATGCATAGCTAGGACGCATTAGTCCCACTTATCTCTTCAGTACCCTCCTGTGCCCAAAGGGTTTTACTGAAAAATCTACATCTGTAGTAAAATTTTTCTTTTTAGCAGCCTTTTTGGTGACGCTTCCAACTAGGCTTTTTATGGGGCGACACTTAGCTGAGATCTCAAACAACAAGGCAGTTGGCTTTTTCTGAAAGATGAATGAGACATTTTAATATAGATGTTAGGTTGAAATATTAGGAAGTAGTTTCTATTTAAACTCACCTTTTTTTTTTTAAGCTTGAACTTGAATGAATTCTTAAGTAACTAATTGAATGCTAATGTAAAATTAGCTAATGTTTGCTACATAGGTGAATGTAGAACTGAATAAAGGCACTGATTTCATACATTCGCAAAGAAATGTAAGTTTGTAAGCTCGAAGGTTCAAATCACAGCTTCGCCATAGCAGCCAATGCTGGGCTCTTGAACAATGAGATGAATGTAAGTTGCTCTGGATAAGGGCGTCTAATAAATGCTATCAATGTAAATGTGTTTAAGCTTTTTTTTGACTGTAGGAAATGAATTTGTAAAGTTTAATGAGTCGCAGGCACACTTTGTTCCATGTTCACCAAACTTATTGTGAACATGGCTAGGAATAACCACGTTGTTATTTCGTTTTAAAGGTGCGGAACCCACTTCTGGAGCTTGTCTTTTGGCCTCGGCTCTTTTACCAGACATGCCAAAGTAATTGGGATGGACATAAATTGCTAAAAGGCTCTTAGATTACAGTGTGACTTGGCATTAAATTCATTGACGTAACTTTTTAACCTTCCATTCCACACGTGTTTCGAGCTGCAGTCTGAAGGTTTTCGTTGGTTTCACACCTGTTTTTACTCATGCCAGAGTTTTTAAATCGGGTTTGCTGTTACACTGTGACCCTGGAAAAAAAAAACCTGGAGCGTGACTCGTGTACTCGCATCTGCTGTGCCAGACATCGAATGCAACCTTTGACTCGCTAATGTCTTTACTTTTCAAGTTGATTATTTGCTATGCCAGTATACAACATTCGGTATATTTATACTGTACATTCGCATTGATTGTAATAGTGCCTTGATTTAAAAAAAATTTTTAAGTTTTAAATTCTTGACTGAAACTCTTCACTAACAATAGTGTAGGAAAAATTTGCCACATATTTTTGTAACAAATAACTACAGAACATTAGCTATGGCTAACTGAAAGCGGCTAAGAAAGTTTTCAATTGTATAATCATTGATATGGTAACGTTTTCTGTAAGGAGGAAGGAGTCTCGTGTCAGAGGTAAAGCTGTAACTCAATCATTTACATTTATGGTATTTAACAGATACCCTTATTCAGAGCGACATTTATCTCAATCCCACAACTGAGCAGCTTCGAGGTTAGGGGCCCTGCTCAGGGGCTTAAGAGTGGCAGCTTGGTGTGGCTAGGATTTGATCTCATAATCTTCCAATCAAAAGTCCAACATCTTAACCACTAAGCTTCTTTTTTCCCCCTGTAGCATCGCAATCCTGTACCTTTGGGGCACTTTGAGCCCACTGTAGTTAATTGAGGTGTTGTTTTTTGGGTTCTAATGGTAATATTTTGTTCATGAGATCCACTGGGAATCCCATAGTGCTGGAGGAAGTACACAAACCATGTATTTGAGTTGAAGTAGATCCACTTTTGTAAAATATGACCCCAGTAAAACTAAACTTTCACTTGAGTAAAACTGCAAATGTTTTTACCTTCAAATGTACTTAATTTTGCACAAGAGATACGATTTATTATGACTGTTATGTTTATATTCTCATCGCTGCCTTATTAACTGAGTTGATTTGAAAAGACTCTAATGTGACTCTCAGCACACTGTTTTATTAATAAAATGATACTAATGACTCAAACACTGATTGAATTCTAAACATTTATCATGAACCCATATTTCTAGGCTGATACTTCTTCTTCTTCTTCTTCTTCTTCTTCTTCTTCTTCTTCTTCTTCCTGCCAGCCGAACCAACACGGGTTATTTCATCAAGAGTTCCAATTACTATTATATATTTTACACATTTCTAATACAAACCCATGACCACAAGCTTTTTTTTTTAAGAGAAATACATTTTTGAAATCATTAATGGTCATTTTTTGAGTAGACTTGGCTAAAATCCAGATCACAAACATCCACATCACAACCATGTAGGTTCGAAATCCCCAAAAATATATGTTTAAAAGTTAGGAATTAATTTCCTATTTAATTGTGCGCCAAAAAAAAACCAACAAAAAGGAGAATTGTTTTGTCTTTTCCCACTTTGTTTACTCTGTGAGTGTGTGTCTCATGGCTAATTGTTCTTCTCTCTCTTTTGCAGATGTCATGTGGGGAATAAAACATGCCCGAAGAACCAAAGCTGGAGCAATGGCTTATGCAGATGTGTGGCTCTTCCCGACACGCTCTTTCCCCGGCAGCACTCGGGTAAGCGCAACCGCACGTGTTTACGATCTGTGTGTGTTAAAAACGTGTGTTGCATTCGACATACTTCCCACGCTCGAACTCACACACACACACACACACACACACACACACACACACACCATCGGCTGTAAAACGCGGTCTGGGCTGTGTTCTACTGCGTCTCTCGAAACCGTTAACCGCGAAAGCCAAACATGTCAGGGGCTCCTCGGGGGACGTGACTGTGCACAGCACGTGTCAACAAAGCAGACCTGAAATAATACTGCTCGAGTCCTGCGAGTGCCGACTGACGCTTTAGGAACCATAATATTTAGCAAACCCTAGAACCTGGTAGGCCCTGCTCCTGTGTGGTAACGCGAGGGCAGGGGGCATGAACTCCTCAATACATCATAGACACAAACACACACACACACACACACACACACACACACAAACACACACACAAACACACACACACACACACACACAGTCATATTCACTTATATTTTATAATAACGTTTTCTCTCTCTCTCTCTCTCTCTCTCTCTCTCTCTCTCTCTTTCTCTCATTTTCTCACCCGTAATGTTCTTCTCTGTATTCTGTTTTTTCTCTATAGTGGGGTCATGCCTCATGAGATAGACAGACAGACAGACAGACAGACAGACAGACAGACAGACAGACAGACAGACAGACAGACAGACAGACAGACAGACTGACAGACTTTTCCAGCCATATGTGTTTTTTTCTCCAAACTGTTAGTGCAAACCTGAAGGTACACAATTGTATCAAAAGTCTTTGGATGCAGTACCATGAAATGTTTTCTTCACATTAACTTCAAAATCCAAACCTGTTCCAGCATGGCAATGCCCACAATGTGCACAAAGCCAGCTTCATGAAGATGTTTTACACGGGTTGGAGTAGAACATCTCCTGCTATAGAGCTCTGATCTCATCCCTATTGAACACTTTTGGAACGAATGTGAACGCTGACTGCACTCCAGACCTCCGCACCTTCTCACCTAAATCAGTACCCGCCTTTACTAACACCCTTGTGTCTGATGAACACAAATGTCCACAAGCAGACTCCAAAATCTTGTGGAACATCTCAGAAGAGTGGAGGAAATTATAAGAGCAAATTGGGGCTAAATGTGGGATGCGAAAGTTTAAAAAGCACATACTGTATTTATGACCAGGTGTCCGCAAACATTTGGTATTATAGTACTACAATTTAGGATTGACAGGTAGAAAGGCCACACCTTCTTTATTTTGACAGAAGGCTGAATGTCTCAGAAGCCAAGGTTTACTTCTTATGATCTACAAATGTGTACATGGAGTCCACGCCTCCTTTTCCATTGCTTAGGTTTGTCCCTACTTTAGTGGGCGTGGTCTGTTTAGAAGTCACACCTTCTTCCTTCAGCCCCTGGACCATTTCACCACACAGTTTCAGCGTACATTATTTATACATCATAACGACAGGTCAAACGAAATGAATCTGCTAAATGTTTTCAATGTTACGATCGAGGCGCTCGATTTCATCCCTGTTCACAAGTGCATAAAAAAGATCTGATAACATCTCGTACACGGCTCAGTTCTCAGCCCCGTCTCAGGAGCCCTGCCCTCCACGTACCGTACTCGCAAACACTCACGCTAGCAACGCTCTCACCTTACCGCACATGCTTACAGCTCGTAATAGCGATCATCCATCATTCCAGCCGAGCTGTAAGCTTTCGATATGCACGTAGCGGTAAACGGCGATGGCGGATACTCCCTCAGAGTAACAGTGCACATTCAGGATCAGATAAAGAGAGCAGACTCGAGGGCGCATTGGAGTCATATTCATCAATCTGTCTCAATCTTTCTCTTTTTCCCTCTCATTGCATGGAGAATTCCATATATGGAGCGTACATCATGTGTATACGTGCAGTAAATGGAAGCGAATCCTTTTCCTTGTACTCCTTTTGTACTTCCATGCAGTTTCCTATTAAAAAAAAGTATTTAGATTTGTCTCTTCCGCTGACAAATTCTCACTGCTGATTGGTCAGAAAGCCTGGATGACCCTGTATAACCCCTTATATTCTTAGAAACTTGTCTTTACAGCAGGCTCTCTCAATTTGTAGATTACAAAATTGCTGATATGAAGTTTGTTTGTTGGGAGAACCTATTTAGAAGCATTACAATGATTGAAAAAGGACGAGGCTGAATTTCTTCTGTACGGCAGAAGAAATTAAACTGAGGATCAAAAAGGATAACACACTTTTACTCTACTGTATTATAAGAGTGGGAGAAAAAAATCGATTCACCAAACTATCGCGATTCTTTTTAAAACGATTTAAAGATCGATTTTTTTACCTCAGAATCGATATATATTTTATTATTTTACTTTTCCAGAGACGTGGTGGACTGTTTATTCCAACAGAAAGCGAAACGTATTTTGTTGGTGTCTGTATCCGATATTAGATGACGTCGTATCCGTTTTAAGCTGGCGCGAGAAAGCAAAACCACGGTAGAGGCAGGGGAGTAAACCTCTTGGAGAATTGTTTAACGGATAAAGACCCTGCTTTAATCACAGACAATGCGTCTAATATGGTTATCGCTGCCCAATTAACACTCATAATCTGGCCTCACAGCACGCACCGAAGCTGCCCGCTGTCGCGAAGTTACTCGGACGAGTACGACGCATCACTGGATTTCCATAGAAGTGCTGCAGGTCTTCAGGTTTTGCAGGAAAAACTAAAGTTACTGGAGCTCCCTGTGCACAAACTTATAACAGACGTTTCAATGAGATGGAATAGTGCCTATGACATGGTTGAACATTTCTGGAGCAACAGGCTGCAGTTACAGCTGCACTGCTCTTACCTGAGGTGAGGAGGAGAGAGAAGGATATTAGCACCTTGACTGAGTTGGACATTGGAACAGTTTAACAGCACTTTTATTTTATTTTAGGGAGTATTGTTTTTAGTTATTTTGTTGCACATTTGAGTTTTTGGTACTTGAAAGTTTTATGACTCAAGGTTCTTTATGCACTTTGTATGTGTGTGCTCCTGAAAAAAAAAATTCTGAAAAATGTGATGCATTGTTTTTGTTAATATAACTCATATACAGTCTCTTTAAGGGTATGATCAAGTATTTGCCATTGTCTAATCCTCATTAAGCAAACAAAAATCTAAATTTGAACAATGAATCGCAATATGTATTGAATCGGCACAAAAGTATCGGGATAGTATTGACTCGCCAGATTAGTGAATCGTCCCAGCCCTACTGTATTAGTGTTTGCCGATTTCCTGGTTGTTCGTCCATTTTCAGAAATTGTAACTCTGTGTCTTGCCGTCTGTCATCAATTGAATATCGAGATTCACCTTTGACCTGTTTTAGAGAACTGGGCGATCATTGGTTGATCTGATGCCCTTCAGTCGCCTTCATTACTGACGTTCAGGATTTACACACACAATTTATTAATTCAATACACATTTACAAAAAAAAAGTGAACTTGACACATTCTGACACCTGGTTTAAACATTTTGCATTCAATGAACTGATGCCGAGATGTTTTGGGGGTTGAAACTATTCAGGTGAGAACCAGTACAATATATTTTGATTAACATGAACATAAGTACAGGGAAAGTGTGAATCTTGTTCGGTCTTTCGCAATCGATATCCCACATAGACGCCATACAGAAGACAATCAGGAACACGGCTAAACATTTTCACGATCATTTTTTGTGAACGATGACGAAAGGACTTTGAGAAGGCTTTTGTGAAAAAATCCAACGTGTAGCAGTTTGTACAAATTGATTCAAGGAATTCACTTAAAGGTTCGCAAATATTAAGGATGATTGAAGAAATGCTCCAAAGCAACTAAGAAAAACTGTAAATGTGAAACCCTAGAATCAGATTCATCAGTTATTCGTGTCAGTTTGCGTCTCTGCCACTACAATGTATTGTGTTTACTTCAAAAAAAACAACAACAACACAAAGCAGACATCATGTTTGGTCTGCCTCCAGATTTAAAAGACAAACATCTGTTTGGAGGACAGTTTGGAGGGAACGCTTTTCACAGTGAGGAGCATTACAGGAATGCTAAACTGTTTATCATGTCGGAAAAAAGTGCACTTTTCTGTACTTGTGAATGCGTACGAGAGTTCAAGAGACACACCATCTAAAAATGTTTATGCCTTTCGAATAATCAAATGGGATTTAACCACTCTATTAGGAATGTTAATGATAAACCCACTGGCCCCGCGTGCAGTCGTGGATCTTCGTTGCAGATGTGGATATTTATGGCAGTACTTGATTATTTATACCCATTGCACTGGATTAGTGGCTTCTCGTTGTTCCTCTTTTTATATGTATATAAATATAATGAGATATAATATATATATATATATGTGTGTGTGTGTGTGTGTGTGTGTATGTGTGTATATGTAATCTAATGTAAAGTAATCTGTTTTGTTTATTATAACTATATAGAAGCCAAATTCATTGTATTTACATGTAAAAGTGTACTTTAGAATATTCAAAAGACAGATATCAAGTTTAACTAGATTTCATTTGGACATTTTAAAGCTTGCTGGATTTCCCTTTTGAACAAATTCACTCATGCTGGGTTTCTTCTTTCTGTTCAACAAAAATAAAATAAAAATACAATATGAAAGATTTTAAATGATAATTTCAGAAGGCAAAGTTGACAACCATGCTTAAAAAAAACACTTTTTGTTCAGTTGTGAAGATATAAGCATCTAGAATATAACTAATTACATTTTTTATAATAATTATTATATATGCATAAATTAAATGTGCAAACATTGAAAACAGCAGATTTAGTGTTTGCACCATTTAATCATCACGATGTCGCGAGCGAACCGATTGCGTGACCTGATGCTCGGGAGTCAGATTCAGATCCAGTGCGACATTCGCGAACTTACAAACAGTTTACACAATATCACTTCATTAAACTACACCATTTTTACATGATGAGGATTATGGAGTTTTTACTCACCGTGCTGATGTTTCACCTTCATGTTTTCTTTGCATTTACATCGCTGTGGTACTTTCCTGCCACACAAGCTTCGCTTTGCATAACTTCCAGGTCCAGTTTTCTTTGTTGCGTTTAATATAATTAAACGCAACAACTCCTTGTATGACTTCGGATGCACACTTTTTCCTGCTGCCGGTTTTCCCTGTACTGTCTGACAAACGCAAACCCGAAACTCGAGCAGCCCAAATAATCAATAACGGCATTCACTGACAATGAAGTTCAGTATCGATTAGTAACGATTTTATCAATTAGTTGTTGCTGCTTTAATAACATCATTTGAATGAAGATTTTTTTTTTTTACATTTATTTATTTACATAATTTTTTTTCTTTATTTGTATTTTTATGTATCTTATAAGGACCGAGTTTTGTGGACACCTGAGCATACAATTGCTATGTTCTACTTAAACACCCTTATTCCATATTTAGTCCTCATTTCCAGTTACAATATCCTCCACTTTTCTTGGAGGATGTTCCACTAGATTTTGGAGTGTGTTATAGAGATTTGTGGATTTTAGCTCTACAGCAGGAGATCTTCTACTCCGACACCCCATGGAAAGCAGATCTTCATGGAGCTGGTTTTGTGCGCAGGGGTATCGTCATGATAGAACAGGTTTTGGGTCTCCTAGTTTAAGTGAAGAGACATTTTAATGCTGCAGATACAAAGACGTCCTGTAAAACTGTGTTATTTTTGTTATAATGTTTTATTTAAATTAAAAACTAAACTAGAAAGAAAACATTTGTTGTGAGAACACCAGGCTAACATTGGCTTTGTTCTTCTTTTTCTCTCTAAAGACCCAATCGAGCAGGACTTCTGTGGTCCCAACAAAGAGCTGGACGAGGAGACGTGTCGGTGTGTATGTCGAAAAGACTTGACGACGGCGGGCTGCGGGCCGAAACGTCACCTGGACAAGAACACCTGTCAGTGTGTGTGTAAAACTCAGCCAAGATCCTGCAGCCCTCATCACACCTTCAACAAGGACACGTGCCAGTGCAGCTGCAACAAAGTGTGTCCCAGCACTCACCCACTCAACCGCACCAAGTGTGCATGCGAGTGTAACGAGTCTCATAACAAGTGCTTTCTCCGGGGGAGGAGGTTTCAGCCGGCAACATGCAGGTGAGATTTAAGGGGTTTTGCTTCAGACTAAGTCTTAGTCTTGAATTTACTAACCTCGGACAATGAAAAGTCAAGGTGTGTCAAGGAGGTGTGGCTTGTGTGTCAGTATCAGTGGAGGAGGCGTAGCCTGCATAACAGTATCAGTAAAGGAGGTGTGGCCTACATGGCTATATCTGTAAAGGAGGTGTGGCATGTGTTAGTACTAGTGGAGAAGGTGTGGCCTGCATAGCAGTATCAGTGAAGGTGTGGCCTGTGTGTCAGTTTCAGTATAGGGGGTGTGGCCTGTGTTTCAGTTTCAGTGTAGGGGGTGTGGTCTGTGTGGCTATAAAGGTAAAGGAGCTGTGACCTGTGTGGCAGTATCAGTGAAGGAGGTGTGGCCCGTGTAGCAAATCAGTATAGGAGGTGTGGCCTGTGTGGCAGTATTAGTAAAGGAGGTGTGGCCTGTGTGTCAGTTTCAGTAAAGGAGGTGTGGCTTGTGTGTCAGTATTAGTGAAGGAGGTGTGGCCTGTGTGTCAGTCCTATTTAAAGTCGCAGTCATTTTGAAAAAAGAGAAATCATGTTTAGGACTTAAGGATTTTTTACACACACACACACACACACACACACACACACACACACACACACACACACACACACACACCTGCTCCTGGCCAGTAGCAAAATTCCTTCATGATTAAGTGAGTCACGAATGTTGATTGTGAGAACCACCTGTTTAAACTCTTTCCATTTGGGTTTAATCTACCAAAGCTTTTTAGTCAGTAGTAAGTGTATGCGTGCGTGTGAGTGTGTGTGTGTGTGTGTGTGTGTATTGGCTGCAGCTGGCCACATGCTGTTAAGGAAGAACAACAGGAGAAATTTTTGTGAAAATGAAGGAACACAGCAACGGCCTGCTGAACACATTTGAAGTCTCGGCTGCAAGGCCGTGGAATCAGACTATTTTCTTCTGAAATGCTTTTGTGAAACTAACGGGGTTGAACTGCACTGCTCGAAGTGAGGAACATCTGCTTGAACTCTCTCTACATTTGTTTTTGATCTGCTGGAGATTTTTAGTTGCCTTTATTTGCTTGCCTGTTCTCTGTGTGGTTCAGGATTTGGAAATATTCACATATTTTTATATTTCTTTTTTATGTACGTAACAAAGTGGATTCTGCGGTACTGTAGATCCATTTAGATCCAGTAGAAATAAATGTGCAGCAGGTTTCTGATGAAAATTTGGATAAATGATCCAGTGAGTAATTTTTTTTCCAGAGCTCACAGATTCACAAAATATAGAATTGAAAATATATCAGTTTTACATTCATAAAAGAAACATGCAATGCAGTAGAATCATTTAGACAGTTGTGTTGGTGATGATGAGGATTATAATGATTTTATGAGAACAATTATGATTATGAAAACTGATAACGATTGATGAAATTGAAAAAGATCACTATAATTATGATGTTGATGATGATACAGATGATAATAGTGAAGATGATGATGATGATGATACTGATGATGATAGTGATGATGATAATGGTGATGATAGAGATGATGATGGTGATGATAGTAATGATGAAAGTGATGATAATGGTGATGGTGATGATAGTGATGATGATAGTGATGATGATGATGATGATGATTGTAAAGATGATAATGGTGATGATAGTGATGATGATTGTGATGATGACAGTGATAAAGATGATGATGATGATAGTGATGATGGTGATGATGATAGTGATAAAGATGATGATAGTGATGATGATAGTGATGATGGTGATGATATAGTGATAAAGATGATGATGATAGTGATGATGGTGATGATAATAGTGATAAAGATGATGATGATGATAGTGATGATGATGATGATAGTGATAAAGATGATGATGATGATAGTGATGATGATGATGATAGTGATAAAGATGATGATGATGATGATAGTGATGATGGTGATGATATAGTGATAAAGATGATGATTATAGTGATGATGATTATAGTGATGATGATGATGATGATGATGATGATGATGATGATGAAAGCTCTTGTGCTGATATAAGCATGTAAATAATTGCTCTGAAAGCAGATCTGTCTGAGCAGCATGTTGAGATTGTACAGAGGTAAATAGCAGTGCAGTAATTAAGATATTGTACGTTATGTGAGGGTCATAAGTATAAATCCCACCTCTGCTACGCTTAAACAAGGCCTTAACCCGCAACTGCTCAGTGGTGTAATGAGATAATAAGACACTCTGGATAAGATCATTTGGCAAATACCATAAATGTAATTAAAGAGTTGATGAGGATAGAAAGCTGAGCAGACTAAAGCACCGCTGCATCACTAAAGCACCGCTGCATCACTAAAGCACCGCTGCATCACTAAAGCATCACTGCATCACTAAAGCACTGCTGCATCACTAAAGCACCGCTGCATCACTAAAGCACCGCTGCATCACTAAAGCACCGCTGCAACACTAAAGCACCGCTGCATCACTAAAGCACCGCTGCATCACTAAAGCACTGCTGCATCACTGAAGCACCACTGCATCACTAAAGCACCGCTGCATCACTAAAGCACCGCTGCATCACTAAAGCACCGCTGCATCATTAAAGCACCGCTGCATCACTAAAGCACCGCTGCATCATTAAAGCACCGCTGCATCACTAAAGCACCGCTGCATCACTAAAGCACCGCTGCATCATTTAAGCACCGCTGCATCACTAAAGCACCGCTGCATCACTAATGCACCGCTGCATCATTAAAGCACCGCTGCATCACTAAAGTGCTGTCACAAAAATTATTACGAAACTCATTCAGGTGGATTTTTGGATTTTTCTCCATTTGAGCAGGACACCATCATTATAGTAGAGGGAAATATATTAAAGGCTTCAATCACATTCCCACATGCTGATAATGTGTTTGTGTGTGTGTGTGTGTGTGTGTGTGTGTGTGTGTGTGTGTGTGTGTGTGTGTGTGTGTGTGTGTGTAATAAATCTGCACGTCACTCATCTGTGCTTCACAGATTAATAACATTTCAGATCCTATTCAAGTTAAACCACAGAACCACAGAAATGTCTTTAGTTAACGATCATGAAGATGGGAACAGCGTCAGTCTACACCCGAGGTTTTTTTTACGTTCAATGAAATGCCATCGAGTCAGACGCATTCTCAGCAAAAAAATAGGTTCTGCTTATTCTGACTCCAAATGCCACCTCATTTCTCTATTTACCCTCAAATGTTTTTTTGCTGAATAAGCACAAAATCTCCATAAAATCTAGTAGAACTATCTTCCAAAAAGAGTGGAGGTTCTTATAACACTAAATAGAAACTTAATGTAGATTTGGATGTTCAAAGAACGCATACAAATCTCCTGGTCAGGTGCCAGGGGTTGATTAAAAAGACATTCAGCTACTGTAGGTGAGAAGGTGAGGAGGCCTGGGGGTGCAGTGAGCGTTCACTTTCATCCTAAAGGTGTTCGCTAGGGTTTAGAGCTCCAAGCAGGAGATCTTCCACTCCATTCCATGTAAGGCAGATCTTCATGGAGCTGAGTTTGTCCATCAACATTGTCATGCTGGAACAGGTTTGAGTTCAAGTGAAGGGAAGATACAAAGACGTCCGGTACAATTGTGCGCTTCCAAAAATTGTTGTGAAACTTTGGGGAAGAACCACATGTAACTGGAAAGTCACGTGTCCGAATACTTTTGCTCATATAGCGTATATAGTCAATGAGGGAGGGGGTGAAAACTAATACAATTTGACCAACGGTTTGGTAATGCAACAATCTGGTGTTTTAAAACTCATCCCTGTCTTTTCTCTTTCTCTTTCTCAGCTGCTACCGGCTGCCATGTCCTGGAGACCCGAGGAAGCGAGAGTGCGAGGAGGGATTTTACTTCAGCGAGGAAGTGTGTCACTGCATCCCAAACTATTGGAGGAGATTGGATTAGCCCACGCGAACCTAGCAGCTAACAGTGCTAAAAGAAGCGCAGAGATGCTAACAGAAGCAGCCTTCATGGTGCCTGCTGCTAATCAGACTCCCTTTTGCTAGCACGGACTAGCAAATCAACACATGGGGACTCGTTTAATAAAAAATATAAAGACTTTTGATTGTAGCCCCAAATATCAGACACAGGGGAGCGAGCTTACTTGGAACTTTAAAGAGGCTGGAGCTGTTTTATTTTCTACATCTTTTTTTTTTGGACACATTTGGCCTTTTTTTTTTTTTTTTTTACTCATTATTTGTCAGATATTGATTCTATATAATTTATTGCCACTAAAAAAAATTCTTTCTTTTTTGTGCATAGTGATTTTGAACCTTCACAAAGGAAATACACTGTGATCAATATTTTTGTATCATGTGAAGTCCAGTAAAATAAATAATTAAATAAAGTATAATGTTGTATCATATATTGTTAATTTATTTGTAATTAATAAATACTATATAATCAATGATAGAAATAACTTTTCTATTATCCAGGGATATTACAGATATTCCTGGATGATCCACAAAACAATTGTATCAGTGCATCAGGAGTTTACAGAACTGGATATGAGACACACTACAGGGACAGGTGATGAAGGGACAGGTCTTATGAAGGGACAGGTCTTATGAAGGGACAGGTCTTATGAAGGGACAGGTCTTATGAAGAACCAAATATTTCTGGAACACTTATAAAAATGTAGAAATAGTTATAGACCTCTTTTTAATCATTATGGAGTTACAGAATGCTTATAAAGAAATAATGATTTTTGGAATATCTCTTAAGAAATCTAGAGTAATTGACCTCTAGAAGAGCTCTGGAACGCCAATGAAGATTCAACAAGTTTCACAAGAACGTTTAGCAAAAATAACTATTTTGAGGAATTATGAAATATGGTGTTATGAAATGAACATTTCTGAAAATCCTCTAATAAAACCTGGTGTTCAGGATTAATAAAGAGTTGCAGCCCACTCATAAAGGAGGAGATACATAACACTTGATGGCAAACAAAGTGTTCTGAAACTCTTACACAGAAACCAAAGGGTCATGGAAAACTGAGGAAGAGTTTCTGACTGCTTATAAAGAAAAACAGTGTTGCGTTATTGCGTATGAAGAAAAAAAAAAAG